>VUYV01000147.1:2309663-2406426 GCA_008711295.1 Anarhynchus alexandrinus | reverse complement strand
CCGGGCAGGGGCGAAGCGGGGAACCGCCGCCCGCCGTCAACACCGAGCGGCGAGGGGCCGAAGAAGAGGAGGAGGAGGCGGCAGCCGGGCCGGAGCAGCCGGGGGAGCCGACGGCCTTGGCGGAGGAGGGGCCGGGGCCGGAGGGGGGCAATGGCCGCCGCCGCCCCCCCCGGCGGCACGTGTACTGCACCGTCTACTGCGTGGAGAACGACCGGCCGGCGGCGGCCCTCACCTCCCCCGGTAGCGGCGGCGGCGGCCCGGGCGTGGGGCAGCCCCCGGCGCGGCGCGGGGAGGCGGCGGGCGGCGACCCGCTGTCGGCGGGCGGCAGCATCGAGGTGGTGGACTTGTACCTGCTGCCCGAGCCCTTCTCCGGGCTGATCGCGGGGGAGTTCGGGCCGCTGCTGGTGCTGAGCTGCCGGGTGTGCCTGGAGGAGAAGCCCATCAAGCCCCTGTCCTGCTGCAAGAAGGCGGTGTGCGAGGAGTGCCTCAAGCGGTACCTCAGCTCCCAGGTACGGCCCGGCGGNGGGGGGGGGGGGGGGGGGGGCTGGCGACACACGGACGCCGATGACCGGTGCGGTCTCAGCTCCCTCCCGCCCCGCCGTGAGGTCGCGGGTCTGAGCATCGCGCCGGGTCGGGCTCGGCGGCCCCTTTGAGCTCCGGTGGGGTGGGGTGGGGTAGGAAACCTGTCCCATCCCGTACGGAACGCGTTTGGCAGCCGTCTGCGTGTCAGCGGCTAATTTAATGACCGTTTGTTCCCGAAAGTGTCCGTCTGCGCGTTGTTACGCAGCCTGGCGGGTCGTTCACTTGAGTGTTTTCAGGCTCTTGCCCTTCTTTTAAAGGATTTTCGCTTTGGATGCTCGAACTCTTGCTGTGACATGGCTGGCACCAGCTTCCTTTAAAGAGGAGCGCAAAGAATGATGAGGAACAGAGTTTGGGAGCGTGAGCGGCCGCCGCTGAGCGAGGGGCTGGGGGTTTTGGCTGCTGTCCCGCAGCCCCTCGCACCGCTCGGCGCCTGTGCCGGTGGGTGTTCGGCGTGCCCTTGGTGGACTCTGCAGCCCCTCGGCCTGCTCCTCTGGGAATACATCCCGTTTGGTATTACGCCAGTTATGTAAGATTAAAATAGTGGGGGGATCTGTGTTACTATTTGTGAAGAATCCCTGTTACAACAGTAGACAAGAACTTCTTTGGGGGAAAGAAACCTAAACACAACAACTTTTCCATCCTGGGTAGATAGCTGCTCATCCTGGGCAGATGGCTACTCAGGTACAGGCTGCTTATATCTTCATCACTGTTTTGTCAGTCAGAACTGCTATTTCAAACTGAAATCAGCGGCTTGAAAGCAAAGCTCTGTCTTCGCTAGTGTTTTTTAGTAGCTAGTTTAGCATCACAAAACACTTGTTCATTGTTTCTGCCCCTAGTGTAGGCCTGCCCTAAAGCCAAAGAGCAATGGGAGGAGTATGGGTATGTGGGAAAAACAAACCCAAATAAACTCTTTGCTTACCACCTTTATGTTTTTATTCAACAGAAACTTTTGGGACGTGCTCAGTGGAGATGTGCTGGTGTGGTGGTAGAATGGATTTTTTACACCTGTTGGGGCTGGGAGCTGTGCTGGGGCAGTCTGTGCTCCTGCTGGGCTGCGTGTGTAGGGACAGGATGGACGGCTACAGCTACCACCGTGCACTATAAATAGTTGTTGGGCTGTTCTGACCAGGGAACATTGCACTGCTTGGAAATTGCACGTGCTCGCTGAAGTGAAGTATGTGCCTCTCTCCAGGCATTGGTAGCCTACATAGCATTTACTAGTACTGGTAGCGTTTGTTCTGGCTTATAGTAAACGCACTAGTGTTTTTATGGACCACCTTCATTATGTTTAGATAACAGGGAAGGGCTTAACGTGGGAACTGATGGATGGGAGAAGCAGAGTTGTGTTTTGTATGTCTCCTCTAATGCTGAAAGTCAGGAACACTTAATAAGCTTTATTGAGACTTCATGCACAGAGCCCAGAATGGTTTGGTTTGTAATGAAGTGGTGGACTGGAAACTCCCAGTAAGTTTTTAGAGTATACTGCCAGTGCACATTTGTGTCACCTTTGTATTTACCACTGAGGTCATGTGTCAGAATATTGTTTTGCTTTGAAGCTGGAAATTGCGAAGTGGTGTGATGCCAGGGTGGTCTTCTCTAGCTTCTGCAGGTGCCTGCAGCTTACAGTGATCTAACAGAAGTTATGTGAACTGGTAGCTAAAGCCACACCAAAGAACACTTCTGCCTGGTTTAGGCTGGACTCTTGGAGGATGATCCAGCAGCTTGGTGGCTGAAACAGCTGGCTGCATGGAAACCAGGTATATGCCCCCTGAAGTGGGTTTAGCATTGGCCAGCTGTTGGACATGTATACAGGGATGCCCTCTTCAAGGAAGCCGCTACTATTGCTGAGCACTCTTCAAAGCTTATCCCAACAGCTATTAAAAGGTCTGCTTGGCAGATAGCCATACGGGTACTTACTCCTGTGCGTAAAAGATGGGGCAGGGATACAGATGCAGAGGAGGGGATGTATGCAGCAAGGACACTGATCTTGAGGAGGGAGATTCACAGATTACTTCTGTGGGCACGTTGTTACAGATGCTGTTATGACCAGGCAGAATTGTAGTTGTTTGATAAATTTGTTTGGGGAAAAAGGAAACAAAATACCCTCAAGTAACGGTCCAATGTATTCTTCCCCTATCTTCCTTTTTTGAAAAGAACAAGAAAGTGATATTTCTTTGAGAAGAACAAGAAGTGATGTATCTTTCCTTTTGCTGTGGAAGGACCCCGTGACTCATCCTGAGGAGAGAGGAAAGGCTTCTCCGTGTCAGTTATATTAGAGGAGTTTCTGAGAAGGATGAGTGGAAAGGCAATATAGGATGGAAATAAAGTCGCCTTTCATCTTTGAGACTTAGCACTTCCTGTAGCAAAGAAAATTTACCAAAAGTTCAAAAGGAGTAAATGTTGAAAAGCTGTTTCTTTTTGAAAGTTTTAACAGATTTTCAGTTTGGATACAATCAACTTGATTTAGGAATGTACCGCAAATTGAGAACAAACAAAAACAACCAAAAAAACAAAACCCCAAGTATCAATATGCATTGTGTAGATCTGCTTTCCTTGTCAGAGAAGTAGCAATCTGTGCCCTTTGTTTGAGAGGACACTGTCTGACTAAGTCTCTGGAGGAGTGGTCTTTCACACTGACAATGTGGAGTATGTTGGCAGAAGTATAATGCTTAAAATAATTCATTTTTCCTTTAATGTCTGTATGTGTTTTCCCACTGAAGACATTTGGATTCTTGGTGATGGTTTCATCGTGATTTCTGAAATGATGCTTAATGAAGCAGCAAAGTAAAAACCCTGTTAATGCACTCTGCCCTCTTCTATGCAAACATGTAAGAGCATCAAAACTTCTGTGTTGGAGCCCTTTATAGATCAGAAAATCAAGTGAAGTTTTGGGCATTGTTGAAAAGAAGATAATCCAGATGAAAATACTCTAGCTGCAGAGTTTGCTCGTAGGGTTACTGGCATGCTGGAAAATGAGGGTAATTGATTTAGGAATGTTGCATTGGAAGGTCCTTAGAGGTCAAATCCAGTCTCTCTTATCACTGGCACCTTGCTGCATAATCCCTTTCAAAGATTTAATGGCTGGTGCAGAAGCTTAGCAGGCAAGCCTGGAGTGCCCAGGCTGATCTGGAGCCTGACTTTTGGTAAATTGCGTAACTTTACCTCTGCCTCAATTTAGCTGTTCTTTCTCCTGGCCTAATACTTGCAGACCCTCAGGGTTTTCAGAGTCTGACTACAACCAGTTTATATACTATTCAGAAAAAAAATTCTATGACTCTATTCTGTTGGACCCAGAGAAATTGAGGGAGGGGTAGGTACGGGTGATGGGTTAGCATGAAAGAGGCTTTGGCTCTTGCACCTCAGGACCTGGTGTGGGTCCCACAAAGCCTGGGTCAGGTCCCAGCAAGCCCTATCTTCAGGAATCGATGCAGCCCAAAGCTGTTCTTTGTTGTGCTTAATCATGAACGTAAAATGTATGAGGCTGAAGAGTGTGAATGTTTGAAATGTCAGTGCTCTCCCAGGACTGTGGTGCTCGCAGAGGCCATCTCCATGGGCTCTCAGGTATGTGCTGAGTGAGGTCAGGGTCAGAAGAGTGGAAGAACCGTTTCCCTTTTGTCTGGGAGCTGTGGGCTTCTATACTCATGCATCCAGCATGCAAACTGGGGATGGGACAGGGGGGTGTCAAAGAACTGGGACACTCAGTCTCACAGATGTAATACTGCATTCACATCTCCTTCACTTCCCATCTTCCTCTCCATTTAACATGGCACCAAACGTAGGTTATTCCAGAAGCTGTGTGCACACATAGGTTTGCTAAATGAGTGATTCACTTCCAAACCTCTCCCGACTGCTTGTACGTCTGAGTCAGAGGGAGTATTTGCGCCTGGTTTTGCTTTTTGTCCATTTGTGTGTTGGGGGATGAAATTTTCTTTAAAAATAAACAAATAGGTATGGGAAGAATTTTGACTTAAGAAGAGAGGGAGAAGACCTAAAGTTTAACTAGGTTTTTATATTTAACTTTTCCCGGACTGGTAAAGAGGCTAAGGTTTGTATGTGTTTTCTCATCTCCCTAATCTGTAAACCTGACAAGTGCTGTTCAGAACAACAATCTCACTCCTCACATTTTAGCAAGTATTGACTAGACCAAAATAACATTTGCTGTTTCCTAACATCTATAAAGTACAATATGTTCTCTAATAAATATTTGAAGCTGTATCTAATTGTATCTATACTTGCTTCCCTTTTCCTATAAAGTGGCTGTAAAAGTTTTATAGAAACCTTGGTGATTTGACTGCCTGCTTTTTCTACATGCAAATTAGAAAACTTGATAATCCAGTTTTGATCCTGTGCTCATTAGTGATGCGTTATTTTGTAAATCTTGTAATTCTCTTGGAGCAGTCGTTCTTATATTAAAGGACTTTGGGTGAGTTAATTTAAACAGCATACTATATTCTCAATCAGATATTATGGTGCTTTAATTATAGGAACTCTAATGAGATTAGTGGCCATGAGTAAATCAGAAGGGATTGTTGGGGGTGGGGAGGGGCTGCATCCAACAGCTTATTGTGCATGGATGGTTTTGGTGGGACTAAAATCCTGCTCTCCTCTCCTGAGCATGAAATATGGAGATTGTCTTCCCTCTGCCTGGGTCTTCTTACCAGTCTTCCACTCTCTGTGGCCTGAGATCTTGTTTTCGACCACTTTCTGTGCATGATCTCTTTCTGAAAAACCTGGGAAAATAAAGCAGCAGACTGTTACAGTCAGGATTTTTGTGGGGAATGTGATTATAAGGCCACATAGTGAAGAGGAGAATTTAGGAGCAGGCTGTGTTGCCTAAAACTAGTACTAGCTTGGAGCCGGAGGGACTTGACACCTGTGTGCCTCTTCAGGTGTCTGATTGTATCATGTAAATGATAGACCTTCAAAGCTGTAGTCTGGTTGCTGATGAAAACCAGCCAGAGAAATGTACGCACCAAATGCTGAATCATCTGATGGTTAATGAGTTGCTTGTGCCCTGAGTCAAACCAGAACTCAGAAGGGCCACTGTCATTCAGTGGGGGAGAAGCTCTGTGTTTACAAGGGTTATTAATCCAAAACCGTGCTCTAACAGTAGCTAACGAGTTGCTAGGATGGCTGCAAACTGGCTACCAGGAGGTGATGGCAGGGTTAGCGACCATCCTCCAGCTGATGTTGCAAGAACACAGAAGTTTCCAAAGGAGGAAGAGAGGTGCAGGAGGAGAAGCGAATATATTATCTGTTAGATTACAAGCTTTCTAAACCAAACCAGCCACTTCAGCCACTGTAAGGTGACAATGTTCCTGAGTAGAAGCAGGAGGAGGAGGCGGCAGATAGACCTGGTCCATCAGCTGTGAGCAGCCTGTAAGCTGCAGGAGCACCTAAACTTCTTCACTGTCATTTTTAGCAAACGGCTTCTGAAAGTCTGTCATGTTCTCCTGATGTGTTGTATGCAGTGCCAGTGCTGAAATGCTGCTGCATAGCCAGCTGCCACAGGGTTACCCATCACAGTTCAGAATGACACCCGAGTACTTTTAAGATTGTAAGCATTAGTCTTTAAGGTTGACTAGCCATATAGCTGGCTTTCAGCCTCCCTTGAATGCTCGCTGATGGATCCAGTTTGGGTCAAAACTTAAGTTTGGAATGAAGTTTTATGAAATCAAGCATTGCTGGAAATGCTTTTAAAGTCTTTTTAAAGATGACTAGTATTGAGCAGTGTTCTTGAATGATAATACTGGCTAGTTGTCCTGGTGTGTGAGGCTGAGATACTCTGCCAACATTCCACCACTTTGTGTGGTATGTTTGTTCCCTGTGTAGTAGTAGCTGCAAGCCTACTCTACATGGATAGGTATGATTTCCTCTTGTTTGGATAAGTCTTTGCCAGATCTAGAGCTGGAATATGTGGCCATCATTTCTTAGTCATGCTGTTATGCAGGGAAGGGGAAAAAGAGTGGCTCTTCTTACAGCTAAGATTTCCATTAAAACTCTGATCTGTAAGATCAGAGATGTTGGGAATAATAGAAAAGGTGGTGTCACCTTTGAACAGTTGGAGGAAGGGTTTTGCAAATGTGGGAAAACTTGAATTCCTGGGGCGACAGTAAATGGTGTCAAGAAATTGTTGATGTTGGTATCAAGAGTGAGGGTAAATGGTGAGTCCTACAGTGGTGCCATGAATTTGTTGGTGTTGATAGTAAAGTTGATTTTGAAGGGTAAAAACTTCCTACGAATGCAAAATTGCAGTGGGAGATGAAGGAGAACCGGTTTTGTTTTAGCTTGGGTTGAAATCTAATCTTGAAAATGCAGAATTTCTGTGAAGCAGAAGCCCTGCTTGTGAGCTGCCTCCATAGTCAGTGTGTTGCACCTTGCTGGTCTGTCGGTGGTGTTGGCATTGGGGACCACAGACAGGCTGAGCCATGAGGAGATCGTCTGCCAGGTGCCTTCCCTCCCACTGCTCCCACCAGCTGTTCCCAAGAGCTACCAGGCACAGGTATGGACTCAGTCCAGGGATTTTAAAGTGAAGTGAGTTGAAAACTGAACTGTTGGGTTTTTGTTGCCCAAACAAAGAGAAATGAAGGAGTTAAATGGGGGCTGGGAAGGCCTTCAACTCACCTCTGCCCCATTCTTCTGTTTCTCCACCCAGAACAACTGTTCTTCCAACTGCTCTGGGGCCTCTTGGCCCTTCATTCCTCTCTTCTTGTACAAATATCTTGCTTCCTGCTGTCTAAAACAGCCAGGCTCGAGGAAAGTACGTATCTTACATGGCCAGGATGTAAGTACGTTGTCAAAATGATTAAGAGTTGTAAGGGATGTAATTTCTTCAAAAGAATTTAAACTGGTGAAGAAGGGCATTACTTACCCACCCAGTTATGCTGGTTTATCTGTCTTTCAGTATACTTTAGCTGCTTGCACTTACGTTTCTCTTGCTCTTTTTTAATACTTTCTTTATAAATACTTTATATGAAAAACAGTCCTTGTCTATAGGATCTTATTAGCCAATTACCTATGACTGTCTAGTATAGGAAAAGTGACAAATCTGTCTAGTGATGAAGAGGTTATTTAAATTTTGAGTCCATTTTTAAGTACTTGAAAAATTTTTGATAAGGCAAAGAAATTTTATTTGGAAGTTAACATGAACATGAAAATAACAACATTCATGTTGAATAGCCAGTTCTTAAATGTATGTTTTTCTGCTATGGCACACATACATTTATTGTATAGGTAAATAAGTCTTGTGGGAGCAGTTACTTAGTGTAAGTGAGATAGGAAAAAAAATTAGGATGAAAAACAAATTCAAGACTTCACTCCTAGAGAAAAAAACTTTATGGATTTCAGTGCACAAGGTCAGACACTTAACAGTAGTTTAATCCAGTTTTGGAACTAAAACTGAAATGGCTTAGAATCCACATTCACCTTAATAGCTACCTCACTGCTTCAATTTAAGAACAGTGTATATTTTCATTGACGAGCTTGTTGGGATGTATGGTTGCTCCTGTTTACTTAGTTGTGAGAAAGGCTGTGCACTTCCTAGATTACAATTTCATAAAAAGACAAATTTCTAATACTATTCCACTTCCTCTTCCTTACGAGCTTGCTAGTAGACCATGTAGTGCAGATATAAAACACCAAATGTCTGTCTCATAAAGAATATAACATTGAAGTACTAAAAGTGTCTTTATCCTTCCATGATTTTCTTTCAGCAGTAGTGTTTTTAAGAACAGTATAAAACATATTGGTTGTTGTAGTGCAAAATATAAGGGGCAAAGTTTAACTTTCTCAAGCCTAGTCAAGCTGATGCCATTGTGTATTGTTTTCTACCACTGACATGATACAAATGGCAGCAAAGGCCAAAACCTCTAGTTTAATTGGTTTGGCTCCCCGATCTCATAGGAATGGTGGTGTATCAGCTCAGGGGTGTAGGATGGGGATCTGAATGACTTTGTCCCTTTAGCTTGTAGGAAAGGGAAGTCCTATCCAAACTGTTAGCTGTGATGTGGCTCTGTGGGGTTGCTCACACAATACGAGGAAGGAAGAAGAGCGAGAAGAAGGTTTCCAGGATGGGAAGGGCTTGGTAATGTTGTAAGAATGGGGTTGCCCCAGAAGATGGGCTTGCTCGGGGTAAGCTTTCATAAAACAAAAGGGAATCATGAAGACTGGTGGCCTCCATATAGAAGGTGAATGTTTGGCCTCTGTTTAAACCTGCAGCTGAATACTGGCCAGTTATTCTGGGAAATGGTGGTGAGAAAGTGAAATGGGACTAGCTCTAGCTCTCTGGCTTCCTATCGGATGGGGGTGGGCAAGACATAAATCTGANAGTTTAAAGTATGTAACTTTAGTACAGGACTTCCAGGAAAATAATGGGTTAGTGTCTTACTGGACTGCTAGAAGAGTTTTATACCCTATAGGCATCAGAGAGGGGTGGAGTAGGTAGGTGCAGCATGCCATCTGTGACACCATTACGGAGGTGCTGTGAGAAGTGCTGCTTTCCTGAGCAGGCGAAAAGAAGTACATCACTATTGTCAGTACCATCACTGCTGTATGGGGGCAAAGAAATGGTGGAGGAGGGCTGCTTAGCGCTTTCAGCTATTTTGATGTTGCTTGCTGTGTGAGTGCACTTTGGGGAGAGGACACCTTGTGCCTTTCCATTCCAGCGCACCTGTGCAGTGCCAGGTATAATTTGTCTGCTTAGAAGTACTCCTTTAAAGGCCTTACGGAAGCAAATATGTAAACTGCTCAGTGCTTTTTCAAGTGCATGTGCAGCTCAGTTGTGCAATAGCTTGGAAACTCTGCTTAGTTAACTTTATGGTATTAACATGCAGCTTAAAAAGAGGAAAGACTGTGCGACTTTTAAAGTTTTTTGGAATAGACAGGTCCACAAGAGAGCAAACGTGCCCCATATACTATTTGATGCCAAGTGTTGCATACCGACTACAAAATGTAGGTGTTAAGACTCCAGGGAGAATTATGTTGGTGGTAGTGTATTTTATTGTGGTGAACTAATCCTACTCAGAGTAAGGCTAGAAAATCAGCTGTAAAACATTGGAGTTCTGTTGAAATGTTGTTGCTGTTAACAACTTCTGGGTACTGATGTATACATGGCTATATAAACCTCAAGGCTGAAGTGAAATACCTTATTAAAATCTGAGTATCTCAAAGTATGCACATATCTATGGTCCCCATTTTCCTTACATACAGGCAGTGGAAATTAGGCAATATCTCAGAAATTTTCACCGTTTTGTATAATGGAAGGTAGATTCAGACTTGCTTCTGTTGTATTTCTCAGTAACATGTGAGAGCAGTTTTCAGACTTCTGAAGATGCCCGTTCTTTCAAGGCATTATCTGGAATGTAACTTTATTTTAAATTGCTGGCAGCTTCCCAGTCTCTAAGATTTAAACCTTCTTTGTAGTTAGTTGTGATTACTGCTGGTGGACATCACTGAGTGCTTTTGCCTCGGTACGTTTCATGTGAAAGCTTGATTTGCTGTTGTTTTTGTGAGAGTAACTTGGCAAACCCTCCCTGAAGTATCCCAGAGTGTAATGCTTCCTGAGGACCTCACCTAAGCAAATGCAGATGGAGACATAGCCAGACAAGGCCAAGCCACAACTTCTAGGAAATTATGGATATAAATTGAGTTCTACATCTCATTCTTTTTCTTGCTATATCAAGAAAAGCAGACCTCTTTTTAGCTAGCAGCGCTGCTGACTCTTCGTTCAACTTGGTCTTTACTGTTTCTGTGTCATCTGATGCACCTGCAGAAAAATTGGTCTGGGTTAAAATTCATCTTTTACAACTGTTCTTACTTTTTTTTTTGGTTTTATCCAGTTTCAGTTGTCTTATGCACAGCATGCAAATGTTTATTCCACCATAACGTGGTACTGAATAAAACATCCATGGCTAAGCAGGACCGTTTAATTTTGGCAACTGTGACAGTCTGTCAGACCAAAACGATTGAAAAGGCACCGTGAGGGAAGGGGAAAAAACATGTCCAAGAGGACTGCATGTGGAGGTTTGCATTGGAGCTTGATGAAATCCAACCTGCAATTTGGTCTTGTTGCTGCATTATTTCCTCTTTCACAATCCAGACGGAAGTCACGGCTTGTCCAGTGCCCGAAGGTGCGTCTGCACCTACAGATTTTGGACAGGCGTGGTGGCACGGTCTGCAGCGTTTCTCTGAGCTGCGCACAGCACTGAGGTTCTCAGTCCAGCCCAGGCTGGTACCCACCAGTACTGTCTCTGCTGCCTGTGGTGTTGTTAAATAAGAAACTTCCAATGACCTGGAATTTTAAAGCATCCCCAAGTGTTTTATAACATAGAACAGATTATTCCTAAGGCAGTTTTACAAGTGAAGCTTTTCATGTGAATATCTTTGCAAATGGGACACCTCTTTTTTGATCTCACTTGTTTCAACAGTTTTAGTTTGCTGCAGCCAAGCAATGCCAAGTATGGTCATTATTTTCTTGAGAGAAATTTTTACTGCACCAAAGAGCGCTCGAAAAAAGTTCCTTGTTGCTACTTACCTGTTTGAATAACAAGTGAAAAGATGCAGAGCTCAAAATGATAGAACGATTTTGGGGGTTTTGTGTTGGTTTGATTGTCAGGGTGTGGGGGGTTTTTTTGTTTGCAAAGATGGAAAATGCCTGAAGACTGTTATTAAATATCATGTTATTTAAAAATGCACAACAGAACACGGTACAACACTGTCATGAAGAGCCGGAATGCATCATCTTGAGATCTTGGCTTGAGAAACTCACTTGCTGATTTTTTTATATGGGATGATTTTCTCTTTTAAAGTAGAAGCCCACCTGACTGGAACATTAGCAGGAGGCAGCAAATCTGGGTTAATGATGACAGATGATGCAAGAGGCTGATAATGATACTTGAGGATGTAGTAGAGAGAGGAGAGCAATGAGGCTGTGGTATGTGAGGAGAGTTTATTTGGAATCTTGGGCACCAGCATTTAAGAAAAATGGCAGGAACCAAGAAGGACTACGAGGAGAAAAGTGCTGTCACGCAGATACAGAATTGTTTGGTTTAGCATAATGAGAACTGGGAAGAGAAATGACTGCTCTCTAAATGCAAGAGAAGGTAAGTTGGGTAGGCACTTCTTTAGAAGTTTTGGTACAGCAGAAGCTATAGAAATTGCAGTGAATTAAATTAGGCTAGAAATCAGTGTCAGCCTTCGTATTTGGGAAAGAAGGGAGGGATCTCGGGGAGCCCCTCCAGTCTCTGTGAATTTGGGAAGAAGGGTGCAGTATCTGAGCGATTCTCAAAGCCAGCACCTTCGATGCCGGCAAAAAGGACTCGCTATGTGGCACCATTATGTGCTGAATATGGCCCAGTTGGATGGGAAGGCCTCCTGTGCTTCTGAGAGCTTGCTCTGTTGAGGAGAAGCTTGAGTCCAGTGAGGGGAAAAATAGAAGAGTTTTATTGTCTGACATTACTTTTTTTTTTAACTATTGAACATAGCAAAGGATTTTCTAATGCCCAACGTGCTCCTGCAAGCAGTTCACTTCAAACCATGTTTTGTATCCAGCATTTTTTGGTCTGTAAGGAATCTGAAGTCAAATATTTCACACTATTTTTTTGGAGAAATGGCTTTTAAATACACTTCAAAACAGTGTTTTCAAGACTCTGTTTTTGCTTGGACTGATCTGGCTGATCTGCCCCCTCCCTCCATTGGCAGAGAAGGGACTGTGTTGCTGTTACCTGACTTAACCTAGGCTATAGAGGATGCCTTTGTGAAATAACTCTCTGAGGGAATTTGTGCGGGCTGTTGTATAAAGAAACTTAAGACAGAAAGAACAATTAGCAAAGACCAGTGATTGTTTATTTTAGTTTCCACAGATTGCTTTTACATGAAAACAATGAACAGAACAGATGGTTAAGGTACCAAAGAAAAGCTATGTAACATTGAAAAACAGTCTCTGAAATTGGGTGTTTTGGGTGTGGGATTTGTTTTGAATTTTTTTTTTGGGGGGGTGAAACTACAGTTACGAGCTGGGTGGATGTGTTGTAAATTACTGGAAGGTGGTAGCTGCTTGTTGTTAGTTACTTGTCTTTCTGTTAGTCTTTAGTTGTGTGCTTCACCTGACAGGCTGCAGCATCTTCATTTTGGATTTCTCTCTTGATGTCCTATTCTAAGGTGTTTGTTTTTTTTACTTCCTGTTTTTTACACCAATATCTGACAACTTTTGTGGAAGGATTCTAGCATCCCTAAAGTACCTATGTTGGCTGGTAGGTAGTCTTTTGGTAGCTCAAAGTGGTTGCAAGGTGACTTATTGGAGATTCTGGTGAAATCCATCCTGGCTCTGTGCCTGGCCTGGTGTACATAGAGAGGGCTTTGCTGCTGAGAAAGCTGAGTTGCAATAAACATTGAGTTTCGATATTCATCCCAAAATATACATGCAAGCTGCCTAAATTAACTTGTTGAAGCTGTTGTGCTCTTTATAGTTGCTATATGCAGAAGTTAGATCCACGGGGAAAATCAACAAATCTTGCACAGAGGCAGAGGCTGGGTAGTCAAGCACACGTGTCTTATGTCTTTAATGTCCTGCATGCATTTGCACCTTTGAAGACTGTAGCATTAAAGGATATTTTTATTCAATTCGTGTTAGGTTACATTTATATCAGACTAAATTGGTCTCCTGCAGGGCTTTAGTTTCATGTGGTGTCTCTGAGTTCACCAGTGAAGTCTGGGAAGATAAATTTCATGGAAACACTAATTGATTTAATTTTTTGACTCTGAAGTCAGTATCAGGTGCTAATCTGATCACAACAAACATACTTCTGGATTTGAACATATCTTACACAAACATGAAGACTGATATATGCTGACACCAACATTAAAAACATTTCTGAAAGATGAAGGCTTATGATTTTTAATGGATTACTTCTTATGCGTAAGCCATGGTGCAAAAACTGGTGAGAACTATATCTGGACTATATCAAATAATAGTACATCTTGGGTAATGGCCTATTGAGATGCTTGAAAAATGCAGAAGTACTGCCTAAGGAATAAGAAAAGGCAGATGAAATAAAGTAATTGGCTGGCTAATATGTATTTTGAGTGGGTTATAAAACCTTTATTTATGGCAGGAAGTTGAGCTTCTTCAAAAGGTATATGCTTATCTAATGAGTGCTGTAAAGATCCTGGAGAGTGACCTCTGTTCTCACCAGCTTCCAACTTTTGCTCTCTTTCTTCTTCCTTTTCCTGGATGAGCTTCCTTTCCATGGTCAGGAGCATTTTAAAATGGTATTTCCTTTCCACAGTGATCCTTTTGCTTACAGTATTTGCAT
Organism: Anarhynchus alexandrinus; assembly: GCA_008711295.1. Lineage (NCBI taxonomy): Eukaryota > Metazoa > Chordata > Aves > Charadriiformes > Charadriidae > Anarhynchus > Anarhynchus alexandrinus. The sequence continues at coordinate 2,392,534 of VUYV01000147.1, read as the reverse complement.
TCATGCTCTGAAAAGGTAGAGATTTATACAATTTAATACTAACTTGGTCACTTTATAGATTATTCATCAATGCTGTTAAAGTGAAAGCTTCATATTGGAAGAAAACAAACATTTGTTGCTGTGTGATTTTGGGGGGAAGGAATTGTTATTCAGCCATGGACTCTTATCTCTTTTATAACTTTGGAGTGTTATTTTTCTTCCTGACAATGTATAATTGATCAGGAGAGAGAGACCTCCTTGCAGGAGGACCTTTTTAATCAGATGTCACGTCCTTTTGTCTGTTCAGCTGCTTTTGAGCAAGTAGCAGATTTGTCCCAGAGCTGGCCATGCTTTGTACTGGTGGTGTCATGCTGCAGTGTTAAACTAAGACGGTTAAGGCAAGGCTGAACCTTCATGACACATCAGTCACAGCTGGTTTAAGCAGCTCTTCACCGTTCCTTGCTATCCCTGTGCACCTCTGGAGGGGGAGCTGAACCACATTCACATCAGTGAAATTACAGCGCTTTTTTTTTTCCTTCCCCCCCTTACTGCAAGGTCATGGGAAGCGTTGTTACTTGCCGATGTTACTGTGTTAGTCACCAGCTGCGGGTGATTTCAGCACTCTGATTTTGCAGATCAAACTTGATAGCCTTGTGCTTCTATTATGCAGATATTTTGGGTGGTAAAGAGGAGCAGTTGTGAAATTTGGAAGTACTAAATCATAAAAGCTTATTACAAAAAGTTTTTTGAAGACACCCCTGCCCCCCAAGTAGCAGATTTTGTTCTCCCTTTTCTTACCTGTCTCTCAAGGTCTAGAAATGAGAAGAGGGTGGAGTAACCATGAAATTAAGATTTCATTTGTCTGCTCTTCCTCCTTTTTTTTCCTCCTCTCTTTGAGCATAATTTGAGTGGGAGTGGGAGGATGCTGGAAGAAGGAGTTAGTCTTTCTCTGAAGCAATAAAGTTCCTGTCCACTGTTTTGCAGGTGACACACTTCTGTGTGATGGCACAGGGGACAGGTTTGCTCAATTACAGCTTTAATGTTTCAGTTAAACCTGTATACTGTGTTGGATGTAATAAGAGGTGTTTTGATTCCACGTAGGTGATCAAGTGCTCGTGCAGGAAGTGACTAATACAGCTGGGCAGGTAGGGCTGCACTAATGAGACCAGAAAGAAAATGGGCTTTATTTAAAAAAGGGCAGCTGTCACTATACAACTTAGAGAACACGTCATAGGAAATTTAGCATACTATGTACTGTTCATTTAGCATACTATTGCTTTGGCCACTTATTCGAATATTAGAAGTGATATTTTGGGGGGGTTAGGATATAGAGGAGTTATCTGCATATATCATGTCTTGAGTTGTACAACAGATATGTTAATTGTGCTCATACTACATGTTGCAAACCCAAGCAAACAAGGAATTGCTTGTAGCTCTCTTTTAAACTGGAAAAAATACAGAATTAGGGTAGCTGATCAGTCCTAGCTGTCCTGTAGTGGCCACAGTGGAAAAACCTTGGAATCATGCCTACTTGTAACTCCAGTTTAAACTAACTTAAAAATCAGTTTTGCCTCAACTTTTGGGGGAAAGGATGGTGGGGTTTGGTATGGTTTCTTCTGAAACTAGTTGCAAACTTGTAAAATTCTAAAACTGCTTTTTTTTGGTTGTAAACTGTAAATTTGGGGGAGTGGCACCTAATTGTTGAAACTTCCTTGAACCTGTAAATGTGGTGTGGAATGACGCCGACTACTGTAACAATACAAATATCTCTGATAATCAAAACTTCATACTGAGGTTAAATTACAGATTATTCCATGAAAGAGAAAATATATATATTTTACATAGCTTCATTTCTCCTTTCATGTTTACTTTTGGATTTTCATGTTTGGACTCTTGCTTTTAGTTTCCTTCTGAACCTGCATGCCATAGGAAATTGTAATACTTCTGGAATACAGGCAGAATCATGATGTTCCCATCTTAGTGGCAGTTAAATAACACAGTCCTAGTCTCTTCTTGTGGGCTTTCCCCTCCACTTTCTCTATTTATTTTTTTTTTGTTCCACTTTTCTGGTTAGATCTCTTGAGCAGTTTCTGCTGGCCGGCCAGGTTGCTGTACAGCGCTTGAATTTGTGGCTTAATGGGCTTGACTTTCTAAGTGTCTCTTAAAAGTAGTTCTGTTGTGCGGTAGTCAATACTGCAGGTATGCAGTTTGTCTAGTCCCGTGTAGGACGTGAATCTGCCACCTTTCATAGTAAGATGTTTATCTGCTGTCAGAGTTAAGGAGGAAATTCATTGAAGTCCCCTGTGGATTGAGCAAGTGCATTTTTTTCTTGAGTAACAGTATCTTTCATGTATCACAATTGCCATTTACTGTCTGCTGTTAGAACGGAGCAATCCTAACCCAGATTTCTAGATTTTCTTCGTTTGTTCCAAATGAAAATGTTCCATCCCACTTGAATCTGTGGGGAAAATCCTAGCAAAGAGTTGGTTTAGATACCTCAGAGAGTGAACTCTTGAGAAACCCACTTATTTTGTTGTTCTTGCCAGTATATTAAAAAAAAAAAAGTAAATCACATTTAGGCTATTTCACTAAAAATCTTTAGTGTGTCCGTGATCGAGTGGGGAACTTGACATTGCAGGATATCTGTCTTCATGTTTAGAAATACTATCCAAGGGGAATCAAATGAAACATAATGAAAAACTGCAATTAAACATGTGCAGGTTTTTCATTAGGTGGCTTAACTCACTAGTAATTCTGGCAGCATCAAGCTGTCCCAGTCTTGTGGGACTTGAGCAAGATTCACTCTTCGTCCATCCTGGCTATTTTAGACCCCTGTAACATCCTGTGGTGGATCCCGGAGCAGACTGGCACTTTTCTGGTGTGTGCACATGTTCCTTTCCTGCCATCCAGGAGGAGTGGGTGAACTGAAATGCAGCAAGAACAGCAGGATGGAGATGGCAGAGGAATTAAATTGAATGGGACAGGAAGCCTTGTTTCTGAATGCAGTGTTACAGTGTGGGAACCAAAGGCAGTCTACAAGCCGGTGGCAATCCTGTAAGGCTTCAGGTGTGGAGGATGAAGGCTAATCAGGGCTGGCTTGGCGAAGAGTAAGAACAATTTGGTGTGGGGAGGCCTGTCTCGGAGCAGAAGACACGTGGGAAGCAGAGGGAGCGGGGCAGGGGAGAGAAGAGGCAGGGTGTCTGCTGGCCGGGGCAGGCTGCAGGGATCTGCTGGCTCTCTGCGTTTCTGCCTAGGATGAGATCTCTCCTGGCAAATCTTTCTCTAGCAGCTGATCAGCATAAAATGACTGCCTACTACTGCTTGTGGCTATTCCATAAGTTCAAGCGTGAAGCTTTTTTCCTCTATACATGACGATCGACTTCCAGCTTGCTGACAAAGTGCGTAGAAGCTGCTATTCTCTTATGCAGCTGGTTTTGAGGAGGAGGATGATTACAGCTTTGTGAGTCTAGGAGCCATGAGATGAGGGAGAATAATGTAATCGTTAAGGCAGGAGAACTGCACTGTTGTTTTTTCCTGGCAGTATTAGAGCCTTTCAAGGTGATCCCAGCCAAGTCTCCTAATCCAGACTTCTTATAGATGACCACTTACTGCAGTGACTCAGTTTGTGAACTCACTTTTTGCACTCAAAGTCACTAGGAGCTGTGCTTTGAGGTAAATTAAGGAAAAAGACATTCTTATTTGAGAGATGTTCATATGCTATAATGAGAAATTAATAACTTTCTTTAGAGGTACAGTTTGGTGTACAGAAATAGCTGAGGATGCACATTAAAAAATGCTTTTATGATCTGTATTTATTTCATCATTCTTCCTGTGTGGTGAAAGACTTGCTAACCTGTTCTTTCTTACTGATTACAGTTTTGCAAATGAGAAATCAAGTGGAACTGTAATTTGCACTTAGATTTAAGCATAGGCATTTGTACTTTGGAGACTTGGCACCCAAAACGTGCACAGTATAGGGAAATTAGCACTGGTGTGGGGTTTTTTTTCCCCGATTTTACTAATGTTTATTGTTTTCCTGATGTATATAACTGTCAGACTTCTCCATATATAATAAGTTGTTCATTGTGCAAAACTTGCACAAATGTTCTCCGTCTGAAAGCATGAGATGCCACTGATCATTTTGGGGAATCATAGATCAGTTGGAAGATTCAGGAACTTTTCTATTCCACTGAAACTATACATAAGTCTTTTCTTCAGTCTTCTATAATTTTTAGCATACTTACATGTTTAGTACAAATATTGTAATATATTTCAGTAGAGGCTGAAAGTAGACTGCAGAGACCTCATTATTAAAAATGGCTTTATAATTAGGATAACCTATGTACCAGAATACAACAAAGGATTAATTTTGCCTTTAATAAAAGATGTTTCATTAAAACTAAATGATTTCATAAAATGGTCTTAAAATTTCCCTTGATACTGCTTTACTATTGCTTGGCAGCAAGTGGCTTGTGGATTTAAGTGTAAACATTCTTTGGCTTTTTCAGATTTGTCATTTTTACCTGAGTGATGCAGTTTTAAAGGATTATATTTTAATAGAAACTTTAACTGATTTGTTTAGCTTTTTTTTTCTTGCTGTTCAAGTATATTACCCTGTTCCCATATGAAGTTTGACAAAAAAAAAATTAGTCTTTTATAGACTTTCAGCTGTTTCAACTATGTGACCTTCAATTTACGTAGGGAATACTTAGAGTATGGGAGGGAGAAAAGCCGAAGAGCGGCTTTCATTCAGTTAACCACTGAATTTCAGAGGTGCCATCTTCATGTTAGTATCATTAGTTACTTGGTACTAAAAGTTTAGTAAGCCTGTGTGTTTGTAGGCAGTGATGGAGTTGCACGGGCACACAGCAGGATGTCAGCTGATTTTATTGGGTAGGGAGGAGCACCAGGGACGGGTTGTGGAGGGATGTTTCCTTATCCAGTGGGGAGTAAGGGAGTGGGAAAGTCACTGAGCCTGATCTCTTGCCACCAAGGAAAGTGCCGAGACATGTTTTAACAAGTACTAGAAATCTTAACCATTGGGGACTGTCAGGCTGATTTTCTGTCCTACTGTTGCTGCTGGACATTCTCAGCTTTTATGATACTTCTGGTTCAAAAACCTGTAGCATATTGGGGCGGTGGTGGGGAATCAAAGGTAGGCGCGCGTGGACAGAAATTCCAAAATTGCTGAATTTACTAGGAAATTAACACAAACATGTTTGTTCTTATGCATCAATGTTTTGATTCTTTTGGAGAAGTGTCGGTGCAATTCAGAACTTAGCTCTGCAGCAGGGTGCCACCCATTTCCCTCGCTGCAGGCAGCATTTTGGTGAAAAGTGCGTAACAAACACATTGCTTATCTTGGTGTTTGGATGTGCTCCCAAAACCACAGAAGTCACAAATACAAATATTGCTGCCTTGCTTTTGCAGAGAAAACCAATGTGCTTTGGGGCAGCAGCTTCTTGGGTGGCAGCAACAGCCGTTTGCAGAGGCAGCTCCCGCTGTTTGGTACAAGTGCAGAACCTTCCCTGGATGAAGGTGCAGGGCAGCTGAAGCAGTTCAGAAGGGTAGCCAGCCTCTGTATATGTGTTAAAGTGAGGGGAATTAGGTGGATTCAGAAAACTTTGAAGGGTAGACTTTTTTTTTCCCATTGTATGTCAGGCAAGAGGACGTTATGTTCCAGGGAAAAACTGCAGGAGAGAAAAGATGTGACTTGTGGGAAAGGCAGAAACTTCCTAGGAAAGGCTGAAGTGGATGTCTCTTCTTTCTTTTCCATTAGTTTTCCCTTCTTGTTGTCTTTCTCTCCCCAAACAAGCTAGAGCAGCCGTGGCTGCTTTCCACCTTCTGAGGTAAACTACTGCAGCTAGCCAGTGGCAAATGATCATCAGTGATTGCTTAACCGTAGAGGGTAATTGTGGTTTGCAACTACTAGGCAGAAGTATTTGCTCTGGAAGAACTGTTGGGTTATTTTTCTATAAAAAATCTAAATAATAAAAAAAATAGTTCTTATCCCATTAAAAAATCTGAAACAAAACTAATGTTTTGAGAGAGGCCATATTTGGATAGACAGGTTAGTGGCATCTAACATCATGTGGTGTGCTTCCATGTCAATGAAAACATTGATGAAATGCTAAATCAGATACTTTTGAAAGGTTTTTGTCTTCTTGCTAATGAACATTCTATTACTTTCTTGTCTTTTGTCATGAAAGTTATTGATCCTTTCTTGTTGGTCTTGCAAAATCTGGAGTTGGTGAGATGCATGTCCTTACGTACAAGCCCTCTCGTGCGTTCTCTGTTACCATGCTTTGTAACAATTCCTTTCTCCTCCTGTGCTACTTCAGTTCCTACCTGTTAACCTCTCTCCCACTGAGGACTATATATATGCTTTGGAAATAATTAATGAAACTAGAATTTCCTCAGCTAGTATTGAATTCAATTACTACTAGAGCCTGTAGTTTCAGAAGTGGAGGTGGATATAGTTGTCTTGATACCTCCCTCACCTCGCTTAACCTGCCCACCCCCTGGTCCCCAAGCTGTAGTCCTTACTGGTGGTGGTTTGGAAACTATGATACCTGCTGGTAGGAACAAAGCTGCTGCTTTAAATATTCTGTGTGGCAACCCAGTTTCTGGAGCCCTGCAAAAGTTTAATGCTGGCAGAAGTGATGTTTCAAGGGATCTAACAACCTGTTCATCACTTTATAAACCCTCATAGTCAATAATCCTTGATTTTTACTATTTTGTTTGGGGGGGAGGGGAGTGTTAGACTATTCTGAAGTAATTTTGTTTGTAAATAGGTAGGCAATATCTACAGAGATGATAAATAGTGGTTTTCCTCCAATTGTAGGCATTTTTCCCCCCATAACTGTTTTTAAGTTGGAGTCTCTGGAGGTGATGTCTTTACTCTTGGAACAGAACAATGAATTGTATTTAGTAAAAATTCTTTCCAATGTATGTCAAGTTAGTGAGGTGTCCTGTTCATATATTGTAGTGTATCTCTTATAATTATTTTATTCTTATCGTCAACTGCTTCAGTGTTTTGTAGCATGTGTGATAGTTGTTGATAGAGTTCTTCCCTGCTTCTTGTTCAGAACTTGCTGAGTATGCCTGTTAACTTAGTTGTTTCTTTACAAGTAATGCTCTTCTTCATCTTAAAAAGCCTAGTTACTTCATAACTATTCCCTTTGCTTTAGCTTCACAGATAAGACTCTTGTATCCTCCAGAGACAGCTGAGAAGAGAGCAGAAATAGTGCCAACAGAGAAGCAGAAAGCGTGAAGACCGTCTAAAGGGCTGCAGGGTGGGTGTCAGGGCAAATGCTGGGTTCAGATCTGAAGCTCAGTGAAGGATTTCCATGTGTGCTGTTAAATATTATAAAGTACTTGTACAGAATAGGAAAATATACTTTAGTACTCAAAAAACCTAGTAATAACCTATGCCACAATACAGGCTGCTTTCTGAAGAACAGTAATTTTAGGACGTGTGTGGAAAACACTGATGCATAGATTTGCATGGAGAAGGAATCGGGTGCAGCCCTCTAACCCTGGTACGATAGTTGCCATTAACTGTTGTTAGTGAGGGGAGCTTCTGAGCATATTTCAGGCTTCTAGCTTCCTCAAGGTAAGCAAAGTTAACACGAGAAGTACCTGGTACATGATCTGAAGGTGTAGATTGACAAGACAGGTAAGACAACTGGTGGCCAGCTACTTCTGCAAGAGTCTGTCTCCTTGGCTGTGTGTTTCCCACTTTTCTCTTGGGTTGCAAACTAGTGATCATATGTCACGGGGAGAATTAATTCAGCTGCCTGATCAATTGGAAAACTAATTTAAAAACACTTCAGTCTTCTATGTTAGCCAGCTGAAGCTTCTCTCCTTGCAGCCTTGTGATTGCTCTCTAACACAGACACCAAGAAGGGAAAGCTATATTGACTTCCTCTGTAATTTTTTAGCCATTAGGCAGGGTGCAGTCTGAGATAACAGCAGTCTTGGCTGACTGTGACCTGCTGGAATGGCTGAAGGGGTCTGAGACCTGGGGAGAGATACCTGGAGCAGCCAATATGTGAGTAGTCTGGTTGGATGTGCACCCCAAACCTTTCAGGCCTACGTAGGTGATTGATCACATGACTGGAGATCTTAGGCTAAATTCCTGGTGATACAGAGTGAACAAAAGTGATTGAAAACACGATGAGGCAGGGAAGGGAAGCCTTAATTTTACTTTGCAGGGTTTTTTTTTCTCCTACGTGCAAGTATTTCCACAGTCTTGTCCAATCACAACACTATTTTTGCAAGAATCAAATTTTTTTCCCCACTGTTAACTCTGAATTTTTACAAGAGTCTAACATGGGGCATTTTGACTTATTCTTCCTTTATTCTTCAAATGTCCCTTACAGCATAAGCAGGCTCTCGGAGCACAACACTACATGCAACAGGTTCGTGAAATCCATATCAACATTTTGAACTAGTAAAGGGTTTGTAGTAAAAGTCATATTACGTTGTTATACTTTTTTTAGACATAGATTTACATGTATAAACAGCAGATAAATAAGTAGTAGTGTTTAGGGGTTTTGGTGGGTTTTTTTGAGAGAATTTGGAACAAATAGGAAATTGTAATTTCTTTTGTGGAGTACCTGATGTGAAAATGAGTATTTTAACCACCTAATCAGCTGATAGAGCTGCCTTTAGGCATTTAAATGCGCTTGCTTCATGTTTTCTTTGCTTTATGGAAAAGTGGGCAGCAGAATATATTGTTCTGAACACAGTTACGGTTTGTTTTTCCTGGTGTAAAACATCTGCTTTGTCTGCTTCTCCCCTTGTTTTGCCGTTTCTAATGATTTTGTGATGTTGTAAAGATTCTAGCTGCTTGTGACAAACAAAAGTCTGCAGCAATCAATACACAAACACTCGCTGTTAATCCAGATGAAGGCTGCCTTCCAGCTTCAGGGGATGCAATTCTGGCCAACTGTCAGGGAGACTGACCTGACACAGTAACAACCCCCAAATTACAGCCAGAGTGTGATCAGCAGGAGAATTAACTCTTGATAGTTTGGCTGTTAAATACACTGTTTAGAAATCACTGTGTGCTAGATCAGTGCAGCTCTCTACTGGATTAGATCAGTTCTGGGGCAGAATTGTTCTTTCAACTTGCATAAGAGGATTTTTTCTTCTGTGGTGTAGTTTTCTGCTGAGGTATCTTAGGTAATAGTTTAACTGTTTGATGATGGGTAATTTATTCCTACCAGGGCGACACTTTTGCTTTGCTTTCACTTTTCCTTCTCCAAGTATGGGTCAGAGCCACTGCTTAAGTTTTTGCCTTGAACTGTTCGCTGGAGAAGGCTGTGGTGTTTGGACATCTTGATCTCCTTCCAACCTAAACCATTCTAGGATTCTATGATTTGCTCCCTGTTGTGGCTGTATCCGTCACTGCATTAAATGTGTATTGAAATGTGGTTTAATCTTAAAATGAATTATGAGAAATAACTACATAAAGTCACGTGAAGTTGGAGCTTTAGCACAGTATCTGGGGTTTGTCCAAATGTGATGGTATGTGGGGAGAAGCTTGGAAGTCCATTCTGCATCAGCCTTTCCCAGGAAGTATTTATCCCTAAACATGCGTCACTAGTCCTCTTACGGCTTAAGCTGTGTAAAAGTTACCAATTTGTTTCACTTTGTGGTAGCTTTCATAGAGTAGCTTTTCACCAAAAGCAGCTTTGTTTATTGTGTACTGGTATGCTGACATAGATCTCTTCAGGAAGGAAGGGCAAAATAACTATTTAGATTTCAAATGGTAGCTATTTTGTAACAACTTCAGTGCCTAAACAAATTAAGTTACCTTGTTTGTAGGGGAAGCCAAGTGATGATATTTTAATCTCATATATTCCACCTTGAATCTTAGAAATGAGGTATGTTACTATCATTCCTGACAATCATCTGCCAGTTTAAAAAGTACTTCTCAGGCTTTCTTCTGCTTTTGCTTGCATCTGTGGAACTCTGCTGTTCCTATATGAAATTTATCAAGTCAAGAGGGCACAACTTGGTTTCATGTCTGATTCTCAAGAATCAAACCATTGACTATTATAACTATGTGCACAAGAAAACTCACCTACAGCCTCAGACCTAAAAAGACGTGAAAACTAAATAGTATTAGGTAGCTTTCTTAAGGAAAGCATGACAGTTTAAGAATGGCTATAAAATGCTTGTCCTTTTTTCTATAGACCAGGGAATGTAGATGATCAGGGTGGTCAAGAGAATAGTTGAGAGATTTATGTTAAAAGTTTTTGCTATTTTTAAGTCATCACCCATATCCATGTCAACTTTCTGCTAGGTTTTGTAGATATCTTCTGGGATGGAGTAGTGAGAGAGGTGGGAGCATACCTCTCCTACCTCCATCCCTTGATTATGACAGCTTTGCTTTATTTTATGCTAAACGCTACTTTTAGTTGGGAAAATATTAAGCACCCTGAAATGTTTCTGTAGGTACAACAGTAAGATATAACAGCAGCCGTTGCTGGTGAAACCAAAGGTTCAATTAACTATTGCTGTTGATACCATCTGGGCTAATCTGTATTAGAGGCTCAGTAATACAGATAACTGAATAGGTTGTACAAATGTACAGTGGTTTGGGCCCTATTTTATTTGAAAGAGGAATGCTGGTTGGCAAATGTGAACTCAGGAGCCTCTTCCAGCTTTTGTGTCTGGTTGGGATCCTGCCTACTAAATAGAAAAATGAGCTATTTATCTCCTTTTTCAACATAAATAGTTGTAGGATAAATTGTCACTGTTTTTGAGGGGTTTTGCTTGGCTCCACCTGAAAACTGAACTGATATGTGATCTCACTCTTCATTGAGAAATATTTTTCACTCTTCTATTATGCTGTTAGGAGTGCTAACTTTTTGTCTGTCTTCAAGAAATTGATTTTGTTGTGATACTTATTATTGTTAATAGTTAACAGTATTATTCCATTGGAATTGATCTGAATCTGGGTTAATCCAGTCTGAACCCAGTGGACGTCAGTTTTGACTGTTCAGGACTTTGTTGTACATGAGACGAGGAAACAGCTACATTCCTTTTTAAGCATTGCTCCTGTAAGAGACAGGCATATAGACAAAAATAACCTGCTCAAGTAACTGAACACACTTTGGTTTAATCTTCTTAATTGGAAAGGGAGAATGGGATTTTGATGGAGTTCTTCTGGTGTGTGGTGGATTTTTTTTCTTCTAATTTATTTTTTTCTGAGGTACATATTTAAATGAATTACAGTAAACACTCACTTCATGTCTTTCCTGCTTTTGGGAGGTCAGCCGTGCTGAAAGTGAGAAGTGCTGCCCTGTGGCGGGGGGAAGGCTCCTGCTCTGTACAGCCGGTGGCTGCTGCTGTGCCTGCATCCAGTCCCGCTCAACCTGTTCAATCCTTGCTTTCCTGGAGCGTCAGCCTCGGCTCTCCCGGTTTGTCCATTCCTTGCCAGAGCACTCGGGTGGGCAGAATAGACCCGGGTTAGGCTTGGCTGGTGATAAAGTCAAACATGGATGACAGTGTCTACAAGTTTTATGCTGGTTGTGGGAGAACAGGCGATTCTCCTGTAAATCTAAGCCTGCTGATTAAAGAGTTAACTGATTGATTTTTATCTCAGTTATTTTACAAGTATCAGCTGTGGGAGTTGGTTTGTTTTGGTTCTGTGCTGTTTGGCTGTGATGTTTTTATTCTGATGCTGGAAGTCCAACAAACCATTACTTTGCAAAGGTATTGCTGCTTTGCTACTTGTATTTCCTGATGCTACTGAGCCCCTGTGAGCAGGGCTCACTCCCAAGGTGGTTGGGTTATTTGAGCATATCGTGGTATGTGGATGGTCTCCTGGCCCTTGCTTTATTTCTGGAATCCCTTCGCACACCTGCTCGATTTCAGTGTGGTCTTTTGGTCATGCTCCTAGGCAGAAGCAACTGCTCTCAGGGCTTGGATATATTTGCCTCTGTTTTCCACCCGAAAAAGGACAGGTACCTGGCTCAGTCTGCTGTCCTCAAAGCTCTTCCTTCATGAGCATCTTTGGATCTTTTTAGTAAAAAATGTCTCTTCTAAGGAATAGGAAAATTACCATACCCATACTTCGCTAGCACTGCTAATATGTACACCTGGTCAAAGTAAGAAAGCTCTCATGCATTTCCTTGTTCCCTTTAATGAATGCTGAGAGCCCTGTGGGTTTGGGTGAGATTCCTCCAAGGTTGGCAGTTTCTGCCATGCTTCCTCCTGGGTTACGTTCCTCTTGTGGGATTTCCCCCTCCTTCTACCCCCGCATTCATCCCCGGAGGTGAGATGAAAGATTGCTTTATCTTGCACGCTCCAGGGCTCCCAGAGGTTGTGAAAGCTTTCTGCCAGCCGATCTCTTGGTCGAACTCTGGCGTGCCTCTTTGTCAGAGAGTGTCCCAGCTCAGCAGGCAGCCATCCGGGTGTACCGGCCCTGGTTTTGTCCAGCCACGGGACTAACCGTTGCCTCTGCTGTGGGTTTTGGCTCACCATGGATGCCCAAAAAAACAGAGCAGAAAGCGTGTAAACTCCTTACTTGCTGATGACACACACTAGGTTTGGTGAGTGGTAACAGGCAGAAACATGACTTAATGCAGTATAGTTTTTCTAAATGCATTACTGAGGTAAAATCTTTTCCTTTTTTTATGAACTTGGTGCTAGAAAAGGTAACAGGAGGCGAAAGGCTGGAGGAGGAGCTCACGCAGGCTGATAATTACTTTTTTTACATCTTGTGAGGGAGAATTTTAGTGTTAATTTGTTTTTCTATAAGTAATTTTCTATAAATACTATTCCTATGTGAACAGGACAAATAGAAGCTGAATGTTCCTGTTGACATCAAATCCATGTGACATCAAATCCATGTGAGCAGGTAACACCTAGTCCTGTGGAAGGAAGGGAAAAGGAGCAGAGCTTCATGCCAGCATGTCTTCAAATGACAAAGCAAATCAAGAGACCTTTAAGAAGAAGGTTTTGGTTGAGTTTAGGTGTATTCTGAAGAGTATCTTGCTATCTTATCCTCACAGTTCTTTAGGCAAGTCCTATATGTGACTGGAGGAAAAAGAAGAGTTTGAATGGGAAACAAACAGCGTGGTTTGGGGTTTTGCTCCAGGCTTGGAGGCCAGTTTTGCCAGTTCAGGTTTTGGTTGGTTTCTGAGGCTAAAGCTGCTCTGGTTGCTGCCTGCACAGGTGGTGCCGGCTGCAGCCCTTGCTGGTATGTGGCTGCACCATCCTGCAGAGCCCCGGGGATGTGGGTTTGTGTAAGTGCCCTCCCCAAAGCGATCCTCAGTGTTACGGATGAAACTGGAATCCTCCCAGCCTGTGGCTGAAGTTGTGAAAACTAGATGAGCTTTGAGAATTTAAATAGATGCCGTGTTTAAATACACGTTGTAAAGCATTCAGAAGACATGCTTTTGGAGCAGAAAGGTCAAACCTGTGATGTTCTTATGGTGGTTGGATTGCAGTTATGTATGCCGTGATTCCCTCCCAGCTTCTTGCTTTTGTGTGCCCTTCTTGTGAAGGATGAGATACTAACACGTTCTTTAAAGGCCCTGAGACTTTGCTTCATTTTGTGTCTTTGTTAGTGTTGGTGATGTGATAGGTAATGCAAAGTGTATAACAATGTGTCTAGAAGAGGTGGTGTCTGCTCACGCCTGCAACGTTTTGGGCCAGGTGACTTTCTGTTTTTGAATGTCACATGGGGCAGGAACCACCACGTCATTGTCATTGCTTCATCCAGGTCTGTAGTATCAATGTGAAAGGAGAACAAAGACTTTGTGTCCTCAGAGGACGTGTGAAGGTGAACATCCTGATGGACCCTTTTAGGGTTGGTCTGTGTGAGCTTGTGACACAATAGAAATCTGATTATTTATTTATTTAGTGGAAGTCTCTGGTTGTACTTTTATTAATAATAAATGGCCATTTTAAATACAACTTAAAATGCACAACTGTCACAAAATATAAAGACGTTCTTTAGGTTTTCTGTCTTTGAATACCTGTCAGACATTGGTGCCGGTAGAAGTTAGGTTTCTTGGGCTACTTTTAGTCCCTGAGTTGGGCAACAGTAGGATTTATTTTTTTTTCTCCTTAAAGGTGCTGTTGACATTTGCCACCTTCTTTGAATCACCTCAGTCACCTTCCTCCTTCTCCACTGACCGGGAAGAAAACCGGTCATTCTAGTTGTTTTGGTGGTCACTCTGATATTTCCTGGCATAACAGAAAATATGAATTAAAACTAAAAAATAAGTCATGAATCTAATGCCAGTGTGAAAGGATCCTCACCATTTTGAACTCTCTGGATTCTTTTGAGGTCAGCAGTATACTCCCTGCTTTGGCTAGTGAAGCCCTTCCCTCATAGGAAGAGGAGCGACAGTTCTTGACTAGAGTGAGGTTACAGGTGGTGGTTGGCAGAGAAGACAGTGGGGCAACTTAATGAGAAGGGGATTCAGAAAGTAAGTTAGTGCAAGTCTGTTGTATTGAGAAATGAATAAAAGGGGAATAAAAGTGAAACATATCCCATAGAGTATGGTTTGTGAAGCAAAGAACGACAAGGCAAGAACTTGTGTGAAGATATCCAGTGGAAGAGGTGGCACACAGGAAACCCAGTCTGTTCTGTTTGGTGGTGATACAAATTAAGTACCCCCTAATCTAATTACTGTTTGTTCTGGATGTTCATTCTTGCTTGTCTTGCAGTACTGAGAATTTGTACCGTTTGGCAGTAAGGAGGGAGAACAAATGGAGTGAAAAAGAGGCTGTTGCATAGGATTTTTTTTTTTTTTTTGCGGGGGGGGTAAAATAAGTTTAATGGAGAATCCCAGGATATCACTGGCACAAATCAGAAGTAGGGGATCCAGACTACTGAAGTTAGTACTCAAACCACAGAAACGGTCATGGAACCACAACCTTAAAGGCAGGTGCAAAATGCTTAGTAAAAGTTTGAACTATCTTTGGTTTGCACTTGTTGAATCGTGGCTACTTGGATTTCATTTGGTTAGCACCTACCACTGTGGAGTCCTGAACTGTGGTGAGCCCTTCAAGTATTTTCCACAAAACTATTGTTTTTAAAGAAAACAAATTCAAAATTACACTCTCTGCTTCTCAAACCTACAAGAAAAGTAATTCTTCTCTGATTTGCAATTTACCAGCAAAAATGAGAGAGGAATGTTTCCAGGGAACTAGAAAGCAATGGAATTGTTCTTATAAATAAAGGGAACTTTAACTCATTTGTTTGTTTCCCTGTAGAATATGAAGGTCCTATAGACCAGACTGTCTCTTCACTTGCATCTGTGCATTTCTAAAATAATTTTTATTATGCATAACATCCTTGGTAGTTTAGAGGGGAGAAATTGGCTCACTGGTAGGAACTAAATTTCTCTACAGAGCTGCAGATTAGGCATGGCACTGTTCACTTTTCTTTCAGCATTAATAGGTGAGAAGTAAGAACAACTTACTGGTTTATTTAGTATATGCATCTCTGAACTAAGAGTAAAGTTTCAGTTAGAAAATGCTCATTTGTATGTTTCTACTTTAAAGTAGAATGGCCCCTTCTTTAAGGAATATAGCTATAATACAGCTGCCCAAGTACAGCCTGCACAGGTTATGTTACATCCAGCTTGGACCAGGCTAAATGACAGGTATAAATCAGTGCTTTCAGTGTAGTTTGAACTTTGTTTTCTGTATAACTAACAAAGATTTCCTTGGGGGGAAAAAAAAGTTTAGGGGAGGAAATACTTTTCTGACTTAAAGTACCATGCCATCTATTTCTGTTTTCTGTTGCTGGTGTCACCGCATTTTGGGGCAGTAAGTGGACCAGTGTAGAGTCTAGGTGTGTTTCCCCCCCTCCCCAATATTTTCAAATAAAATGTAAAGAATTGGAGGGGAGGTACATATTGCTCTCCTGATAGTTTAAATGTCACCTTTCTGTAGGATGAAAGTCACTAGAGACTGCTTTCTGCTTATGAATTGTAAGCAGAGCTCGCCCCTCCTGAGATGTTTTACTGAAGTGAGGCACAGCTGGGTGTAAGAACTGGATGCTGCCTGACATTTAACACTATTGCAGCTCAGCTGCTTTTAGACATAACTGAGTCGTTCCTCATGCTGTGAAAATGCACCATGCTGTTGTGTATACTGAGAGTTCCTAAGTTCTTAATACATGGTGGTATTTTGAAATTTAAAGATTTCTTAAAACTTCAGGATTTGACATTGTGATAAGCTGACGTTGAAGGACAAGGCTCTTCAAAATTTCTTTAGACAAAAAAAAAAACAAGGAAAAGAATAAAACCAGTTATTTATAAAACCAGTTATTTTTACCCATGTTATAAGAGATTATTTTTTTTCTTTCCCGTTCTGTAGCACCTTCTCAGGGTGCATCAGCAGGTAGCCTAACAGGCTACCTCTAAAGCTGTACTTACATCAGTTGCTGATGCTAGTTCACAAACAAAGATGGACTGTTTTGGTAAGACAAGGCTCCATTGAAGTTACTGCTAATAAGCAAACCAGCTCTGTTCACTTCAGTCCCATTCAAAACACAGGAAAAGGATCAATCTTTGCCAAACTTGAAATGCTGAAACTATTACAGAGGATAAAAATGATTTACTTCAAGTGGGTGTAAAACATATTTTCAAAATAAACACTGAAACCACACTTGACTCTTACAACATATATTAATCATATTCTGCGTGGGCATGAAATATAGAAAGTGTTCAGCTTTGTATCCCTTCAGTTTATTAATGCAGGTTTGTTCTAACTAGCATTTAATATAAGCAGTGCTTCTTAAGTACCAGCTTAGATGCCAGATACAATGTGCCATCTCACTGTGAAGTGTTACTCCATTGTAGCTTACTTTACTCTTAGCAAAAGGGCTTGCCTTTTTTAGTATTTCCCTAGTGCTTAACACCCCCTCCATGAAATCCTGCAGTAGTTGTAAATGGGATTAATTTGACTATTTGGTTTTAAATTGTACCTACAGAAGCTAATGCTAATCCTTGCAGTAGTGCAATAGCTTTTTGTATTTCTGTAGCAAAATGTTTTCCTAGTTTAGTGGTTTTGAGTGCTATAGTGCTGGATTGATCATCTTCTGCTTTTTTAAGCACAGCCCCATGATGTACTGCATGATTCTTCTGAGAAGAGTCACTCTAGTGATGTCATAGGCTCAAGTTCAGGTTTCGCATGCTGCTGCCGGTGATTTAGTGTCCTACAGGTACAAAATGTGGACATTCCCCAGCACGTAGTTTGTGGGCTTGGGGGCTTTTTTTTTTTTTTAATATCTTTGAGTATATACTCCTCCTGTACTCGCACTGGTCCATGTAAAAGCCACACTGAGCCAAGCCTTGTTTGCGTGTGGTAGAGCCCTTCTCAACTTTTAGAGCTGGAAATGAAATTCAGGGAAGTTCCCTCGGAAGAATGGGTGTATTGCTGGGGGAGCTGCCTCTCCTCTGCCCCAAGCTGAGGCTGCGCAAGGCACCGTGGCAGTGATCGCTCACTGAGGTCTTCTCTGCTGTGCTCTGGTGTGGGACAGGCTGCTGCTGTCCTCACAGCAGCCTCCCTGCTTTTCTCTCTCTAACATACACCTAACCTCTTTGCTCTGTTTGGGTTTAGCTACATTGCTGAGAGAGCAAAGGTAGTGCAATAGGGATTAATTGAAATCAGTATGAGCCTTGGGTTTTATACCATTTTGTTGAGACTCTTCTAATCCTCTGGCTCCTGACTAAATTAATCATAATTCAGTTAGAGCCTATGTCTCCATTGCTGAGGCAGCAGTGACAGGGTTGTGTTGGTTTGGGTGGTTTTTTCCTCCTTTCTCAGCTTAAATACTGCATTAATGGAATCTCTGACCTGCCTTCTGGTACCACTATGCAGTAGTGAGATCTGCATCCAAATCTGAGGTGTTCCTGTCATATTTAGTGTGTTGTTTGGCAGATTCTCATAACGGAGCATGTTAAGGACTAAGCAGTCTAGGGAAATCAAACTTGCCAGTCTTGAAGCAGTAATTCCTAGGAAGAGATGCTGGTTATAGCATTGAACTCCTTTTTCTCTGCATGGAGACACTCACTGAGGAAGGAATTGGGCTGGTGGTCAGCTCCACTTATACAGTCAACACTCATTCATTCAAGATTACTTGAGGCAGACACAAACATGCTCAAGCCGGGTCCTTGCAGGCTCTCAAGATCCAGCAGGGTTTATTAACTCAGGCTCAGTGCCAAGCAAATGCAACTCTGCTGCTCCCAGACCAAGTAGGATCTGCTGCTTTGGCATGGAGTCTGAGCTGTTAAAGCTTGCCAAGCGTGAAGGGTGCAGACCTGGGTCCGGTGCTGTTCTCAGACCCAGGAGCTCTGGAAATGTGTTGCAGGTATCTGACCATATGGATCAGTTTGGGACCACTAGGGCTCATTAGATCAACAACAGTTTCAGCCCTCTTAAACTTGAACTTGCTTCTGTGTGTGTTTTTTGTTTTGGTTGTCTTTTCAGATTGTTTTGGGTTTTTTTTAAGGGTTTTGAGGGGTTTTTTTTTTTGTTTTTTTGGAGGTTGTTTTTTAAACTCTAACTCTGAGTTCTGGGAAAACTTATTAGCTTGGTCAGCCCCAGGCTCAGCTAACCCTTTCTGCCTATGCAGCATGGCATATAAGGAGCTTCTTGGAAGCAGACCGCAGAGGCACTGAGCTTGCTGAGCAGGAACCAGCTCAAGGCTAACACTGAGTCAGAGCTGCTAGACTTAATTTCTCTGTGCTGTGATTCCCAGCATGTTTTGCAGTGAAACAGTATACAAATGTTTCCACTGCCTGCTTCTTCACAGCCTCTGTGAGCTGTGATAGTGGAGTGCTGACCATTACACACAAAGCATGGAGTGCTGGATGGGTGCTGCTGGTTAGGATTCGTGTTTTGCTTTCACGCAGTGCATAGATGTGGTACATACACTGAGAACTACACATTTAATAACTGAAGTTGTCATAATGGTAATTAGCTTTTCTGTTTGGGTTTGAAAATACTCTCTGGAAAATATGCAGTGTGCTTGGACTAAGTCAAAATAAATTTAAGGTATGTTTGATAGTCTGTGGATTGTTACAGTATTTGAAATTAAATTTCCTCATAAAGTTTGTAAATACTTGCTTACCTTTTCCAAGAAAGAGGTCATACAGCTCTTCTGGGTTTTTTCATATGCAGGTGCAGCTGGGACAAGTGGATATAAAATGCCCAATCACAGAGTGCAGCGAACACCTGGATGAAACAACTGTCCTCTATAACCTGCCCCACGACGACATCATCAAGTATAAATATTTCCTGGAACTCAGCCGCATTGACTCCAGCACCAAGCCATGCCCTCAGTGCAAGCACTTTACAACCTTCCGGAGGAGAGGCCACATTCCTACCCCTGCCAAATTGGAGAACAAATACAAAGTGAGCATGCTTGCCAGGGCCGTGGGTTAGATGGCCCTGTAAAAGTAGGATGGCATTTGGTGGGCATTAAATGAGCTTTCTTGCATCACTGGGGCTGTGTGCAAGCTGTGATTAGGAATATGAATCTGTAGTACATCATTGATTAACTACTTAATTGATTTCTAACAGTTCAAACAGCTGAACTTCAGTCCTTATTTCTTTGGCAGGTGGCATAATTTTGTCCTGACACACAGAGTATTTTCTCTCTGACATGCAAACAATGCAGTCACAATCAGAAGAGGCTGGGGAAGGGAAGTTGTCATAACTGATAATTTTAGACACACAACTCCAGCAAAGATAAGTTTTCCCTGAAACTCTGAGCAAGGAATTCTGGGCATTTACGGTGTTACGCTGTTGGCTTGTTCCTTCCTTAGAACTAGAGCTTTTGTCTGTCAACGCTTCTTGGTTTTGATTTCTTCAGTCCCTTACCAGAGGTTATACATTACTGTAGTCTCATCACTCACAATACAGAAAACTTCAGAAATAGGAAAAACACCACTTTTGCAGCATTTCTTTTAGTAGAAGACTTGCTTATACTGTGATTTCAATCAAAGATAAAAAGTAAGAGATTACAGTTAGAAGCACGTTTGAGCTGCTGAAGGTCCATCTCAGTTCTGGAAGATGAAGGTTCTGTCTGCACCATCATGCTCTGTGTTAGTTTTCCATCCGGTTATTAGATTTATTGTTGTTAATTTCATGATTGAGCTGGCCTTTCCTGGACAAACCAGTTCTCCTCAGTAGGAGTTTAGATGACTGTTTAGATAGCCCTAATTACACAGCATAAGATTCAGCTTAGTATGGAGATTAAAAGGTAGAAGGTTGTGTATCCAGTGGAGTTGAAACCTTGGTAAAGCAAATGGTGTTATGAGCTACTTATGTATATCTATGCAGTGCATGAATTACATGCCACAATGTCTGTTGGACTCAACTTTTTCAGATTTTTTGGCATCTTACACAGAGGTAGAGAAATTCGAAACTGCAGGTAAAATTACTTCCACCCACAGCCATTCTCCTTCACCCATCCGCTTAGCATTCCCTCAGGTGTAGACAGGATGTGCGGTCCAGGGTAGATCAGATGTTGTAATGCTTCTGCAGCAGCCTTTCTTAAGGCGCCAGAGGCTGTTACTGTCCCCACTGATGTGGGTCACAGGTGGTGCAGCTGTTGTATCATGGGATGCCAGCTCTGAGAATGTTCCCCAAGGCACAAAATGGGTCATTCTGCCCACCAGTGCTCTTTTATGAGTTAAAATGCTGTAGTTAAAATGTTCCCACCACTTCCCTACAAATCATAATCAGAAGGAATGGGAGGCTGTGTGATGCATGAAATAGTGCAAGCCAGAAGCGGTGCCCTGGTCCTGTGGTGATGCATTATGTGTAGCTGTGATCTGCAGCGCTCAAGTCTCCTACTGGGAACAGACTCTGGCAAAACGTGTCCTTTGAGCTGTGGTCAGGTGTTGCCTGGAAGAATGTCTAGTTGATGCTGGTCAGAAATGTAATTAGGAAAGTGCTAGCAAACAGCATGGATGATCATAGTCCAGGGCTTCAACCTACTCCCTGAACCTGTATTGTTTTCTGGCATAGCTACAGTTTTAGTGACTTACTTTAAGCTTAGCACAAGGAAGAGTTTTGATGGAGGGATAAGATTTAAAAGGGAGACTATATACACAATCTTATATATGTGATTAATTACATGCACACATAGCTGTGGACCATTATTATCTCAGTTTTCTGAGATTGTCATGTGATTGTTTGTATGGTAACTTGTCTGTGCCTTGAATTATAGGCTCTTTGGAGATACAGACTCATTTTCTTCTACATATAGGATAGGAGACATCTCACTGGAGACTAGGAGACTTTCATATTCACATGCAAGCAATATAAACAGCAATTGCATCAGAGGAATTCTGCACCAGCACTGGAAGTGCTGCCTTCAGAAGAACTGAGTCATGCGTGGGGAAAGTCTGTGCACAAGCCTACTAGTAGGATCACTGCACACAGGGGCTCTGTGCCAGTACCTTCACTCACTCATACTACAACAAGAAAACACTGTAAAATCCAAGAATACATTTGAACAGATACTTTTGAAATGTTATTAATGGCATTCCTAAAATTTGATACACTATTTAAAATTATAAATAAACTTAACATCTAAATTTAAAGAGGCAGCAAAGTTATTAAATTAATTTTCCTTACTATAGCTGTCTTATGTCAGCTGAACTGATCTAAGCCCAGCAGATCAGTTTGCTGCTGCTGTTTTTCATTTTTGAGATCAAAGTCTCGGTGTGCTAAGCCTAGAAAGTTAGTGGGTGCATGTATGTTGAGGGGGGAGGAGGAGGGGAAGAAAGGGAAACTTGCTATCCAAACCTTTCTTCTCCCCTTAGTGCCACTTAGGACAGCACAGTGCATCAGTGTGACTAGTTTCCTATATCAAATATTTGTACCACAAATGGGTCCAGCTTTAAGTAAGGAAATACCCCTGCCCTGTCTCTTACGACCTAAATTGGGAGTGTAAGACTTGGTTGTAGACAAGATCTCAATAAACCTTTTGTCAAAGCTGGTATGCCAAAGTGCAAAGGAAATGGGCAAAAATTGAAAAATCAGTAGTTCAGTTTCTATGCATGGAAAAGATATAGGTTTCACAAGAGTATGTGGGCTTGTTCTGTGAGGGGTTGCAGTGGGGGGGGGGGTGGGGTGGGGGGAGTGGTGGAGGTTTTTTTCCCCCCTAAGCCCTGGGTTTCACCTGTTGTTTTAATGTTAGTTTTTTGACCTGCCACCTGCCATGAAGACGCATTCTTGATTCTTGGACTCTTTCTGCCTTATCAACCTCTGAGGTTCATAGTGAAGTTTTCTTGTTCACTCCTGTTGAGAGATACACATCACATCAAAGAAGGGCTTGGGTGCTTGGCTTTAGAAACATAAATGTTTTTTCAATGCAGTTGTTATATAAACTATCTTTTGTTTGAACTACTCAAGGGTTTCTGAAACTTGTTGCTCTAGAACTAGTAGGAATCTGTACCTGCAAAGATGCTGTGATAGAGTGGATCTGTGTAGTTCATATCTGTATCCCCCCCCTTTTGGATCAGATTTTAACCTCAAGTAGCAGATATCTTCATGGCTACACTAACTCTGATCTGCCTTGAGCCTGAACTGCTGCGGACGTGGTAATTTTGCCGTGCTCTCCCTCTTTGCTCTCAGCTGTTCATTCCTGCCAGCTTGCTTTTGCTCTTGTTGATGTTTTGGTGTCACACTGGGAGCTGGATCAAAGATCAGCTCCAATGGGATATAAGATTTGTTTGTTTTGTTGCTTATTTTCAGCTGGTACAAGACAAGGGATGGGTTGGTGACGAGGAGGAGGCAGCTGTTTTGGCAGGAGCCTGTATTTATTTTGGAATAAAGTGACTGGGTAGCTGTAGCTACAGATTGTAATTCATGTAATCAGTTAGTTGCACAATTAATTCGGCCATCCTATTATATAGCTAGCGTTCCACCAAGCAGCAGAAAATCCCACTAAGCTTTTTGCAGCTTCAGGCTGTCAGAATATTTTTAACGTGCAGTCAATTTTGCTATCGTCATGTCACATCGAGCAGTGTTTTGTGTTTCTCTTACCTACCAATTTTGAAAGGTCTTTTCCTGGGAGGTGAAGAAAATGATAGTTAGAATAGTTTGCCATAAAGAGGCTAGCTAAGAAAATGGAAAATGTTAGCCTCAAAGGTCAGTGTTTCAGAAAGCTGAGAACCAAAGCGGTTAGTATGAGAAGTTGTGTAATCTTTTCTATTTCAAGGGAGACTGACCTCCAGATGGCATAGAAGTTTGTGTATATATCCATCCTCTCAATTCTGATCGACTGAAATGGAAATTGTAAAATAAATGGAAAAAGTTTGTGTGAGGAAAAACATATTTGAAAAAACACTAGATTAATGGTTTGGGTTTTTTCAGATATAGTTTGTCTGCTTTGCTGGACTATAATATATTTTGCTGCTTTAAATTATATGTAGGTAGCATTTCTATGTCCTCATTATGATGATTTCATGCACTAAAATCGAAGCATAAAGCAAATCATACTTGACCTTTCTTTCTTTCAGAAAAGCAGAGAAAGAATGGAATAAGAATCTGAAAGACTGCTGTAATTGCCCTGCTGTGTTCCTATTTCTTAAGCACACTGGTGTCACACTGCATCCAAGTTTGAATCGGTTTAAGGTTTTGTTTTGCAGCCACTAGTTGCAAGAAAAATAAGGTTCATAAAAGAAACTAATTTTCTTTGCCTGCTTAATGTATGTTCAGACAGTGTTGAACAACAGAGAAGTCGTGGCCCATTCAAAATGTAAAAGCTATTTACCAGTTCAGTTTTATGGAAGGTGCTGTCAGGGGTGGCAGGTGGAAGAGGAAACTAGGAACTTCAAACCTAGTAATGAAGTAGACAGTTCTCACTTGTTTACTTCAGTTAGGGCCATTCATGGTAACAAATGTTATTCTGAGTTCCTGTGGTTATGGCCTCATCCTGTATTTCAGTACTTTCTAAGTAATGTGTTTGGAAACATCTAAAGTCACTGTGTGTGCGAGTGTATAAGATGAAATATAGCAGCCACCAGAATATATATTTATTGTAATTATATATATGCTATAATAGAAATATAGAGCCTGTAATAAATGTGCATCAGATTTTCACCAAAAGAAACCCCAGAACCAAACCCACAAAACCTATGTTTTAAATTATGTTGGCATTTTGTTTAAGAAAAGTTTTAACTTGCAGCTTCCTAGATCTGTTGGTTTGGGCTTGTATTTTTTAATATTAGTGTTCTGTCTCAAACGTCTGAATACTGCAACTGATAAAAGCTTACAGGTTGCAGAACGCTTAATTGTGGCTACAAGCTTCATCTTTGGCTGAGGCATAAGAAATACTGAGTAATACAGTGCGATGCCTGCTGTAATCTGTCTTCCCAGCAGTAGGTCACTGTGACATGCACTATTGAAAAATGTAAATTCAAAGCTTTGGGGGGTAAGGGGGGAAAAAAAAAATCCAGAGATATTGGGCAGGATAGTCGCTAGTAATCTAATCTGTCTTGTGTATATTAGTTTCTAAAGGATTGTGGAAATGTAGATCAGTGCTCTGTGTTAGCATATTTATTGCTACTAACTAAACTATTGTTTAGGTTCTTCAGAGTGGGAATTTTCCTCTTTCCTATTAATCTGTTTTTATTAGGAAAATTCATCTGGGAGGCAGAGATACAGGCTAGCATACTTCCTTTGGTTTAGCATCTGGGCCAGTAGACCAAGAAATCAGAGAAAGGGCACCGGTTATATTTTGTATTGCTTTCGTATTCTACTTTAACTTGGCCTTAGACACTACTGTGTTTTCAGGCAAAAAGTGATAATAGTTGTAATCCACATGTTGCAACTTTAATGTGTTATTTCCCTACAAACAAGTTTCATTTGTTGTTCTTTCCTGGTTTTGTGCTGCCTACCTGTGTCTTCAGTAATTTACTTGATTGACAGGAAGCATGTGATAAGTGCAGTTTTCTTCTGTGTGAGGTATCTTCCCGTGTGCCTTATCAAAAATGTCACTTTGTAGCTGTAGAAAGCAGTAGGTCATACTTGCACCGGGTACAGGATATCAGAATTTCATCCATTTTAATATTATGCTCTCTTTTGAGTATGCTTGATATGAAGGAAATGTATGTATTCTAACACGTAAATTCAAGTATGATTTTTTTATTTTAACAAGGATAATGACTAGTAGATGGTAACTGACTAAAATATTTGTGTGTTGTAATAAGAAGAAAATCTGTCAACTTCTTGATGCTGCTTCCCTTCTTTGCCCTTTAGCCTTATGCCGAGGCAAGGGATCCTAGAGGGGAACATGCTTTCTTATGGGTACTGAGAAAAATAGTAATTTCCTTGACCATTAATTCCCATTGTTGCATTTGCTGATCTGTATATGTGGATTGGCATAAAGAGGTAAGCTGAAGTGATGCATTGAGCACCACGTCATACAGTCTACCAATAAAGGTATAATACTTTGTACAGCACTGTTTAACTGAGATACATCACTTTATACACATGAAGCTATGGCTGTTACACACTCCTGCAGTGTTTAAAAAAAAACAAACCAAAACAAAACAAAACAAAAAAAAAAACCAAAAAACCCCACAAAACAATGACAGAAAAAAAAATCCACAACACTGTGCTCTCTACATGTGAAGTTAAAGACAACCACTGAAAAATGCGTCAGCTAGGGTCATAAAAATGCTCAGCTTGAGCCATTGCATCAATTAGGTTTTTAATGTGAAACATTAAAGGCAAAAAACCAAATGCTATCTCTGTGTATAGAACGTGGGGAATAGCATTAAGGGTAGCAGACGGCTTCACTTCTTAGTCATGCATCAGAGATCAGATCAGCTTTGTATTAGCATGCTGGCAGTGACGGATGTAGGAATTGCACATACAAATAATAACTTTGGCTGTCCCCCAGCAAAATACTTAAGGGAGATCAGAACGCCTACTTTACACTCACAGTGGAGCCAAGGCAGCACACCACCAATCGACGTGTCTGAGCAGAGGGCATGGTAACTGGTGGGAGTGAGGACTTTAAAAATACATTTTGGGGACTTCACATGTGACTACACCCTAGGATGTAGTTTCCTGAACAGCACCCCCACACCACGTGTGGCCATGGTTTGGTGGTGAACCAGGTCTGGATGCAGATACATCCAAAAAGTTTTGGGATCTTTTTGGCTGGTTGAATTCCTCAGTCCTGTCCATCAGCTGGTACAAAGCCAGGCCAGTGCCAAGCATGGGCCACAACTGGAGCTGGTGGACAGGGCTTGGCAGTCACTCGAGACGTGTGCCTTCCCCTCTTTCAGGCTGAGACATTTTGCTGCCAAACACAGCAGAAGTGAAGATGTTGCAGGAGCATAGATGTGCCTGTGTTTAATGTGGCTTCTAGTTCTTGCTTTCCTTAGTCATGATCCAGGTAGGAGGCCTGGCTTTCATCAGATAGGCACCTGCAATGTGCCTCTGCTTATTACTTCTACAAACACAGCAGCTGCCATGGCTTTTTTCAAAAATAAAAAAAAAAAAGCGCCAGGATCTGGAGGAAGACACAATGATGACGGTACTTGTTTGACACAATGATTTAAAACGGAATAGATCCAATCTCAATCTAAGGAGCTTAGTTTGTAGTTTTTGCCGTTAGGTGTGGGTTGTACCAGGCGGCTGTTTGGCACAGCCGCAGCTTGCCCTTACAAGCAAAGAGCAAAAGGAGGTGCCTGACTTTCAGGGGGTAGTTGTGGCCCTTGTTTGAGACCTTTGCTCTTGGCCCCTTTTCTCGGGACCATTTCTAATACAAGGTTCATAACCCATTCTGGGCTCTGTAGAGCCACTTAAGAAGACCAGGTAATCCCTGGTGAGAGCCTTGGCAGTGAGGTTTATAACTAGAAGACTGAGATCCACCGCACTGAAAACTGGCTTCTAATTTTTAGGTGATCTCACACATATATTGGAGGCAATTGAATAAGCTTCCCAGATTTTACCTTCTGGCATTTGAGCCATGCGGTGAATTTGGGCAGCAGTTCCTATGCTTAAACTAAGCTACTTGTGCTTCTTTTGATTGGGACCTTTCCTGGCCTCAGACAATTAGTTCTGTATTTTCTCTCTTTTTTAAAAGAAAAATAACAAGTTAGCTTCCACAACTTCTTGGGTTTTTAAAACAGACATTTCAAAAGATGTTAGACCTTAGCTGGGCAGCTCTACTCTTAAATTAAGAGCA
Organism: Anarhynchus alexandrinus; assembly: GCA_008711295.1. NCBI lineage: Eukaryota > Metazoa > Chordata > Aves > Charadriiformes > Charadriidae > Anarhynchus > Anarhynchus alexandrinus. The sequence continues at coordinate 2,365,353 of VUYV01000147.1, read as the reverse complement.
GTGGTTTTAAAACAGGCTTTCCAGTTGGGTCAGCACCCAGCTTGCAAACGTGTGGTGTTTTCTCCTTTATACAGATCCAGTGTCCATCTTGCCAATTTGTCTGGTGTTTCAAGTGCCACTCTCCCTGGCATGAAGGTGTTAACTGCAAAGAATACAAGAAGGGAGACAAGCTGTTGCGTCACTGGGCCAACGAAATCGAACACGGGCAGAGGAATGCCCAGAAGTGTCCAAAATGCAAGGTGAGCTGCTCTCCCTTGGCTTGCAGGTAGTGGCATCAAACCATTTAAATATGTATTTAAAGTAAATGTTTGTAGCTTCTGCTTGGCGTTGGAAATTGAATTCACGCTTGCTGTGCAGATTGTTATCGATGACCTATTGAGGAAAACCAGTCGGATGTTTTAGTTGCCGGTTCCTGCACTGATTCTGCAGAATCTCTGCACATAAAAAAGCATTAGGAAAATCCTAAGAGGAGGCTTTAATATATACTTATAATGAATGTGTGTTACAGTAAAAATTTTTCCTAAAATAAAACTTTAAAGAAATGTAAAGCTTTAAGAGAAATATGGTGCCCTTTGAGTTTTCCAAAGAGCTTAGGTGAATTGAGTTTCTGAGTAAGGCAGAAAGTACTCTATCAACAAGTTAACTAAGGGAAACTTTAAGATTTGGCAAAACCAGAGGGTTTTTAGGATTAGATGTCAGTTCTTCATAAGCCTTTCTCATAAATTAGTTTAATTTTCAATAGACTGAAGTGCAGTTCTGTGCTGTAGAAATGTCATTAATCTCTTCCAGGATAGGAAATATTTCCCACTACTCAAATGAGATGAAACAGCCACACATGCTCCTGCCCTGGCTGCCCTTAATGAAGGTGGCTGTTATGTTTGTTCACTTTTTTTTTTCACAGCACTTACCTCTAGCTGCTGACACAGTAGTAAGTCAAAACCTTAAGAGCACTGTGGTGGTGGAAGTCTGTCTTTTTTTTTTTTTTCTTTTTTGAAAGGTCGTACCTAACTGGACCTATTTATTGCTCTACATGTACTTCATGGAGAGGACAAAGTAAGGAGACTGGAACATTTGGTAGGAAATAAATGGGAAGATTTACTTCTAAAAGTCCAAAGGATACTTTTTTCACACTTTGAGCCTTACCTTCTGGAAATAAGAGAATGTTTATCAGTTTACTAAGTATCTTATTTTAGTTGTGAGGAAAAAACACCTGTGATGTCATAGCTTGAAATTGAAAGACTTCAAATAATAAGCAAAATTTGGAAAGCTCTGAAATCAGCAGTCAGTTGTTTACCCTTCCTCCTGTGCACACGTGACATTTGAACAGAGTTTTAACAGCTTGCCGTTTGGTAAGAGTTGATAGGTTTGTGAGTCAGTTCTAAAAATGTTCACTTTCTGGGAAATCTTACAGTAATATTCTTTTAGAAACTTTGTTCCTTTTGGAGTAGGAAGGAGTAGGAAGAAGTATCTGTTCTGTTTTTAATTCTTTGACTTGTGTCCACATTGAGATTTTATACAATGAGAATGATGTAACTATTGAAGTAAGTTGTCCAAAAAAAAAAGAAAACGCACCAAGTAAAAACACTATGAATGTGGAAAACCAGGGGAAAGAGGGGTACTAGCTGGAAAGAGAAAGGAACTAAAACTGCTAACTCTAATGTGTTTATCCTTAAGTTTTAAATTTAAAACACCAAACATACAACTCCTTTCAACATCTTCAAAAGAAAAGATTGGATGCTTGAAACTTATGCAGGTTAGGTCACTAATTTTGAAGCCTGAAGTTTCATGAGTTTGGCTATTAATTTAAAAAAAAAAAAAACACTTTAGGTTTCTTCTCATAATCAAAACAAAATAAAACTTCCGCCATGGTGGGAGACAGTATGGAGCCTACAACCTCCAAAATGTTTATATCAACACTTTGTTTGTTTGTTTTTAAATCAAATCTATAACCAGCAAGTAATCAAAAGAACCACTTAGCCAGTGGTTAGTGATACTGTTCTTTTTCTTTTTTATTTTTTTTCTTCCTTAATCTGTTATTGAATCATAAAATCGCTGAGGTTGGAAGGGACCTTTAAGATCATCAAGTCCAACCATTAACCTACCCTGACAAAACCACTTCTAAACCATGTCCCCAAGTACCACATCTACCCTTTTTTTTAAACACCTCCAGGGATGGTGAACCCACCACGTCCCTGGGCAGCCTATTCCAATGTTTAATAACCCTTTCAGTGAAAAAATTGTTTCCTAATATCCAATCTGAACCTCCCCTGGCATAACTTGAACCCATTTCCTCTCGTCCTATCACTTGTCACCAGGGAGAAGAGGTCAGCCCCCACCTTTCTACAGCCTCCCTTCAGGTAGTTGTAGAGAGTGATAAGGTCTCCCTTCAGCCTCCTCTTCTCCAGGCTAAACAACCCCAGATCCCTCAGTCGTTCCTCATAAGATTTGTCCTCCAGACCCCTCACCAGCTTTGTTGCCCTTCTCTGGACACACTCCAACACCTCAATATCCTTCTTGAAGTGAGGGGCTGAAAACTGAACACAGTACTCGAGGTGGGGCCTCGCCAGTGCCGAGTACAGGGGGAAGTTGAGTAGTTATAAAAAACACATCTTATGCAGCATTCTCCATCACATCATTAGTAGATGTCTGGGCACATGGGGATAAACGTAGCAACAGTTAACAATTTGGGGTTGGAGGATTGGAGCTAATACTTTCTCTTCCTCTCCCTCCAGCCATCCCCCCAAAACCTCTATATAAAACAACATTGAATCAGATGACTGTCATATTTCCAAATAAAATAAAGAGTGACAGAGAAAACAGAGTTGGTAATATACTATTTGATTTATCCTTGTTCTAGATCCACATAGGCAATGTTTCAGGTGACAGCATACTGTATTTTGATATGTGCATATGTTCTATTTCAAGAACCTCTATCATGTTTTGGTTAAAAACTTGCAGCAGTCAAAACTGACAAACAGGTTGAGGAGAAGTCAAGAATAAATTGTAACTGTCAAGATACTAGTATTTAATCTTTACACTAAAGCTGAAGTTAACGGAAATTAAAGGTAGAAACTTCGGTAGAGGTAGAATTTCTTTACTGAGATACCAGTAATTTTACAGGTTAACTTCCAAAGCGTAATACTGGTTACAACTGTGGCCATGCTTTACAGATACCTTCTGGAGATAACTATATATACACACAGACGCATATATGCATACAGATTCTTTCTGTAGCTGTACCACAGAAGTAGAACGCACAATTATTATCTTGTCTGGGCATGCAGGTGAGAAAATGGGAGCACTCTTGGGGGGGGGGCAGGGGCGAGGTGCATATAGGCAGATCCTTCGGCAGGTATTCACAAGTTTTTTTTTCAGTGGTTTTGGTAAGTGCTTTGAAATAACATAATCCTTTGTAAGTGAATAGTAGCAGGCACTGTTAAATAAGGTTAAACTTCATTCCTTTTTCCTGTAGGTGGACACAGCTTTAGTGCACCTAGTAGAAATAGCTTATATTTACCTAGCCCCTCTATGATGTGCTTACATAAGCAAATAAAAATGTTACACGCTGTCAAAATGCATAATTGTAGATTCATTTTGTGATTATGTATCGATATGGAAATACTACAAAATGCTACTTTTAAAAAATTGTATCTTAAATTAATTTTGACATATTTTTTGTTTTTCATATAACCTTTTCCAAATTTAGTATACGCTTTTTTCAGAAATGCAGCATAGACCATTTTTCTCAACAAGACTTGTCAAAAAAGTGCTGGTCTTGTTCTAGAGGGAGCTGGCTAATGAGTACAAATTTGCTACATATTATTAGATGATGTTTCATAAAACCTATAATCTTATTTGTCTTTCCCGCTGCTGTTTTAGGGGAGGTTTTTTACGTTTTCTTGCGGCAACATGTTTGCAGTAAAGCACCTTTTTTCCGCAAATGTTTTTACAGCACAGCAAACAGAGGAAGTACTTCATGTTGGTGTTATCTTACCACAGATTTAAAAAACCACAGTCTGAGGAAACGCCAAACAGCGGCGCTAGCTTAGAAAGCTTCAAGCAGCAGCAGAAATTTAAGTAAACGAGGATGTCAGTGCAAATCAAGGAATATGTACTTCTTATCTGTGGATTCACTGTTCTGATTTATGAGTGTTATCAAATAACTGTGGGCATAATTTCTGAAGGTGCTCTGCAAATCATTTCTCATCCTCTGGTGGGAGGAGGGTCCTTGCTTCTACATGAAGGGATACAGCTGTGCACCAGGTTATCTTCAGGAAGAGTGGAGGAGAAATGGCCACTCTCTTCCTCAGATCTCTTGGAAGCGATTTCCTTGGAAGATTTCTGTGAGAGGGAATGTAACATGCAGAGGGGGTAAAGTGAGGGTCTGAAATAGCCACTGTGCTACTTCAGTTGTTTGCTTAGGACTCTGAGTCCGTGTGCTTTGCCGTTGGCATGTCATTTTCACCCCTCTTGTTCTGGGAGCCATTCTTAGGTTTCTGCATGATGAAACCTTTCCCCATGAGGCTGAGGGTATGTCTTTGGGTCTGAGCAGGCTCTGGGTGCAGGATGAGACCAGTAAGACTGACTTAATACTTGGAGGCAGAAATGGGGCTTGCAGTCGTTGTGCTCTCACCTTGCCTCCTCCATCCCCGCCATGCTGCTGGGGACCCTGCAGTTAGAAGGCACCAAACCTCACACAGCCGCAGCTGACTATAACGAGCCGCATTCCCGGCCCCGGGCATTCCCCCGGCTGCATGCCGCAGTATTGCCAATGGAGCAGGAACACTTGTGGTGATATCTGACCCATCAGCGATAGCTTTCCCAACCTATAGATTTGTAATCCATCTCCTTCAGTGGATTATCCTGAGGGGAGGGAGGCACGTTCATGTGAACCAGAGCTGAAGTTGACCTGGTGAGATGTCATGTCTCAGGCTTGAAGGCAGCCTGACTGAATTATACAAAGTTCATCTGGTATTGTCAGTCTGCATGCATATGATAGGGGCTCCAAGCCCCACATCTAAGCTTGGGGGGTTTTGTATTTAATTTTTTTAATGAAGGCTCTCCTCACTAAAAAAGGGAAGGTGTTTTGCAACAAAAAATATAGGCAAGTACAACCAATTGTTCCAAATTTGCAGCTTTGAAGACAGTTGTGTAAGTACAGATAAGTATTCACTAAAAACTTTTTAATACTTTACATTTTGGAGAAGCAAAGATAAAGTACATGTAACTACAATATATGTCCAAAAGAAAATAAATCCTATATCAACTTTTTTATGTTTTAAGAGGACAGTATGTCTGGAGGTTTTAGAGCAGAAACAAGTAGATTCAGAAGTGATTTATTTAGGAGTGGTGCCTGGATAACTGGAACTGGGATGCTTCTAGGAAAGCCTGCGTTCCTGGAAGCATGGCAGGCAGTGTCCAAGAGGTGGGTATGTCTGAAATGTATTGATGGTAGAATGTTTAAAGCTATTGCCAGCAGCTCCTTGGAGTTCTTACTACCAAAGAAAATAACTTTTATTTTTGAAATGTGAAGTAGTTTTTGTTTGCATCTAAGGTTTTTATACTCTCCGGGCATGCACAGATTTTCAATTAGGATGGATGGTAACTTAATAGATTGGGTTGGTAAGCTGGAGAAAAGAAAGGAGAATTGGTGGAAAAAGAAAAGAAAACAACCAGTTAATTCTCATTAGTGTCATAAGATCTGATTCCCTCATTTATATTTTTAAGGTGGAGATATGTCACTGAATCAGCAGATAAGGAAAGGTATCTCTAAAATTGTAAAATGCAATGTAGCTGCTGTCTGAATTTAAGGCCCCTGAAAAACTAATTGGAATTAAAGTTAATTTGTTAAAATACACTAAGTGACTATTAAAATTCCTTAATTTCAGTTCAAGTTAATCTTTTAGGAATTAAATTAAACTATGGCTCCATGAGTAGGGTCAACATTTTTTCATATAAAACCTGAAAAGTAAAAGCAAAAGTCAAACTGACAATATCCCTTTTAGAAGAAAATAGTGTGTAACTTCGTAAGTCATGCTTAAGTTGGTACAATATTGGGTAGACTTTTTGTTCCACTTTGGTTGCAGTCAATGCTTAAATGTGAAGACGTTGAAGTCAAGTGGCTTACAAAGCTCATCCGCAATGGTATTTTTTTTCAGGTGCTCCTGCAAAGCAGGGCAGGTGTGATACAGCAGGCTTCCTCAGGGTAGAGGGGGATAATTGCTTGGTCAGTCTGTTTGCATCCCTTCTGTTTGCATTCTCTCAGAGTGCAAGTCCAGTAGAATACTTGCCCACTAGAAAATAATATTTTATAGTCCAGTCCTCTCTCTTGTGAATGTCTTTCCCTCTTATGTATAAAAGTAGCATTTGAAAGTGTAGAAATATGAATTCTGAGATCACTGCTGTTGGCACAAGGATGTTGGCAGGTGTACCTGGAACTACTGTTAACTACATCTGCCCTGGAATCTTTTACCAGAAGTATTGCTGGTGGAAAACATCACTTTGTTACATGTATAAAGTGCTAGTTTTGCTAGCTGTTCGGGTGAGTGAGATTTCTCGGTTCCCAGATGACCCCTGATCAGCACCAGAGAACAAACACACTTGACCCTCTCAAGAATGTCAGATACCCCAGGAGTCACAAGCCTCTCCTGAGGTGAAAAGTTGCAGTTGTACCTGAGCTTTCAGTGTCTCTAGTGCTTGCAGGGCCACTGAGTGGTGATGCCTTGTCTTTACCTGTACCTCCTTGCAAAATAAATACAAGTAGATATGGATAAGAATTTCAGGCAGGATTCATTCATCCATTGCAAGTTTCAACAAATAAAATTCCAATTCGATGTAAGGCGGGGGGGAGGAATATTCCCAGGCAGGGTGGTGAAGCATGGGACAGGTTGCTCAAAGAGACTGTGACATACCCATACTTGGAAGTTTTAAAAATCTAGTGGGATGAGGCCTGGAGTAATCTGATCTGACTTTGAAGTTAGCCCAGCTTGGAGCTAGGGGTTAAAATAGATGACCTCTGAGGGTCACTTCCAACCTTAATTATTCAGTAATTTTATCTGCCATTCTACTGTGAGCACAGTCTTGGGACAGGGGATCTTTAGCAATTTTGTGATCTAGGAAGAGCGTGTGTTTACCACCCCATTAGCTATATTTTTAGTTGGCAAGATGTAGAAGTCGCTGGGTAATCGTAGTTGATTTAGTGAAATACTCAGCTCCAGGAGTACCCAATCTCCTAAGACTCTCGGAACTATTAACTAGAACTGAAGCCTTACCAAATCTGCAAAGTATGTAAATGTACCAGTTTTGTAGGAGAGTACATGGAGATACAGGAATGGAGCTATTTATGCAGACAATCACCAGAAAGTTGGACATAGAACCAAGGCAGCCTGGCTTCATGCTATACTGCGAGCATTATGAGAGCTTGGTATAATTCTTTTACATGGTTTGTGGAATCTTTCTTTTTTTACAAAAGAAAAAAATCCTGTACTTTTCAAATCATTGACTCTAAGAGCAGAGCCTTTCTGGTGTTGATTACGAAATGCCAAACCAATTTGTGATGGTAATGGGAAAGGGAGTGGGGCCACAGGTGTCATAAGAAGGAAACCCATCTGTGGAGGGGTCAAATGGAGTTCATAACTATATTTACTGTGCTGCTTTTATTTTAAAAAAGTTTACTGCTAATGTGTCTGCTTCAGTAATAAAAACAAGTTTTCAGTAAGGGCAAGGATTACTCAGATTCTCATCTGATCCACAGACTGTTTAAACAAAGAAGGAGAATTATATAGAAAACTACGTATGGAAATCTGGAAATAACTATAGCTCACGTTTGATGCTCTGAAACATGCCTTAGAAAACCATTATTGTCGTAGGACAGCTGCAGTATTAATTAATGCAAATGTTGTGTTAAGCTTGCAGTGTCTTTTCATCTGATGTGTGGATTGCATGGGGCAGTGCCTACTTTCCTGTGCCTAGGGAGGGAGAAAAAAAAAAAAATCTTTTTTTCTTCTGCTCATACAGATCCACATCCAGAGAACAGAAGGGTGTGACCACATGACCTGTTCACAGTGTAACACTAATTTCTGTTACCGTTGTGGGGAGAGATACCGCCAGCTCCGGTTCTTTGGAGATCACACCTCAAACCTCAGTATCTTTGGATGCAAATACCGCTACCTCCCCGAGAGACCACATTTAAGGAGATTAGTGCGAGGCTCTGTCTGTGGTGAGTGAATAAATGTTCCTTGTAGAGAGCTGCACAATGAGGAGACTTGGGGGGGGGAATAATAGTTAAATAAGGACTAGTGGTTTAAAGTATCGGATGGGCAGCCTGTTTAGTTATGTAGGAGGTGGTTTATTAAGTATATTTAAATATATGTATCATTTGTACACCCTGGATTGTTATGAATAAGTATTGTGCCCTCTTCTGATAGCTTCTGTTTCCAAACCCTTCTTAATACTGTGTAAACAAACTGGAACAATATTGTCACTATGCATGTTGATGACTGTGATCGTTATTCTAAAAGCATATAGGAGAAATGGGTCAGAGCAGAAACCTTTTTTTAAATGAACCTCTGTGTCACGGATTTGTTTGAATAAAGCATTGTTTGGATTTTAACCTGTTGCAGTTTTGAAAAACCAAACTGCTCAGGTTAGCCCATTTGAATAGGAGGACACTTATCTTTTAACTGTTGGTTTTGCTTCAGATAAAATCCAGCTTAAAACAAAATACAACTATACACATTAATTTATCTCACAAGAATATAATGCCAAAAGCTTGACTTTAGGAGTGTGGGTTTTTTTTCTTATTTGAAATAATTTGCTTTTGAACCAGGTGTATACCTATCTCAACCTATAGAAGCACATGAAAAATAGATAATAAAGTAGATTGTTACCTTATGCCATATCTTGCATATGCATTAACTTCAGCCATTATAGTGACCTTACAGCATGTAAAGCTATCTAGGAAATTATTGTATTGGGTGTCAAAAACCGGGGACCTGTTACAGAAAATAGAACCTTTGGTACTTTGAATTAAAGCATAGAAATAGGAGATGACTTGGAATTCAGCTAGGATGAAGAAATGCTTTGAGCTTATCAACTGGTGATGTTGAATGTAGAGGTAAAGGTAAGAGACTGAATGTGTGGAAATAGCAGTCAGCAGACCTGTGGTGAAAACAATACTCCTGAGCCAAACATGTTTCAGTAAGAAAACTAGGTGATTTCCATTTTAGAGTAACACAAGCGTTGGCACACAGTCTCATGGGCCTGGTAATAAGACTGCTGATCTTGCTGATCTGCGAAGTCGTGGGAGACTCACAAACCTGGAATGCTAGTTTAACAAATGACAATAAGTCATCCAGGCCCATTAGTTTGACCTCAGGAACTTGCAAGGCTTTAGAACAAACTTTGAGAGAGGTGAATTAAAGATACAGAAATAAATAGGAAAGTGGATAAAAGTTCATAATTGAATGTGCCTACTCTGATACATTTTGTAGAGATAAATGCCAACACATGAGAAGCTCTAGTCTAGATAAAGACAATGCTGGCATTAGAACACATGGGTATAAACTGTTCATGAATAAACTTAAGCTTAAAATTCAAGGGCTATTTCAAAGTAAGGTTTCAGAAGAGCTTTCTGTAAAAGCCACAGTGGCCAACAATGTAAGCTGTTTTAAAATTAATCTTGGTACATCTGGTGGAATTAGTATCTGTGGTAGCATGGGACTGTGCTCAGACATTACCAGTTCTGTGCTGCTCATGTGCGGAGTCATGGGCTATTCAAAGATTAAACCTTCTATGTACAATTGACATACAAATATAAAGTAAGTGTTTCTTATCAAAACATAGATCTGCCATTTTCCAGTGGTTTACATGACAGCTATCTAAATATGCAGTTGGCATGTTTTAATGCCACATACAAAGTCCAAAATACAGGTACTGAATGTGCATAACTATTAAAATTATTTTCTATTTTCCTTGTTTGTTTTTTTAGGAACAATAATGCACAACCTTTTCCTTTTAAAAACAAACAGCTTTTAGTAGTGAGAAAGAAAATTAGTTTATTTGCAAACAGTGACTTGGAGGCAGTAAAGCAGTGTGGAGGTGCATATATCAGTTAAAGTTCAGTGGTGAAGATGTATATGTTCGTATTTATAAAAACATTCATAGAGAAGGTATAAGATATTTTACTTTCATTGCCTGTTTGCAAGTGTACTTGTGGCTTGCTTTAATTAGCAAACCAAGAAAGATTAGCAAAGCTTAAAGCCTCAGCTTAAATTTCTCATAGGCTTTTCAGTTAAAAACTTCTCTCCAGGACTACTTCTGTCATATGGTGTTATTTTCCATGGGAATGGTCATCAATTGAATAGACAGAGCTGGCTGAACCTGCCGGTACATGTACTAATTGCCCTTGTTTTTACAATAGCTTAACACCCAAATTGATGATGATTCAAAGAATTCTGCATTGATACCCATGACTCTAAATCCCTCAGTCATCTCTAGAGCTCTATCTATATTTTAATATTGATCCTGATACAATGTGTGAATAACTACCAAAGCACTCCAGAGTCTTAACAGAATTCATGCTTGGAAATAAAAAAATAAAAGTTTAAACAATTTACATCAGATTAGGCTTCAGGAATTCATCACACTGCTCCTTCTCCGTTGGATTAGATTTTGGCTATGATTGACATATGTGAGCCAGTCTTGACTTATGGGTTGTTTTGGTTTGTTTTTTTGAAACTTTTTTCCACCCAAGTGGCCGTGTGGGCACACACGGTTTTTTTTTAAGATTGCATTATGTTGTTGTAAGGTGTTATCTCCTGATATTTTTTTTTTCAAGACGGTATAATCCCAAACTCTGATACTGTGTCAGTTCAGTTTGTGGATTCTGCCATCTTGAGTGGTGGAAATTTGACAAGATTTCCTATCCTGTAAAACTTCAACAGAACTGATCTGTGCAAATTGGGCACATGTAAAATTGGGGGGGGGTGTTTCAAAAAAAAAAAAAAAAAAAACCCACAAAAAAAGCCAAATTAATTGCTAAGTTGTAAAGGTCTGAGTTTGTCCACAACAGCAGTCAATTAGAAATAAGATCTCAGTCACTGTTTATTTCCAGTAATCATGGTTTTAGATGCTTCCTTAGTTAAGGTTTGTATCTCAACCTTTGCTTAATAACTATGGATAGATGTATCCTTCACTAATTACAGAGTTCTTAAATTATTTATAGTTTTGGCTTCCACATTATCTTTGATAGAGGCTGTAGGATTTCACTATGTAGATTTCACTACATTGTGTAGAGAAAGTACTTTCATCCTTCTGGTGTTTGTGTTACTTTTTTTTAATAGATTGCTGATAATTTCATTGGTTATTTCTCTTATCATAAAACTGAGTAAATAATAATAGCTTGCTTACACTCTCATATCTTTCTTTTATAGACCCTCCAACAGATTTTTCTTTGACATGATACTTGATCTTTTTTTTTTCTGCTGTTGCTTTGTTTTGAACTGAAGCTTCCTAGTTGTAATCATTTAAGATCAAGTTGAAAATCAGGAAATTATTAATTCCAATTAGGGATCACGCCTAAGCTCAGAGATGTCCTGGTAGCCAGAACTGTAAATATAAATACATTAAGGCTTTACCAGGCAAGAGTGGAGCATTATCATCAGCAGGTGTTACTGTACAGTCTGAGAGTCAGCAGAAGGTGTTAGAAAGAGGAGATGGTAGCAAAGAAATAGGCCATTAGAAGCGTAGTCTGTAAATTTAAGTCACATGTAGCAAGAAATAAAGGTTGGATTTCCTGTAGTAAAATGCCTCTGCTACTTAGCTAAGTAGTGGAAATTAAGAGGACATTATTTTGGCTGTCAGTAGGAGAGTGGTGAGGTGTTGCTAGATACATTTTCTTCTGTGACTTTTTATTTTGTTCTCTTGCTGTGGAGGGGAAATACTTATCTAAGCAAATGTGGTGATTTTGTAGTGAAGGTTATTTGGCTTGTTTCTACCAAATCTGGGTGGATGGGGTGTGTAGAAAGGAAAGAACACTTCATGGCAGGCTGGCATGCTATCATGATTTCCACTGAGAAGCAAATGTTTGTACCTATGATCACAAACCGTTCCATAATAAAAATAATGGAAAAGCATTTATGGCAGCATAAATTCAAACATACTTTTCTTCATAAACCAATGGTTTTGTAAAGGTAATAAAAATCACAGGGAGAAGAAAACAAGCTGGGAGCAGAAGTGGTCTCTGAATTCGACATTTCTCTCCCCTGTTTAACCAGCATATTTTTTTAGAGAGACTTTGTCTGTGACCAGTACAGTAAGGTGAAATTGCTTTTATACTTCAGTCCCAGTGGACTTAAAAATTTCATCCCCGTAGTAATTATTTGGCCAAGTTGTTGAAAGCAGGATGTTTGGTTATAACTGCAGTTAGTGATGAATTGCACAGAAAGGAAAAACATGTTCAGCTGTCTTACGTGTGCTTAAGATGCCATTTAAGTACCACCAGAATTCAGGTGGGTGAATTATATTCAAAATCAATTGCTAGGTACTTCATGAATGTGTAACAGGGCACAACATGTAATGATGATATTAAAGCAAACTAAGTTTTTTGCAAGGTAAACGACATTTCAAATAGGCTTCTGAAAGCAGCCTGTTTTCAGAGCTGACATGCACTCCTGTCCCAAGATAGAGTGCAGGTTTCACTTTATGTATGCATGGCTTTGAGCACTGCAGAATGAAGCATGCGTTTCTAGGATCCAACCTTCATTAGCAACTTTATCATTTAAGTCAATCTGATGTGTAAAAGTCTCCTATATACACTTGGTAGGATTCTTTAAAAACAGATGCAAACTTGTATTAGAACTTAACTCTACATAGATATGACTGTTTTGATCTGTAAGTAGATACTTTTAGTGGCTCTGTTGCTTAAACATATAATGATATTTAGACTTGGAAGACAAAACTTTTTATTTCTCATATGCTACTGATTAAATTTGTTTTCTAAATCTAGTATAATAATTTTTCACATGACAAAGAATTCTCTAAGTATTTATGTGGTTTTGTATATATTACCCTAAAACCCGTGACCAAACCCAAAGTTATGCAAGAGGAAAATATTCCCTCATGTTTCTCTAAACATTTCCTCATTTTGCAGAAAAACATCATTTTCTATATCACAAGTAATGCAACCCCTCTGAGACACCTGCAAATACAGTTATTACATTACCACAGTTGTCTAAATCTTCATGCTGAGTAACTCAGTAGAGAAATTGTATGCCATTAATTTGCATAGAATTGTAAAAAGGTTCCCTTTTTAGGCTTGTTCTATTTACAACCATTTCTTTTTAAGTTATCTTTAAAAACTAGCTTTGAACATGACCAAACTGGCTATCATGACCTACTGCTGAGTTCTCCACATGGACTAATGACACAAGATTTTATTCAGCCCTGGGGCAAGTTTTACATTTGGTCTGTCTGCTAGCAGCCTCAGGGCTAACAGACATAGGACAGTGGATCTTTGGGAATTTTAGTGCCTGCAATAAACGTCCTTAGTCTCAGCAGCATTTCTTGGTGTGCCACCATTCCCTCTGTGATTAAGAGCCTCATAATCCTTCACACTACGACAAACGACATGTGTCAAACTGGAATTGACTCGAAAGTAATGTTCAATTCCAACATGTAAAATGGAGCACTTCATAATTGTTTCATACAATGCTGATAAAATGATTGGAGTAAAAGGTACATATCTGCTGCTTAGCAGTGATTGCTGCTGTCTGTACTCTTACCTGATGGTAACTTGTGTGAGTCTTCTGCGCCTTGTGTTAACTTGTCCCTTAATTTTAGTTCACAAAGGTAAAGAAAGAGAAAGGATTTAGGGGTGGTAGATACATGAGGAGCAAAGGTATTTTGTTTTTAAAGTTTAACTTTTAGAAAGAATGCATTGATAACCAAAGGAAGATACTGTCCCGTGACAGTGAAAGGTCATTTTATCTTGTAAGATCTTAGTATGATACTCGTAACTCGTAACATATTTACAGGCAGAAGGAAAAAGACACTCACTTGTGCTTTATTTCAGCTCTGAGTTTGTTTGTCAAATATAAGTAAACCAGTTCTTAAACTGAATTAGCTTAAGAACCACTGTTTGTGCCTGCAAAGACATTACTCCAGTCAAAGCTAGTTTAGCCCTTTCTGCAGACTCTGTTTCTGTGTACTTACCCACCAGTTCAGTGGTTTAAGTTTTTAATAATTTTGGTACCAAAAGTTGTAATTTTCTAACATTCTAATTACATGGTTATTAATAAAGTCAAGAGTTCACACCTTAAAACAGTATTTTATAAACTTTACTTTGAAATTGTTAAAGGCTCTGGTAATTTTTTAAATGTTTTCAGTTGCTTAGTTTTGGAGGGTTTTCTTGAGGTTTTCCATGATTCTGCATTCCTTCACCTGTCTACACTTGAATAATTTATTTGACAACCTCTCTGTGTATAGAATGCAGCACAGTGGAGTCCCAAGAAGGTTTACCATTAGGATGCCTAGCAACTAGAGTAATACCAATAATACTTGCCAATTTTTTTCTTCTAGGAATTAATCTTTCCCACCCACAACACTCCTAAAGAACCTAAAAGCTATCAAAACAGAGCAAAACAGAGCATAGAAAGGACCAATTCATTTAACCGCTGTAAATATTTCCAAAATATCTAATTTTTCCTTCAGACTGCCCAAATTAGTGGCTCAGGTTATGGAGAGGTTTGCATCATTACTGAATGAAGTAATCCATTTGCTGAAACCTGATACAAGTGACTTGAGAGGGAAGGGCAGGGAAGAGAGAGGTAACAAACTCACTTTTCCTCCCTTTCTAGAGGTGATTTTTCAAACACATGCTTAACTTAGAGAATTGCTTAATTTCAAATCCCTGATCAAACTGCTGGTGGATCAGTAAAAATGCCTGCCCTGCTGCATTTTCAAACAGCTGAGGGAAGTGACATCTTTGATCCAGCCGTTCACCCAACACAGCCAGGCAGATTCTGCCATTCAGTTGAAAGCACGCAACACAAGAAAGATAACTTGGATTCAAAGTTGAGTTTCAACATTGGTGTTTCAGAAGGAGCCCTGCCGTCCTTCTGTGCACTTCTACATATGATAAACTCATCAAAAGTAAAGAATATGAGCACATTTTATTTGTTCTTAGTGTCTGTGCTCTAGCAGATGTGCTACACAGCCTTGCTGCCTTACTCACGTAAGAGCAGCAACATATCCTTTAAATGTTGATCTAAAATAGACTTGGCTGTGGTTTGATTTAGACCTAAATCGCAACTGTACATGAGGACTTCACTGTAGCCTTTTAAAGAGAGCAGAAGCATATTTAGAGGTGATGGTCTCATCTCCTTGAGCTAACCTAAACTCTCCAAGATGCTGGTTTGCTTGGCAGCTTTCCAGGATGGTTGCTGTACAGTAGGATTCCAGAGAAGCCAAATGATAGTAGTTTTATAGCTATCACATTCCTGTCAATGCCAGAGGGATTTCAGAATGGAAACAGAAGTAAATGCAAGGTAACTGTTAATGTACAAAATGAGCTGTGCTCGGAGAGTTGTTGGTGGGTGAAGAGGACAAAAAGAAGTGTGTGTAGGGAGCTGGCTGAGTGGTGATAGCATTTGTAGGATGAATTTACAAATAAGAATCCTAGTGAAGTATTAAAAAAAAAAACCACCAGCTTTTGGGAGTCAGATGTCAAAATATTTATGGATGGTTGGAAAGGGAAAAATAAAATTCCCACTTTGAATTGTTTAATGAATTTTGCATTTCAGCTGGAAAACTACTCATTACACCCCTAATACTGGTTCTGGGACTGGCACTGGGAGCCATAGCTGTTGTAATAGGTAAGAGTTACACATATGAATGAGCCTGATCCTGATTTTGCAGTGATTTTCAGTATGACATCTCAGTATTTCATCTCAAAGAGATAGACACAAAGTACAAATTTCATAGATACCATTTTAATATAAAGCATATGACTCTTTCCTGAAAAAATTCTTTAGAATATTTTTTCTTACTTGGGTTTTATGCTTATTAGCTTTATTTATTATTATTATTATTTATTTATTATTTATTGCCCTGCTACANCTAGAGGTCCCTTCCAACTCTGAAAATTCTGTGATTCTGTGATTCTGTGATTGCCCTGCTACGCATGCGCGCGCACACACACAGTTATTTGGCTGTTAAGGCTTTTCCAAACCAAAATCTTGAACGAGTATAGTTAAACAAGTAAAAAGGCCAGAGTAATTTAAACATAGTGCTGGGGACTGGCTGACTTGTACCCTCCCTTTAATCACCCCAGTGGATCACAATTCTAAGTTCTTGGTCATGTGTATGACAAGATTTTTGGGGCACTAGCCATAGTCCCAAGAGCCCTCCAGCTCGAAGATGCAACAACAACAAAGCAGCAAATTGGGATGAGTCAACCTCAAAAACTGATTCAGTGCATAGGCTGCCAAATTAGGTTCCATCACAAAAAAAATGGTACTATGAACTGATTTGATATAGTATCAAAACTCTATTAACGTAGTGGTATTAATGTGGATGTAGTTACTCTAGCAAATTTGCTCTCTGCCTGTCATAACTGAATTCTCCCACAGAAATGAAATAAGCCGTAATGATAAATATGTAATTTTGCTCATGTAAGTGCATATCAACTATCTATGTTGGCAGTAATACGTCAATCGGGGATCGTGCTGCTTCACAACTCCTTTACTTACTCTGTTGAAAATTTGCAGCGTATGCCCAGCCCTGAGGCATGTTGGGATGTGGCAACTATATTTTGATATAATAAAGCCAAAATCTACCAGGATAGTTACATAAAGAATACTTTTTTTTTCTTGTATTGATATTCTGAGTTGGATTCACTGAAGATATCTATGTATAGAGACACAGATACCTATCTTAAATATTTATTCTTTTTAGTGGTATTTTTATGCCAAAAATATAGGCAGTAAAGACTTCTTAATGCCAGTAAAGCTTATTTTGCTCAGCAATCTGGTATAATCTGTGCTGGGAAAAAAATGCTCTTTTGCTTATATTAAAATTAAGAGAGTTTTGCAGTAATACAATAGGAATAATACCCAGTATGCCACTGAAGTCCCATCCTAGGTATGGCCAGATAAGATACGATCAAGAAGAGCTGTCTGAGCTGTTCCAAAAACATTGATTATTTATAGTAAAGTTTTGGTTTTGAGGTAGTGACAGCGATATTTACTGCCAACACAACTGTTTAAAGTAATCTCAGTATCATAGCTGAAAACCATTTTACACCATTTACAAGGCTATTGAGCAAAGGAAGGACCCAGGTGACTGCAGTAATCTTTTGTTATATGTTGTTAACTGTAGTTGTGTCTGAAAAAGAATTCTTTCACTATTTCAGTCAGCTGCTGGCAAGAGAAAGGGGGAGATGCTTCTCATTTGGGTTTGAAAGAGTAGCTCATGACAAACTATTTTTCACTTGAATAAATCTGATTTATTTCTTTATTTTTCCTTTTACAGCTTCCTTTCTCTCAAAAGACTTTTAAGAATAAATAGTTCTCTTCTCAGGCAAGGATAAATATTTGGTATTGCTTCACAATAGATAAGGATGCTTGTAAAAATAAGTAATACTTAAAAAGAAAAAAGTAAAGCTATAACATGCTGCCTTTATAACATGCTGCCTCTATTGGATGTGAAACTGGTTGAAAACTAGTTTGTTTAAATCAGCCTTGGATTTAGATCTAAGGATTGCCAAAGTGCTTTTAAAAGTTTAGGTTTGTATCTTACACAACAGCATGGTGCAGGAATTAATTTGTCAGAGATGGGAGTGGGGTTAGTGGGCATTTGTTGTAAGGTAAGCAGAAAGTGTAGCTTAACTTGTTACCAAAGAGACTGTTGCAGACCTAGTATTTTTTCTGCTTGTCCAAATGCCTGGTGTAAATTCTCGAGACATGGAAAGCTGCATCTGAATACTCTACGTACATTGAAAGAATATGATGTGCGCAGAAAGGATTGCATTTAATTATGGTTCTCTTCTTTTTTTTCCTCTTTTGGCAGGTTTATTTGTGTTTCCTATCTATTGCCTTTGTAAAAAGCAGAGGAAAAGGTCACGGACAGGAATGCCCTGGTAAGGATGGACCTTACTCGCCTGAACTGAGCTGGTCCTGCAAGGGCTATACAACGCTTTGTGCAACAGAGCAATACAGTGCTGGTAACAGCATTAAAGCCACCGCCCTGGAAGAAGAAGGGGGGGATCTCCTGCCATCTTCCCTCAGCTGAAAACACTACTGCAGACCAGAAAGCCTCTTTGCTCTGGTGCACTCTGAACAAGATGGGCCCCCTGATTGCTGCTTTTTAAATGTTTTGGGTTTTGTTTTGTTTTTTTAATTATTATTTTGGAGGGGTTTTTTGAGTCTGTTTCTGAACTAGACAATCAAAGTCTGTATTGTAGCCAGAACTCTACTACCGATTTGGCCTGTGAAGAAAGCATTTAACTGCTAACATATGCTCCGTTTAACTTCAGTGTCGGCCTTTAAGGGGGAAATGCTTAGAAGTGTTTGGACTCTTACTGTATACTGAGCATACTACTTTTGGTATTAAAAACTACTTCTGTAAATAACTTCCATCACACAGCATTCTGTTCAGCATACCAAAACCCCGTCACATGCCAGAGCACAACAGCTGGTTATCTTCTGAGTCGTCCTGCTAGTGGGCAAGAGTGTAGATTGCCACCCCAAACTGCAGTGCCTCAGAGGGAGATAGCCTTAGTAGTGAAGCTCTGTGATACTTAAATATGCTGATTGGTTTCACTTTAGTATTTAATTTATGACAGTCTGTTAATATTGATTCAGGGCGTGACAGATTTGTTAGAGTACAGCATTTTGAAACTCTCCCAAGTACAGAAAAAATTGGAAGAGTTTAGACGACAAGAAGTGTCAGTGGCCTGTTCTGTCCCAAGATATCCCTGAAGTGTATTGCAGAACGGACAAGGAAATGTGTTTGCAGGGAAGCTGTAAACCTGCTCTTCTGTTCTGACTTGGCATATAATACATATGCTACATGCTAGTTGTGTGGAGATTGACTTGATGAAAATTTTATAACCTAAAAAGTATGTTTTGTTTGATCATTTGTTTAAATAGGTTACTTAAGTCTTAGAGCATCCACTGATGTCTCATGAGGAAAATCTGTGAATTTTGGGTAAGGGGAAGGGTCATGAATTCTTACAAAACCATTTCATTCTTATTCTCTGCTTCCAGTGTATTTTTTCCTGAGATGATCTGAAGAGAATAGTGATCCTTGCTCTTTTTTCCTAACTTCAGAGTACCACTGTTTGCCACCAGACCTCTTTCTCAACGCATCGCCACAACAGCAATGTAATTCAGCATTAGGAATCAGCTACTGAGAATTTTTTCACTTTTAGTTATAATCCAAATTTAGTATACAAATATAACTTAAAAGAAAAAAGAGTGAAATAAATTTGTGTAAGCAGAACACTGAAACAATAAAGAAAGGAACTGAGTAAGAGAAATATCTACTTTATACTTTAAAAATACAAGCCAATCTTAAAGAAAAGAAGATTGGATTTGTACTGTGAAGGTACTTTTTTTTTTTCAGTGTGTGTGTCTGAAGATACATATATGTGTGTGTGTATATATATGGGGAGAGGGGGAAGCAGGGTGATGGGCAAAGTCCTAAAGAGTCTACAGACTTCAAAATTTAGGCCCACAAATAGTATATCATTTGAGAGGGTGTACTTTTCACCACTGTCTTTGAAAATTGTTATTAAATCTGAATCTAGTTGTAATTTTTAAGTAAATAGTATCCTACCCCGCCAACATAATACTGTTACAAGATACTCGCTTTGACTTCAGAGCCTCAGTGGAAGAAACTGATGAATTTTGTTTACCTGGAAACACAAATATCAGCTTACCATAGCTGGCTAGTATGCTTATTTTCTGTCAGCTTCTGGTTTTGTTTTCTTGGGGTTTTTTTTCTTGTTGAAGCAGTGTGGACAAGCACACCATAGTAGTCAACAAGTACTTAATATTTCCATTTGAATTTAAGAGCATGTTGGTCCTGTTGTCCGAACAGTAGAAATAGTACCTTTCTAACATTTGCAAATTAAGCAGGGAAGCAATGACATTTAGAGGTAAAGTTCAAAGCCTATTGTCAATGCAAATCCACCTGTTAATTAGATTTCTTCTTCTATGACACATCAGTTTTCTATTTGTGTTCTGTCTGAGGTTGGAAGCTGCCTTAAAATTGGTCTTGTTTTTGAGTGTGTTTTCTGAGGCTATACATATCAGTTGTCTTTTTGGCTTACTCAGGGATTTTTATTCCTTTCTTTAAATGTCAAATAATGAAGATATTTTTGTATTATTTAGAAAAACCTTCAGACCTCAGAGTGTGAGAGAGAGAGATCTGGGTTTGCAATGCAGTCTGTAATACGGTATCAAACTATTCCACTTGAGAATATTTTACTACTTGGATTATCTGTAATTAACTATACAGTAGATTAATTTCCTTTCTTTTCCTGGTTCTTTATAAATATGTGAAATATTCTTACAGTCTTTGTAGCTGTTTTCACTCTGCTGTGTTTGCCATTTTCAGTTTCTGATGGGAGTTCGGTAAGCTCTGAAATTAAGGTGCTAGAATGAAGAGCATAAAAGGGAAGATAATAGATCTGCGCTTATTTATATTCAGAAAGCATGTCATTGTGGGTGGAGAAAAGGAACGCACATCTCAACTCCTACATTATCATTTCATCTAGGCCATTTTGATTTTATCGGAACAGATTAAATCAAAAGGAAATGGTTCTTCATTTTCTACACATAGCAAAATGAGGCATCTTTGACCTTGTAAAGATGAGAGGGTCTAATCTTGCTTTCTCTGTAGTAAAAAAAAAAAAAAATGGGAATGACAATACTTGCTTTTGCTTTTCTGTAGAACGGGGAAAAATTTTCAAGAGCCAGGCAGAGTAAGGATGGATGGAAAAAGACTTCCATATATGAAAATATCCCCGCTTGAATACAATTTTTCATCAATACTATGTAACATAACCAACTGAAATATGAAAAGTAGTTTAGTACAAAACTTCATTCAATAAAATGTTAGCTTTTAAACAGCTCTCATATCTAGGAAATGTTATATACATTGAAGTCATTTGTTTTACATGAATTAATTTATCAGTTTGGAAAAAAATTGAGTGAATTTAGTAAGGAAATTCAAGGATGTTTTTCTTCCATTATGTAAACGTGTCTTGGTTTTTGTAACTGGACTCTAAAGAAACCATCAGACTGTTCTACTCTCTTTATTAGCAGAAAACTTCATCAGGCAGCTGAATTAACCTGCTAAGGCAGATTTCATGCTACTGTATGCTGATCATCAGGATTGCTTTTACCACATGTAATATTTAAGATTATTTATCCTTGTGCAAAGTTGTTGCTCACAGATACCTGTATTCAGACTAGGAAATGCTTAAATCGTTTCTACATTAGCCTTCTATTTCTAGCTTGCCTGGAAATGGAGTTGCCCAGGTGCTCAGGACTCCTTGCAGGCTCCCTCCCCACGGCGCTGTGCCCAGCGTGTGCCCAGTCCTGCTCCTGCTGGGGAGGGCAGGCTGGACATGCCAGTCGGGAGGGGGCTGCTTTCCCTTCCTCCACTTTCTCCACTAAGAGTAATTAGTTGTATTTCACTAATTGGGTCGAGTTTCAGGGCTGCTCGAGTGTGTCAGTGGCAGGATGAGTCTGACTGCTGCAGCCTCTCAGAGCATAGTTAGGTGTATTTGCAGAGCTTATCCAGGAGCTTGCGACTGGAAAATAATTGTGGTTTTCCTTGTGTCAATCTATTAGCCAGTGAGAAGAAACTGAGTAAGAATATAAGCAAGAGACAGAAGTGTAGTTCTGAGTAGCCTTGTGCTGTAGTTGACCCATCAGTTTTAGTTCCATTAAAAAATGTCTGTTAGTCTTCAGTTCTCACCTCCTCTTTAATAAACAGCATATTCATATCTTTCAAATGTCATTAAAATACAGTGCACTGAGTGATCTATTATCTTCCTTTGGGGAAGTGCAAATGTGTAAGTAAGGGAGAATTTTGATGTTACTAATGCTGACTTCATAACTCTTCCTGGTATGTTAGGGTTTTTTTTAATTTACATCTATTTATTGGTTCTGAAAGTTTGAGCAACGTGAAGTTTTACTTTATTAAAAATATTAATTTGCAATTTGACTAGAAGGTGTTTTGGATCACCATCAGGTATTCTTTTTAGCCAAGGGGCTTTCTGCTCTTCCAAAGACTGCCATAGCTCGTGTGACGTTCAATGGTCTGTAGGTAGAGCAGTAATTCTGTCAGAGGATACAAATTCTCTGGTGATTGAATGGTTTCTCTTGCCAGTTAGATTTGAGAAACTGTTTCATATTCAATGGCCAAATAGTCTGCCATGCAGACTCTGAGCTTTTTAAAATTTAGTTGTGGTGTTTTGTTTCTTGAGCAAAGCTTGCATCATTCATAACCCTTGGTATGATAGTTGTGTTGGTCCAAGTTGTGGATAAGAATCTTGGATTAATGTTACTTTTACAATCTATATTAGATCTCTGATTTTGCTGATGGAAATAATCCTACCTGAGGAGACTATTAGAGAGATAATTTCTTCATTTCTTTTAATTTTGCAGCCTTATAGTTACAGCAGGTCAGCTCTATTCCTGACATCAGTCATGGCCCCAATTAACCAGAGAAGTCATACCCATTTTTAGGCTAGTATGTAATTTGGCCCCAAATACTTCGATAAAAATATCTGGAAGCATGTTGATAGCCATTGTGCAGCAACTTGAAAATCTGGTTCACTTCTGAAGAAGTGCAAACTACTGTGGAGCCGGTCCTCTCACTCGCAGAGTGATATGAATGCTGTTGAAGTGCAGGAGAGGGCAGAGAGTAGGGAAGAATTTCCAAAAACATTCTTATTAAAACAAATTTTGACGGGAAGGAATACTAGCTTTTAATATAATAAAGAGACCTTCTTAATGCTTTGAGTGGCCAATAAAGTTAGAAACAACATCCATAGACAGTGTTAATTAATATATCTTAAAATTCTGCTTTCTTCAATGTAACAGATATTAGCACAGTGTAAGAACTGGAATTACAACTGTTCAATATTTTTTGGACTTAACACATAAATTTGAAAAAGAGGGCACACAACACTTAGAGTTATGTTACTGATGTCATTGGTGGCTTGTCTTGCTGCTGTTATATGAAGAACCAGCTGAGCCTTGATTCAACTGCAAGACTGGCAGTGTTTTCATTTTAGTACTGCTCAAGCTATAACACAGCACCCCCAAACTTCTTTCTTAATAAAACTAACAAATGCAGCTTGTTGCAGTTACACAGAACTGTAGCTTCTTGGCTGATTCTTCCTTACTATTCTGTGTGTAAGGGCTCAGGATCTCTATGTTCCCTCTCCAGTAAGGAATGGAGTGCTTATATTAGGCAGTTAATCACTGATGTTCCTCTTAGCCTGATGGTGAAATAACATAAGGTAGGGAAATGAAAGCTTATCTTAGAGTGCATGCTCTGATTTCAAAGGTAAAAATGTGTAAAAAGCTTTAATTACTTACTCCCTAGTAAAAAATAAATACATAAGTTTCTAAGCATAATTCCAGCTGTTTATTTCTAAATGTATCTGTTTTAAAAAAGAGTAGTTATGATAGCAATTAGTTTATTGAAAAATGCATCTTGTGCAAAAAGACGACCTTTTTGGAGCTTATCAGGCTTATCAAAACTTGAAAAATTAGTCTGAAGTGTTTTGGATGGATCAGAGTCAGAAGAGGAGAAACTTCTAGCATAAACATGGATTTTGCACATGCCTGCTTAAACACGGTTGCATGGTAACCCCATTCAGTGTTTATCTTGTTGAAAACTTGTCAGACTGAAAACAGTATTGTTGAAATTTTAACCTACTGTCACTGAGAATGATGCTCTAATACGATGCCACATTTACCTCTTCTTTAGAAGGAAAACCTACTTGCAGAATCCAAACAAGCTGTTCAGATATTTTAAACCTGTCCTATAAAAGTGCTAATACAGTCAAGAAACATTTTCATGCCTTATGCAAGTTCTGGGTAAGCAGATGGATTCAGTCTGTAGTCATGGACTATCTTTTTGCCTAAAAAACGCACTCTTAAGAGCTCTTCATATAAATTTACATTCTGCTGCTTTGTGTCCAGAAATTGCAAGGACAGGGGTAGATTTACATTTCACTGTTTACTGTCTCATAACAAAATGTTTACCATGTTTCCATTTGTTATACACTTTATTTCTAATGCTCTTCTTTTCCTTCCAAATTTCATAATTTGAAACTGACTTGTGAAAATGGCTGAAGATGAAATTGGACCTGGAAAATGTGATTTCATGAGAAGTCATTTCAGTAATGCTTTGCTGAGCTATACCAGCAAAAGATTAATTCTTTTGTATTTAAATCACTTAAATGCAAAATGCTGAAATCTGTTTTTCTTCAGGGCTTTTAATTTTGTATTTTTCTTAAAGAAACAGCACAGTCATCTTTGCTACATAACTAAACATCTGAGTCCAAATAACTTTTTAAATTATTTGTTAACTCTGTAGACTATGGTAAAGGTGGGAATAATAGGTGCTGAGAAAAAGAAAACTTGATCTGTTTCTGAGGAGGTTGTCCAAGCTGAACTTCATCTTAATTCCATGACAATTCAATGAGAAATCTTCCCCTGCCCCCATATCTTTTATTTTACATGTTTTAGGGTGAAGAATTCCCTTTAAAATAGGGTTAATTTGAATAGCAGGAGGTTAGGGTAGTGAGATGATAGATCACATCCTTTTTAGTGTACATGCTTCTGGCACAACTAGAGTGCCGCCAAAACACTGTGGATTCATTAAAAAAGCAATTTCTAACTCCACGTTTGGGCTATATACAAGCTAGATGCATCAGTGATTAGAACTTTCTGTAGTATATTTATTTGATGACTAAGAAGTTATAAAAACTGGAGGTAGGCAATACCCATGTAATCAACACTTGAATTCCAATGTTCAGTGTGTTTTGTATAATGAGAAATTTTAAATGTGTAAGTGCCTTATTGCTTGAAACAAATGAAAAGTGTTCGTTCCCCTCCATAGAGCAATATGGGAATTTCTGTTACGTGGACTCCTACAGACAGACACGTTAAGCCAAAGTAACCAATACTGCTTTGCTCAGAGTTGAAAAATGTTGTTAGTGAAGAAGTTACCTTTTTACTAATTATAAAAGTAATCTGGCAGGCCTGTTTTAATTCTGATGATCTTGATCTCATTTCTGAGTTTAAGTTCAGCCCTCCTCCCATCTCTCCCTTCAGACTTCTACAGAAATGTGTCTTATGTGTTGCCAGAATGAGTTTGGTCTTCCAGCATAACCAGCTAGGAATTTTAAACCACTTAAAGCAATGCAACTTTTTGGAGAAGAGAATTCAGCTGAAGTTAGATTAGACCACGACTAGTGGTTATGTGTACCCTCAAACTCCAGGCCTCAAATGGGCCCTGTTCGCACTAATTCATAAGATGAAAGCGCTGAGGAGCATGGGGCACAGAGGTGCACTCTAGCTAGGTTAGGACTTAGACAAGTTTAACAGCATTTCAGTGCTATCCAACTTGAACCAACATAGCCTGTTAATGTAAGTTGGTAATTGCTCTGGAGTGGGTATCTTGATGGACTAAACCATCAAACAACCTTGGTGGAGCAGCTCTAGAATCTCTGCCCAGCCCCTCCTTTCATGGTGGGAGGTAGGATCTGAAAAAGTAGTATTCATTTTACCCTCTTCAGATAGCTTCAAAATGGATACTGTAGGGTTTATTTCTTTTTCTGAGATTACTTTATTTCCCAGAAGACAGTAGAATTTTAGCTTTTATGACCTAGATTTTTCTAGAGGATGTGTTCTTTCTTACTAACATTGCTCCCACTTTTGTCCATCTATTGGATGTCAGGTGCCAAGAATAAGCTACTTTTCTAAAATTATCTTGAATTATATGGACTTATGTTAGAAATGATCTTTTAGAAAATATTGAAGTTATATAAAGGTAATCGTCAGAAGGAAATTGCATTGTTAATGGGGGGGTAAGATGAAAAATTATGCTTAGAAGGTCTATTTATGGTAGACTGATCATAAAATGGTTTTACTGTGTTCAGTTTTCTCCACTAAGAATTTGGGAAGGAAAGAAGGAAAAGAGAGAGAAATGAATGTGAAAAGAATATCTCTTGGAACCTTCTCATCTCCTGACATTCGTGAGTTTTTCAGAACTGTAGGAGAGGCTTTTTTTTTTTTCTCCTGGAGTACTTAATTAGTAATATAGCTGTGACTTGCAGTGTTATTTCTTCATGAAGCATCACACGCAAGTGTTTAACCAGGATTCAGCTTGCATATCTGAAGTTTTTGGTGATAGGGAATTTGATTTAGAGCCGTACTGCAATAAAATCTTAAGTGAATTATCACTCTTACAGATATCCTAATAACTTCTATTTCAGTATTGTCTCCAGTTTTTAGGCATTAACAGTCATTTTATAACCCATTGATGAGGAGGCACCATGTATCAAAATACTTCTTCAATCTTATGAGTTACTGTTTATTTTTAAAAGTTATTTCCTTAAATGACATTCTTCTCTCTTACAACCAGTAGGCACACAACCAAAATGCTGATCGGTTTTTTTTTCCCGTTATCTTTCTCTTGCATTTAGCTGATAACTATATTTTTTTGTTGCATAGTATTGCAGCAATGGTCTTCATGCTGTAATAACTTGACAAAAATATTAGGTAGTGTTGGGCAATATTTTACAAAGAATCCATCTTCAAGTTGGTATTTTAAATGTATACTAATAATCACTGTTGAGTTCTGCCTTTGTGGCTGCTTTAGTTCATGTCAATGTTTTGTAAGGATTATTTTTTGCTACCCTCTTCAGAGTGCCTTTTAATTTAGGAGGTCTAGAGGCAGTTCACTGAAGCTTTCTGTTGAATCTACCATCATAATATCTGATTTTTCAATTTGTCCTGATGAATGTATAACTAAAATCATGGTCTTTAAAAAGCTATAGTAGACACAGGTCGTATATGCACATGTACATGCATGGATACAAGGGAAGGTGTTCTGCCAATGTTTGTCCTGCTGGACAGGACCTTTTGAAAGTAAGTGAATTTTTTAACAGTTTTATTTTCAAAATGTTACCTCACTAGTTTTCAGTAGTAGGTATGTCTCTGTACTGCTTCACTTTGCTAAATACAATCACGTTCGTGGTAGGCAGTTTAATTTAAAAGACTCTGCGATGAATCTGGTGTCTGTACTGAGAGTGAAGTTCGTAAGTCAAAACTTACAGTACTTCATTTCCTTTAAAGGCATTCCTTTCACTTACACTGATATCCCAAGCCCCTGTTAACTAACAGACTGAAAAAGTGCTTCCCCATGATGAAATGGAAGAATGTAAAGTAGCATTTGAATGCACTCCACCTGTCTTAGAATCAATATTCAGAAATAGAGGGCTGTTGTGGATTTAATGAATTGTGGGAAGACATATTGTAGAGTTCGTTCACTTGCACACAAGGGGTTTTACAATGTCATCTAGTAACGTCTACCTAATAAAGTTTTGAAAAATAAAAATTAAACTTGTCTGAATGTTTAACTCTTTTTCTTCAAACAGTTGTGTGCATGAATGATAGTTGACAAGCTGCAAGGAGTCTTGCTTAAATCTATGATCTGTTTAATGATTGTTATATAATCATAAAAAAATCCTACTGAATGATTTAAACTTCAGAATCTGTGTTCACAAACCCCGTATTACAGTCACTTCAGTTTTTAACTGCTGAAAATGAAACCAGATGTAAAAAGCCAGTTTACTATGATGAATATTTTTATGTAAAAATACTCCCTGCCATGTGGTGTCATGTTTGGGCTACTGCTTTCATTTTTAAAAGCATCTTAACATGCAACACAAAATTCTACCTTCTCATGAAATACTAAAATGTTAGCTTAAAATAACCCAATACAAAATGAGGAGAAAATATGCTGGAATCCCTTGTTGGACTACTTCCTAAAGCTCCATCTCTTTCAGAGACGGTTTTTAGCAAAAGTCTGTAACTGTAAATTTGAAATATGTAATCTGTTAATTGAACCAGGTGCCTCTTTCTCTAGAAAGGAACTGTTTTCTATTTCCATACTTTGTGAACTGACAATATTGATGGAATGTTTTGTCTGATGTATTGGGGATTTTTAAACACTATACCTAATTTGCATCACACTTCCATGTTAATGCAAAGGCAGACAAGGTAGTACACTCACATACAGTTTGTTTCTGTAGGAAATAAAGCTGAAAAGCAATTCGCTGCAGTGAAATACACAGCAAAAATCTTGAGGTCTGTGCTAGGTGTCTCTGGCCAAGGACAAGCCTTTCAGCCCTCTCCCCAGCCCCCTCCAAAACAGTCAAGATTTGCAACCAAATGTCAAGGGCATCATTCCAGAGGTTCCTTATCTGCAGGAATTCTAGCATGCAGTCTGCAGCTGTGGAAGAATGGTCAGGAAGCCAAAGAAACTGATATCCCTAGAGCTGAAACTGAAGTTGAAGGCTAACTTCTCACTTGCAATCTCAAACTGTTTGACAAAAGACAGAAAAACAGACTTTGATTATAAACATGGTGTTTTTTGAAGTAAATAGTACTAATGTGCTCCACAGACACTACAGATGCACAACTGTAGTTTTTAGATGCTTCCCTTCAAATGATTGACACGTGCTTTTGCAGGCACTTGAAATAGTGATTATCTGAAATAAAGACAGGTGTTTTCCCTAAATCGTTAATGCATTTGTGCCTGCTTACAAGAAATTACAGTTAACTGTTGATCATTAAATCAACATTCCAAAAATTTTGAATGAATATTTGAATTTCTCATGTGTTTGCTTAGTAGTTTGGCTTCAGCAGCAAAATGAGACACTAATGTATTGGACTGTGGGATATGTGAAGTACTGGCTAATGAGAACAGCAGCCACATGGGTAAAGCTGTAATGCTTTGGAAAAGTCAGCATGGCTTTTATGAAGGAGTCTTGCCTTACCAACCACAAAGTTTATTTGTCAGGTCAGCAAGTCATCTTGTTTATAGAGTCTGTTTGAGTTTTCTAGAAATCTTTGTTGGAATTCCTTACAACAGCCTCAAATGAAACTAAGTAGACATGGGCTAAGAAAGAGGATCTCACATGGACAACTCGGACATTGTGTGGCCAGAAGATACAAAACAGTTGGAGTAAATAGCTTTTGCAGTGGAGGGAGGATGCCAGTTGAACTCTGCAGAGATCTGTGCTTGGACTTTGCTCTTGAACATATTTGCAAATGATGTGAAGAGGAAAAGGTAAGCGATGGAGTAACAAATGGTGCTGATGATGGAGACTTACCCAGAACAATAAAGATGAGAGCTAGTAACAATGATCAAATGAATGGTTTTTGGACAACAAACAACAAAATAGGGAAGACTTAAGCATGGCACTGATACAACTGATACGTAATGGTTATCATGTTTGTAATAAAGGTCTCTGTCTGAGTGATGCAGGAAAGAAAAAATAATGACCGAGTATTCCTTTATCTGAAGAGATGATGAACTAGGGAACATCAAGTGAGGCTAGCAGGAGCTGTAACGAAAAAAAGGGAAGCCTTTATGCAAGGAGTGAGAGACTGGTGGAATCTCCTGCCGAAGGACATTGTAGATGCTGAGTGCTGAAGTGGAAACTGGAGCAGTTTACAGGAGAGAAATTTGTGGCAAGTCACCAAATGTGTAATACCCTGTTTGGCTCAGGAAGTCCTCAAGACAAAAATATTTGGAGGCTTGGACAGTAGTAGATGGTAGTATTTGTTTGCTGTATCTTGCATCCTTCCCCAGACATCTGGTTTTGCTTACTGTCAGAGATAGATAGGATATTGGGCTCTCTGAAGTGTAGTTCTGTCCCAGTATTTCTAGGTCATCCTCTTTTTATTCTTATATTGAAGGTCGCTAGGTAGTGTGAATGTCATAGTAGATCCCAGCAATGACCCATTGCTGGGATGGTGGGGAGAGGGCCTCTCCCATCCTTCTTGGCTATAGAAAACACTACCCCACTTCTCAGGTGGAGATGCTGATAGGTAAGATACGGATTTGCAAAGCTGCAAAGTGGTGCAAGCCTGTTCAATTTGTAGTGCGCTGTTCTCACCATCACCTAACTTTGTTCCGCCTGATCTGAGCAATATTCTTGCCTCAACCTAATTTCCACCTAGCTTGTCCACTTATGCTCTTTTGGATGCACTCACAGACACCTCAGCCTTTCCCAGGCTGTGTTTTTCTTCTTCCTTAACACTTCCCATACTGAAATATAGAAAGGATCTGAAGTTAAGCTTTGTTTTTACAACGCTGTAAGGGTGATGGATGCATTCCAAGTCCATATTCTGGGCTGGCCCAGACTTTGCCTCCTTGTCCATCTTGGACATAAATAAATAATGCCGCTTCCCTGTAGAAGCATTTCACTCACAATGAGACAGCTGCAATTTTAGGTGCCCATGGCCCACTTTTGTCTACCTTCTGTCTCATCAATCCCATTGTGTAAATAAGGTTTTCATTTTGTTCTCTGCTAAAAAATGCTGGTTACTCTCCCAAGTCTCCTAGCAGATAGGAGGAAAAGTACAGTAAATCAAAATAAATTGATAAAGCCAGTTAAGCCTGAGAAAGCAGCACTGTGTGCTAGGGCTTTTCCCGCTGAAAATTGTACACCCCTCATTTTGTGATTTTCATTTGTATTATTTTTAGCATGTGCGTGATGTATCTAAAGGGTTACCTGCATACTTGTTTTGGGTGGGGTTTGGGGTTGGGTTTTCTTTGTTGTTGTGTTGGTTTGGGGTTTTTGTTTGTTTGCTTGTTTTCTTTTTTTTTTTTTTCTTTAGGAATCCATATGATCCTGTCGCTTAGTGAGGGGTCCGAAACCCGGCTGAGGGTGGGTTTTAGCCACGATAGCCCCGACGGGCCGCTTCCCGGGTCACGGCGCCGACAGCCCGGCACGGCCTAACGAATAAAGAACGGTGTCGGCCTCCGCGCCGGGCTCCGCGGCCTTCGCCCGCAGGGCCGGGAACGGCTGTAGAGGACGGGACGCAGCCGGGCCCTGCCGGTGGAGACCGCCGCTGGGGCCGGCCGGTCGCACCGCACGGCTCCGTGTTCCCTGGCCCGCCTGGCGAAGAGGGGGGGGGGGCTCCTTCCCGGGGCGGGCCGGGACCGCTGCCGCCTCGGCCCCCCGCCGCGGGAGGAGGGACCCCGCCGGGGAAGGGAGGACAGGGGCCTGCCGCTGCCCGGGCAGGCTCCGGGTCGGCTGCCCCGGCAACCAGCGCCGCGGGAGGGGAGCGAGGATGAGGCGGCGGGGCGGGACGGGCCGTTAAACGGTCCCTCGGGGCGGTGGGGCCGGGCGGCAGCCTCAGGGGTTCCCGCTGCCGAGGGGAGCTTGATCTATCGCAGACAGCGCTTCGCACGGCGGCCTTGGCGCGGAGAGGAGCCGGCTGGGCTAACGGCTCCTCTCCTGGGGCCTGCGCGTGGTGGAGGTGGTTGTCCCCAGCCGTCCCTCGTATCTTCTCAAATGAAAGCAATGGCCGGCTCAAGGCTTCGGTGCCTCACACCAGAACAGCTCTGTGGGGCAGAAGCAGTCGGGCTGGGAGAGGACACTGTGGGGAGGATGGCGTGTCGGCCCGAGCAGCACCTGCCGCCATCCCGGCCTCTCTGCCGCAGGCTGCGGGCCTCGCACGGCTCCCCCCCCCCAGGCCTTCTTGATTTTAACTTCCTTATTTTTGAACAGCATCTGTTTTAACCTTTAGTTTGGCCGTGTGTTTATTACTTATTAAAAATACTTTCAAAAACGCAGTTTCATCTTAATTTCGTCTGACTTTTGTGAGGTGATGGACAAGTTCAAGCTAATAATAAATGGGTAGTTGCAAACCTTTGCCAAAACAAACAAACATTAATTCAGCAGCGCTTTCCAATAACGCCTTTGATGTTTGGGACCTTCAGTGTGTGCTGTTGCTCTTTTCTCAAATTCCTTTGCAACAAACACTCTATGACACTGCTTTCCTCATGATGTTATTTTTAAAAAACAGGCTACTTAGATTGCAGGCAACATACAGCCTCTGTTTAACTATCATTTATTTATTTGTTTTAATCTTGAATTAGCTATTTTGTGGCTTTGGACCTGAGAAATGAGCATAGTGATGTTATCCTTCATGTAGCAGTAGAGGGAGACAAGCTAGAGGAAGGCTGACTTTTCCTCTCCCACAAATGAGCGTTCAAGGACTAAACATTATTGTCAGAATGGTACTTCATAAAACCCAACCTACATGGGGACCCCCTGTCAGCCTCGTCGGGGATAACTGGAGCAACTGTCTCTGCCAAAGCTATTCACGCAGCTGACAGCCCGCCAGATGAGGAGTGCTCCGAAAAAGGTGGCTGAACATGAGCTGCAGCGATTGCTTTGGTTGTGGCGACCTGTACTGAGCTGCCATTTTCTTCAGCTGCTTGAGGGGTAAGTGTGGGGTATGTGGATGGGAGTGCAGCACGTCCCGGAGCCCTGGACTCGGTGTGCGTGCGTAGGGTACAGAGCTCTGCACATCCCAGTCTTGCTGCTGGAAGAAGTTGTGGGACCCCCTCCCATCAATATGCACAAAGGTAGCGTATTACCGAGTATTGTGTTTTGGACTGTCATCTTTTCTGAGCACTATGTAGATATGAAAAAAAGGGCATCCTTCAGCAGAGTTTCTCTGTCTACTGTGAAGTTAGAAAACAAGTAGTGCCTAAGCTATCACACACGGATTTTAGAAGAATACATTTACATGATGCAGTTTATGGTGCATGTGCATGATTGTATTAATATGGTGTGAAAGCTTTTTCTTTCTTGCATTTTTAAAATATACATATGTAATATGTAACTATAATTTATGTACTATAATGTAATAATAGATATAATTATGTCATATATAGTCATAGACAGATAGATAGATAAAAACTGCAAACCAATAGCATTAATCATTCCTTGCTGGTTTGTCATGTTACAGAACAAAAGAATTGCAGTGAAATAATTTTAACTGCTGCCTGTTTTCTTGTCCATGTACAATATTTTTTATTATTATTATTTTGCTAAATTGCTTATCTCAATGGCATTCTTTGGCACTGAATTATCTACATTCCAGTGTGGAAATGTATTTCTTTCCTTCAGTAATGGCCTTTCTATATAATTATTATCCACCACCTTTAAGATAAGAACAAGGAACTGGGAAATTATTGTGGATGTGAACATGTGTATATTGAAAAGTGAAATGAGAATCAAGAAAAGGCTTCAAAGTTGTAAAGATGATTGCAACATATGATTAGCAAAAAAGGAAAATAACTGTTGTGAAGGCACATCTGATGAGAATTTTATGTTGTTGTTTAGGTTAGAGACTGACCATGTTAGCTTGATGTGCTTGAAAGCCTTAGCAGAACTCATTGATGAAAAGCAGAGTCCAGTCATTGTTTCTGCCGGTTCCTGTGTTTGTTAAGGCATACAATGTTTAAAATTAGTTGTTCCATGAACAGAAAAATTAACAAAGTCTGGTTTCTTGTGGATTTATTTTCTGTGCTCCTCCACCATAACCTATTTTCACCTAGTGCATCCTATATGAGCACACTCCTTCCCATTAAATATCTCTAGTTCTGCCTTATGTTCCCTGAATTCTCACCCGATGGCTTCTCCCCCTCTCTAGCTCAGCAAGAAGTACTACATGTTCTGCCTTTTTCTGAAGTACGTAGGTGCCAATTGATCATTTGCTAGAGCTGTGCTGGTTGCCAGACCAATTTTCAGGAGCTGGCAGGCTGGCTGGCCTCCCACCAGGTAATGGCGACCTGGTGCTTCACTCTTTCTCCTGATTGAACCACTCCTACTTCAGTCGCTCTTGCTCAGGTACTGCTTTTCAAAAATCATATAGGAACTTGATGTCTTCGAGCATCGTTACTCTAGGCCACCATGTGATGTGGTGTTATAAGCCTCATTTCTTTAGAATCCCAGAATAAAGTGCAGATTTTCATATGTGCATATACAAGGTCCTCCCTTTAACTTCAGTGTGAGATTTCATTTTTTGAACATTAGTATTAAAGCACAGCAATGGTAAGTAGATCATTGAAAGTGTGCCAGCTGTATGTATACCGCTACTCACAAGGGGTATGAAAATGTATAAAGATGAGGAGAAGAGGTACATAGACAAACACAGAATAAATTCTGGACCTAGGAATAGAAGTTAAAAGGTACTGATAGTTTTGACCTGATCTTTCCTGGCTATGGAGACTCTTTCTTCAAGCAGCAAGTGAAAATGTATCAAGAATCTCCAGCAAATACTGCCTGGAACTGGAATTTTCTAATTCCTTTGTGGTGCTGTGTGTGTCACCAGCCAAAAAATTGCCAGAGAAGGATATCAAAGAAAAACTGCTCATAAAAATAAATTCTATTGCTTTCCATTTTTTATTAAATAAAAATAGATTTTCTTTCGGTTTAAATTTTAAAAAATATGACATTTATATAACAAATGAGAAATTACTTAACAAAGTTAACTTCCAGTTGTCACTGTTGCGCAGACTGGAAAAGCCATGGATCTTCAGCCATAGATCATTTCTGAAACTGCACAAATGTTTCAAAATCTCCAGATAACTTTTTCTCAGCCATTTGAATTTATTAATTGTTAATAACTCCATTGATTAGGTTTATTCTGTAAACGCTCTACCCTTAAATATTTCAGAGTTGTGTTGTTTGGTTTGTTGGGGTTTTTTTAATAGAAGAAGTTGTTTTAAAAAGAAGCTGTCAAATTCTAAGAACCTGTTAAAATAGTTTAAAGTTATTGTGCTTCCACTAAGCTTATCCATGTGTTTTTATCATTCAGTTTATCATTTTATTTCGGTCAGAAGCAGGGACTTCTGGATGAATGAGGCTTCGATCTGCAAAGATAGCTGAGCAGTTGAGCTACCTGTGATGTTGTGCTGTGTATCTGTGTACAGGTAAACATCTGTGTACAGCTATTGTATACATGAAATAATTAAATATGCACATAAAGACTATACAAAAAGTGATGTCAAATGCATTAAGGGGCCCCTCCTTCACCATTTTTTCCCCTGGAGTATTTCTGTTGTTGTAAACTTAAATGCTACAAAAAATCTTACTAATGTGTATTTTTCAACTTTCTTAATTATATTTCTACCATCATAACAGTTTCCCCTCTGACATTTTCCCATGTTTGAGAAAGAGACAGTTTTCAGCTATTTCACGTGATCATGTTCAGTGAAAGCCTTGCTCTAATTAAAAGAACCAGCCAGAGATAGTAACTAGGGACTTCAGAAACTCAGGACAAAGCAATAGCCAGCCTAGCTAAAACAGAGCAGTTATGCAGTGATAGCTATGCTTCTTAAGGCCATTCTGTTCTGGAGTAAAGTTACTTTATTTTGGAAAAATCTTTGTATTTGCTTTTTTGGAATGCCAGTCTAGAAGGAAGTGCTCACCCACATGTTCTTTTCCTGCCTGGCGCTAGTGGAATGACTAGTTGACTATACCCTCACCTGTCGTTTTGGCCTGGTAGAAAAGCGTCCACAAAATCTTGGTTCAGCAGAAGCCATGCAGTCCACCAAAGTCTGTCTCCTTACCTAGATGGAGGCTAAAACCAGTAAGGTAAAGAGTTTACTTTCAAAAGCCCCAATATAGTTCAATATAACTATATATGGAAAAAGCTTTCTTATTCTGTCTGGTTATGTTGGCAAAGATGTGAAGCCTTAGGAGACAAAGCACTTCATTTTGCTAAATCCCTCATGTTTGTGCCCACTTATTTTATTGACAGCCCACCGTGCCAGAAAAAGGAAATGATCAAGTGGGTTAAGAGATGTGACATTAGATTTATTGTGTGTTAGTGGTTTACATCATGTTTAAGTAATATTGTATGACATGCTCTTCTGTAACCAGGCACTTAATGAATTTGTGCAGGAGTTAACGAAAGTTAGAAATGACCCAGTAGAAGAACAGCACATCAAGCTTATTCATTATTATAAATCAAATTAAAGCATTTTTATGAGACATTTTGCATGTAATGAAAGGGAAAAAACGTAGCTATTTCACTGAATAAGAATATTGTGCTCTTTGTTCATGAACAGAAAACTAAATTGGAGTGGACATAATCACTGGAGTACTGTTCAGAAATGCATTGAAATGGGACAGGGTCACTATATGACTGACCTCAGTGGATTTGATGGATGCAAGGTATTTTTGAAAAGGTGCCATGTACTTGGGAGCCTAGCCTCATCTGTTCGAAGAATGCTGCACGAACTCATATTTTAAAGGGGAAGGAGCAGCTTGAAGAATGGGTAGTAAAAGCATACATCTTTGAAAGATTTTTGCAAAATAATGGACTATAATTATGTTTTCAAAATAGATTTTAGCCAGATGCATGCTCTGCATTTTATTGTGCATGAGTTCAAAGGTAGTTGAAGTTAGAATTACCTCCCTTTTTTGTGTGTAACTGCATGAGAAAGATGTATTCACCCACCACACAATTCTGTTGACTCTGCAGAGATTTTTATCAGAGGCAACATACCATGTCACGCACGGTCCTCGATATGTCACTGCCACAGCACAGATGCTCTTGGCTCTCTGCAGACTTGACCTAGTCCACCACAAACAGAGATTTTTGCCTGCTTCACTTCTGGCCTCTGAACATATTTCTAAGCCAGAGAGCCACAGCATAAATACCGCGTCTTGAAAAGGCTCAGATATCCATTGACGTAGTTTGATACAGTGTGTACAAACAAAAGCTGCTGCACATGTTAGTTGTGATGAGCCACACCAGATGTGTTCAAGTGGTTTGAAATCTAAATGAGTCCCATTCCTACTCACCCTGAAGAACCAGGATATTTCTAGAGCAACTCGTAGGAGCCAGGAAGGTCTCTTAGCTGGGAGCTGTGTAGCATCGGCTGAGAATAAACAAGCATAAGAGTCAAGACCAGCTGAAAATGGTACAGTGTTCTTAAAACATGAGGAAAAATTTTTATATCACTCCATTATTTATTCTAGGAATTGCCTTGGTAGCCGGTATTTTTCAGACTGATGTGTTCAGATGTTATGTCTAAAATTATATTTTTAGATAACTGTTGCCACTCACAAATAGCAATCGTTTATGCATGACATTTTATCAATCTAACTTCTTAAAACTACTTCAGTTGAAATATTACTGCAGGTAGTACAGAGGCTGAGACCAATGTTATATACTCATAATTCAAAGTTTTAGCATGTCTGAATGTGGTGCTTTCAGCAAGAAGGTGACAGCAGTTTGATGTTGAATCTGTGGAATGCTGTCAGGCACTAAACACGCAAATTTCTATCTGAATGTGGTTTTTTATACGGATTTTTTTTTTACTTTTTTAAGATTTATTAATTTGACCTGAGAGACAATAAGTCAGATGACTGACTGCTTGCTTGCAAACATTTATTTAAAGAAATGAATGAAACTTTCACCACAAAACATGCTAAATAATTTCTTCCAGGCATTATGATCTCAAGCTGGTGGCTTCCATTTGGAACTAAAGCAAAAGGAAAGTTGTTTAAATATTCTGAAAAGAAAAAAAAGAGGATGTGTTAATAACCAGATTGAGATTGTATATGATAGTTATTTTTTCAATCTCAACAAATGCATTTTTTCATGACCTCTTCCTCCCCAACCTGCAATTTGACAGACCACTTAGATTTTTCTAAAATAATTTGTCCATTGATCATAAATACCCTCCTCTCTGCTCCCAGAGGGCAATATATTTGCTTCCAGTCCTTGGTTACTCACAGGTCAGTTTTCTCCTAGATTTTCAGTCCCTTTCTACCTCGCAATAGGAAGTGATCACCAGACTGTGGACATTAGGACAGCATGGGCAGAACAGAGTGGGAACAGCCACTTTGAGGCAGATTTCTGATCCTCCAGAAGCTGTAGTGTTCAGCCAAGCAATGGCTCACTCACAACAGTCTACCTGAATCAATAACTTCTGTATTTCAGAGCTTGTATGAACAGTTGTGCTGGATCAGACCGAGTCTGGTAACATACGACTTGATTAGTGTAAGAACTTGTTAAGCACTCTTGGAGAATCTGCAGGGTCTTCTGGAAAATAAGTGGTATTTTCATATTTTGTTGGCCTTACATGTATTTTAAAATTAAATTTACCAATCATTTTTGAACAAATGCAAATTTTTGTTAAGCGCAATATCCCATGGCAGGGAGGTGCACAGCTTGGCACACATTACTCAAATCAGTATGTCCTCATGATTGTTTGGAATTTGGAATTAACACTAGATGCCAATTATGTGTTGTACGGGAACAGTGAGCTATCAGCCCCTGCTCGCTGCCTCCACATCACTCATGAGACTTCTGTGCCCCTGCTCTATATATTGTTATGTAAAATTCTCCCCATCTTCCCTTGCCCAACATGTTTTTTCCAAGCTGAGGACCCCCAGCCTGCAAGGTGCTCACACAACAGAAATGCTTCCAAAACTTTGACTGTCCTTATTGCTGTTCTCTGTTCCTTTTCCAATTCTGTCACGTCTTTTTTTGAGATGGGTGGTATAGTACAGAAGGCAGATGAGATGTGCACATGGTCCTGAATATCTGGAAAAGTATGGAATTATATAATGGCTTAATCATTCTTCATGTATGATTGCCTTTTTCTGACTGCTAATGAGTAAGGAAGTGAAAGTTCTTTGAAAGTGTCTGCTGTAACACCAAGTTCTCATTCCTGAATCCTAGCTAGTCTGTACTAGATTGAGACCTGGGCAGGTTGCTTAACACAGTGAAGAGACACTAGAGGTAGGAGGTTGTTTCAGTTTCCTTCTTGATTAACTTCTTTTTTTTTTTCCTTGTGGAAAAGGAAGAAAATTAGTTCTGATACCATTTTTTTCAATGAAGTTATTTGTTACTCCATGTTTCCTCAAATGTAGATTTTTTTTTTTTACTTTATAAGCCTATATGTATGTCCTGTATGCTCAATATTATGATCTGAAGAATAGCTCTAGCAGATTATAGCTGTTATTTTTTCTATTTTAGAATACAATCTCCAGCAGTGAAGAGCCTTCTCTATTATTGATTCCAAAAGAGCTGCAAGAAACTATGCACTGGGCAGATGTGAAATAATCTGGCAAGAGAAAAAAATCTTCCTTCTAGATACCAGTAAGTAGAATACTGATATATGCCCAGCTGGGAAAGGGCTTGGATCCTTCCCAGTCCTTTTTCACAGTTCTGGTATTCTTGTATAGTCAACCATTTCTCAAACCCCACTTGACTCCTGCCTACAGGGTTAACCAATGTTTTGTTAAATTACTCAAAATATTCCCCTTTCACCTATCCTCCGACTTCTTATGCAACCTTAGAACTAAAGGGCAGATTTTTTTCCAGAAGGAAAATTCCCTGCTTGTCGTTTTCTCCACCCACATTAGGAAGTTAACTCATCGGAAAAACTTCCAGCCTGCTATGGACATTGTGGACATATATGTATAGCCAAACTCTTAGAGTGAGTGATTTGTTTTGCTTTGATGGTTATGTAAAATAGTAAAATTATGAAATAGTGTATTTCTTATATGCAGATTATTTTTCCCTTTAGCTTATAATATGTATATGCATTATTACATATTGCAGTACTCATTATTATATTAAAGTATATGTTACTATGTACATATTATATATGTATATAATTTGAATCCTGTTAATTATTGAACTTTTTTTTAGTCCTCTTCACCTGCTTGCACTAGGCTCATACATAGTTATATTAATTCTCACACGCATGCTTAAGCAGCAGCACTGGCAACAATGCTGTATTGAACTCTACGTGCAATTATGATGAGGCATGTATGCTAACCAGGGATCCCATCCCAGCTAAGCAAGGTGGGTGCTAAAAGCAAGAATTGGGTAGAAAAGCAGTGATGGTTGAGGTCTTCCACAGAACAAACGACAACGTTCTTTCAAACAAAAGACAGAGTAGCAAAGCCTCAGAATTGAGCTTGTCGTTGCTGTGTGCCGCTTTAAGCACAGCAGATGAAAAACTGGAGCTAACCGAGCAGTTGGAAGCAAGAAGTGTTTTCCAGGAAAAGCCTGCCTTGGAAAGTGCTTTGTGTGCACATTGGAGTTGGGGAGGCAGCCGTGTGATTTTGCAGTTTGATTCTAATTGTGCTCTGACAGTCTTGTATCTTCAAGCTCTCGGGCTGGGGCACTGGCTGAGAACAGGGACTGTTTAATTTGATTTGATTAGACTTTTGTGAAGCAGTTTAAAAATACAAAAGTAGCAGATAGATGCTGTGCATAATAGTAGTGAGATTATTGTTCCAACGTATACTTTGCAAACACTCGAAAAGTTAGGTAAGTTACTGGCATTTTTGAACATGGTTTCTGATACCAACATCCCACCCTGATCAGAAGTTAATCAGGAGTAAATATGATTGCAGACACATGGCTGAGACACTTCTACCACAGCACAGATGCCAGAAAGTGTAGTTAAATCTCTTCCCAAATTGCAGTAAGTCACAAGACATCTTTCACAGGACTGGTAGATAATTTCCCATGCGCACAGAATGGTGCACATGCAACACCTAGGCCTGCACCTCAGTGTAACTCTCTTGCAGCTAGAGAGCATCCTAACATCTTCAAGGTGTCCTCAAGACGGGTGCCTTCTGCGCTTTCCCTTCTTACGTTGTTTTCCCTCTGCACTCACACTCAGCATAACTTTCACATTTTCCCTTTACAAATCTACTTTGGTCCAAATTTTATTTCCTGCTTCTGAGGACATAGTAGAGCCAACAAGGGCACATGTGCTGGTGTGCAAAGGGAGGAGATGGTTCTCCATTGGGTTGTTCCCTTGGTACTGTGGCAGAAGGGTGATGACGTGGCCTGATCTGAGAAGGCGTCAGGCTGTGATCTCTTTTGCTTCTCCAGCTCTGGAATTCCCGTGCATCCTGTATGTCATCCTGCCTGACTCCGTATTGAAGGCTGACAAAATGCTCATTCTGTGCATGTGGTTGCTCATCATCTTTTGTAAGAATCAGGAGCATGTAGCTCTCCTCCCTTGGCTAGAAACACCAAGCACTGGTGATGCCTCGGGAGCTCAACGGAGGCTGGATATACATTCCAGGGAGCAGGAATGGATTCCACTGGCAGGGTATGGACCCAGTGGTGTTTCTGAGGCACAAGAGCCCCACGTGTGTTGGAACAAACAGATGAATGATAAAAGTTCATGCAATTGGATTCACCGGGTCTGTGGGGAATTGTTCCATACTCTCAGAAGGCATCTACAGGCTTTAAGCCTACAAACTCTCTGTGGGCTGAAAAGAATCCCTGTGCAGGATACTTGCCGCAACTCACTTACCACAACTCACATATCAGCACTTAGGGGGATTGTGATGACTGAGTTTGTAAAGGCACAGCATGTTGTTCATTCCATCCTGAGGCAAAGCAAGCCAATGAAGACCTTTTCTCTGAGGCCTAAAAGCTCTGTGTGCAAAAGGGTAGGAGTAGCAGCACCTGGGCAGTCTTCTTCCTGTAACTTCTCCAAAGAGCAGCCACACTACAGCAAAATGTCATCTTGCCTGTAAATTCTGCCTCCAGCCTCCTTAACACAAGTAAATACAAGCTCCTCTCACCCCATCCTTGCTGTCTTTTCACCACACCCAAGTCCTAAGGACCAAGCATGGATCCCCACCCACATCCTTTCCAATTACCAAGAATGTTCCTCTTGTAATACTGAATTGCCCTTAAGCCCTAGTATTGCTCTCTGTCCCAAATTGAATCAATCCTGCCAATTGCACCATGCTAAACTATGCTAAGAGCCCCCAGAAAAATCTTGCACTTGCTCTCGCCTAACTGTTCATGGTGATGCTAAGACACAGGCCAAGAGTCAGCCTCATTCCACTGCTGAGTCAACCTGCTCAGATAAGCTAATTTTACCCTGGACTCAAATATAAATGAGAGTCTTGAGAATGGTGAGGACATGATGCAGATTTTGGAAAGGAGGTGACTGTGGGGTAGACACACACACACTGACAGGGATGTGTGTGGGCAAAAGCAGCACATCAGGGACCTGTACGTGCCTAGTTGTCCATACCTACGGGGTGTAAACTCCAAGTGGGTAGGGATTTGAGAGGGAGATGCCGGATGAATCTCTGGCAGATACACACGTTTAGAACAGTTTTCAGTGCTGAAGTTACAACAGGTGAATGGTAATACCTAATCTTCAAATATCCGTGATATCAAATGATAAATGTATGTTTCCTGTGAAAATGAAATACGATTCAAGCTTAAACTTAAACTGTATTTCAAAAGGTGACCTGGTTTTAACGTGGTTTTAGCTTTAGTTAAGTGTGTAAAACATTTGGCACCATCAAGTGGTAAAACGGTGTACTGCTTATTCATAGCAGTCTCGATAATAAAAAAGGGGGCAATTACATAGTTGCACATTAGAAAGGCACCTAAAGAAATCTTTGAATACATGTTACTGAGGTTATTTGAAAAGGTTCCTGAGGTTTTCTCGGGAAAAGTACCGAATTTAAATGCTTGTGTTTCCAGCAAATTGGAATCGATCAGCTTGAGTGTGTCATAGTTATCAATGTTGGTATTTTTCAGTCTAAAGTACTGAGATTGAGTTTATTTACAGGCAATCAACATGAAAATAATGTTCATTTGAGGATAAAAGCTGGTATACACGTTTCTGTTATTGTGTTTTCTTTGTAATGCCTTAAAAATGTTAGTTCTATAAAATGGGAGCAGAACTAGTAACCTGCATTGTTACTAGGCTTGCTTAGCTTGTCCTTGCTGGCCATTGAATGGGCTTGACTGGGGACAGCCACTGGCAAGAGAGACAACTGTAGGCAGACAAAATGAATAGAAATGATATACAGAATTTAAAAGAGCACAATTAATTTGGCAGTAAAATAATAACAACAACAAAGTCCTTTGCTAGGCCAAACCCAATTCTGCAATCTGAAGAGATTGTAAATTATGCAGTAATCATGCATCATTTCAATTAGTACCAGTCTTGGTACAGATAACACTTAATATATGCATAACTTGATTAAAGAAATAATTGACCTACCTGTGGGGTAAAATGAGCTATAATTATCCTGGTTAATTGTTACATAAATGTTTGTAATTTTGTCAGTGTATGCTTATCAAATAGGGATAAAAAAAGACCTTTTTCTTCTAAAAAAAAAAAAAAGAAAAAACCTTGCTCCCATTAAAATAACCTTTTTCATTATTTAAAAATTTATTTTAATGAGAAGCAGACTCTAGTGTATGAGATCACACAACTGAAGAGAAAGAAGAGACAGGCAGACGAGCTGATCTCTGAGAAGGAAATGGAGGTAATTTGTGCCAGGCAGGAATTAAAAGAACAGAAAACCAACCTGAATAACAGAGAACAGAATATCCTTATGTTACAGTCAAAGGTTTTTTTTCCTGCTATCACTGAATAACTCAAAGCATTTATTTGGATTGACTCCTCATGTTTATCTGAGAAATATCTGATGCAGAAAACATATCTCCGTTTTGCTGTGGATACCGGAGATAGAATTCAGCTTATCAGAAAAGGAAATGATTACTGTTACAGTTTTAATTCCTTTCTTCAAATCTACTCTTCAGTCACACAAGCACAATATTTTAGTAACAGGTGAAGACTTAATTCTCTGCTCTTTGTTTGAAATCAGTGTTAACTGAGTCTAGGATTCTGACAAGGGGAAGCAGAGAGCATTTGCAGACTCTAGTAGGCTCCTTGAAAGTCAGGATGCTGAGCATCTTCCTACATCCATAGCTCATAATGTTACACTTTTTGTATATCTCTTGGACTTCCAAAAAGGGGCAGGAAAATTTGAAGGGCCTTTTGTGAGATCTTGACCAAATTTTAGGAAGTTACATGCAGAAAAAAACCTCAAAATTATTTTTTTAATACTGGATACACTTGACTGCAGTAGCTTGTCCAGTGTCAGGAAAGGAGAACATGCTCAGAGAGAGAAAGGCCAGTGATTCCAGCAGTAGGCTGAAATGCACAAAAACCCTCTCTCAGTTTGTCTCAGTGTTAGATGCTAGAATCCCAAATACAAATACAGAGATACATGTGGTATTTAATAAAATGGCACTCCTTCATGATTAATCAAGACCAAAATATGTGAGGGTGCCTCTGTTAAAGTATCAAGAAGGAAAGGAAAGGAAAGGAAAGGAAAGGAAAGGAAAGGAAAGGAAAGGAAAGGAAAGGAAAGGAAAGGAAAGGAAAGGAAAGGAAA
Organism: Anarhynchus alexandrinus; assembly: GCA_008711295.1. Taxonomy (NCBI): domain Eukaryota; kingdom Metazoa; phylum Chordata; class Aves; order Charadriiformes; family Charadriidae; genus Anarhynchus; species Anarhynchus alexandrinus. The sequence continues at coordinate 2,321,018 of VUYV01000147.1, read as the reverse complement.
GGAAAGGAAAGGAAAGGAAAGGAAAGGAAAGGAAAGGAAAGGAAAGGAAAGGAAAGGAAAGGAAAGGAAAGGAAAGGAAAGGAAAGGAAAGGAAAGGAAAGGAAAGGAAAGGAAAGGAAAGGAAAGGAAAGGAAAGGAAAGGAAAGGAAAGGAAAGGAAAGGAAAGGAAAGGAAAGGAAAGGAAAGGAAAGGAAAGGAAAGGAAAGGAAAGGAAAGGAAAGGAAAGGAAGGAAGAAAAAGGAAGGACGGGAGGAAGGAAGGAAAGATGGGAAAGGAAGGGTGGAAGGAAGGAAGGACAGAAAGGAAGAAAAGACACCTTTCAAACAACACTGGAGACAGAGACAAGGGAGATATGCTGAGTTCTATAAAGCCTACAACAATTCTTTTGTGTAATTCCCTTGTATAGACCTCACCCACTCATGATAAGAGAATGATTGATAGCAGCAGTCTGCTGTCATCCTCCAAAACACAGCACTTAGGGGGGAAGAGGAGGGGCTGCTGCAGGCATTACCGTCAGCAGCAAAGATGGTCTGGGGAATGGCAGCAGAGTGCTCTGCAGGCAGAGGTGTCTCAGGTCCACCCAAGTGCCAAGCCAGCTCCCCGGCAGGAGCCACGTATCCCCGCAATAACACAGCGCTGAATCCGAGCCAGCGTACTTTGCCTTCAGCTCAGCTCTCCGGCTGGGGCTCTGCGTGGAGCTGGCTGGTGTCCCTCGGAGCTGGAGCGCGGGCAGGCTGCGCTGAAAGGCAAACTGCTTTTCATGTCTGCCTCGCAAAGCTTTTGTGGGCATACTCTGAGTAATGGAGTGTTTCATTTCAGGCCTTTGAGAGGAGCCTGCTCTATAGATCACACATCCTTCAGCTTGATCTCATGTCATCTTCACTCTCCCTGAATTTAGAATTTGCAGCACCAAAGGAGCAAAAAGGGATGTCGCTTTATCACATGGATAAAACCATGGCTTAACAAGTGGAATTTGCTTTAAGAAAAATGCGAAAGTACACAGACATGTAAAAAAGGAATATATAGTCTGTGATTTAATGGTATTTATAAATTAGGTGGAAAATGGGGAACCATTAGAGACTTGCTCTGTTTCTAACCACTCATTATTAAGCAAAAGATGAAATCAGAGCGTGTGGCAGATTTTCAATAAGCAAGCTGCTTTTTATCCCAGAGTACTGGCATCCCAAATTAGTGGTATGTTTTACAGGTAAGCTCTCAGTAAACAAAAATTTGAATCCTCATGTTGCTGTTATTTTGTCTCCTTGTATGTGTACCATTACCAAGCTAAAGCAATGTGCAGAACAACAAATAACTGTAGAGCAGCCACTCTCTAAAAAGAGAAGAGAGGTTCTGAAATTACAAATGGTTCTGCCTGACAGGGAAGAGAAGATATTTTTAAAATAGTGATGGTGCAATAGCAGGTAACAGGCAGTATCAGGTGACTTGGTTTATGGTAGTTGGGATTTTGAGGGCACAGGACTCAATTCTAGACCCATTCTATTTTCGGTCATCGGTTGTGCTCTTAGGGAGGCTGAACTCTCTCTAACTGGGCACCCAGTTCTCTCAATGCACTCTGCTCATCATGGTGGATTGCTGGCAGTTCTTCCTGATTCCTTTATTTTTTCAAAAGAGAAGAAATAATGAAACATCATTTTGATGTTTGCTGACTCTACAGTTGATTCTGGACAGGCATCCTTTCTCCTGTGAACCCGTCTGAAAGAAAGCTTAATTTTTTTCCATTTTTTAGAAGAATCAATCTCAAGTGTTTTGTATAAGTTGGGAAACCTTAGAAAATCTAATCTTTCAGTGAAGTGTGATTCATATCTTTGCATCATGATGCTAAATGAATGCATAGGTAAGGACATAAACTAGACTTTATATATAATCATCTTCTTCTTCCCGTTGGTTACAGTTACTTGTCAAAGAATTACATTTCAGTTTTGGTGATCCAGATAATAAATAGGAAGGAATGCTTTCAGGTTGGTTCAGTCACTCACGCTCACGTGGCAGGAGGCACTTCCACTTCAGTCTGGAGATACAGGATTTAAGCCCCAGAAATGTGCATTATATCCAGTAATACAGCAATAATTAAACGTGCTAGGCCTTCCATCAGTACCAAGAGCATTTCAAAGAAAGAACGCCTTTAAGAGATTGAATTAAACGCTTCTCAGCAATCGCTTGTGTACCAGCTTCCCAGTGCATACATACATAGATGAATGCTTTCTAATACAACAGAGTCTGAAGAGTCCCAGTCAGCAGTTCCACTTCTAAGCTACATGTGAAAAATAAATTGTATCCTTGCTTTTAAGATAGCATCTTACCTTTTGACTGTAAAGGAAACATTCTAAGGAGACACAAGTAACTGCATCAGTTCTGCTGAGTTAAAATTAAATCACACTGGATCTGTCATGATTATTTTACCTGTGTCAGAGATTGGTTTTGGTCCATTAAAGTGTTAATCATCATAATACAGATTTGCCAAGTTGACTTTCTTAATAAAGCATCATTTCGCAGTATTTTTCAAAACTGACAGTTTATTGTACAGCAGGATTGGCATGTAACTAAATCAATGGGCAGAGAGGTGGACTGGAAACTGGCTGAACTGCCGGGCTCAAAGGGCTGTGATCAGCAGCACAAAGTCCAGCTGGAGGCCAGTTACTAGTGGTGCACCAGTCGAAGGGAGGTGACCCTTCCCCTCTGCTCAGCACTGGTGAGACCACACCTGGAGTGCTGGGTCCAGTTCTGGGCAAATATGGACATAGTGGAGCAAGTCCAGCAATGGGCCATGAAGATGATTGAGAGATTGTTATTCGAGGTGAGGCGGAGAAGGCTGGGACTGTTCAGCCTGGAGACTCCGGAGGGATCTCATCCCTGGGTATAAATACCTGATGCTTGCAATATTACTGGGGCAGCCTCCGGGATTCGCTTGGTGCTGTGGGACACAGGCAATGCTGTCTGCAAAAATGGAAAGCCCAAAGAACATGTGCATGGGGATGTCCCGATCCAATATCGGGAAGGTTTCGTTATAGTCCCAAGGATGAGATTAAGACGCTGAAATTGGTCAGATGTCATACAACCATTTACTTTATTCTCCAAACAAACCAGGGAGAGAAGATAAAAAGGGAGGCGGAGGGAAGGAAAAAAGGGAAGGGAAGAGGGACAAAGAAAGGAAGAAGAAAAAGAGCAAGAGAGAGAGAGAGGGAGAGTTCACTACTACCACTCCGAGACCGATGGTTCTCTGCTGATACTGTCCAAAGTCATCAATCGTGACACACTCCGTTAAAGCTGGGATCCGGGAAGGCATGAGGCAGCGAAGAGATGGGGAAGAAGAGGAAAAGAGAGAGCCCTGTCAAAGGGTGCATGCTCCTTATATAGGGGTCTTGCTCATGCGCAGATCACAAATGTGTACGTGCGATTCGTGCCGGATGCGCTGTTCACCTAAAAGCCTTCTCCTGTGCTTTTCACGCCCCTGGTCCCCGCACAGGTACACGAGGTTGTCCATCAAAAAACTGTGAAGGGGAGGGTCTTCTTGGAGCACGATGCTTGATTTTGGGAGATGGCAGTACGGCGGCAATGTTGAGACAAAACCACATCTGATCCCGGTTCTCTACAGGGGACAACACAGAGGAGCTCCAAAGAGATTCCAAGACTAGACCAGCTGAACCAGAAGAACCATCTGATGGGCCTGTGAATCAGAAATTACACTTTTAAGTTTCACAGAGGGTGATGTGTGGGGGGGACCTCCCTCTGCCCACAGCTGTGGCAGGACTTACAGCTACCTGGGAGTCTATTACAAGGTGCAGGCTGGGGCTATGTCTGTTTTTTTGTGCTTGGGTCAGTGACCTTGTACAAAGTTTTTGTCTGAATGAGTTTAATCGATTGTCCAGTATTTAATTTCTGATGTGTGTAGTAGCAATGTGTCAGTAGACATGTCTATGCCACCACTTCTGTGGAAAGGTATTTACTATTCCCTTGGGGAGGTAGGAATCTTTGGGGATAAAAATCCACTTTTTGAAGCTGCTAAAAGGTTAATTGCTGGTCTGAATAAAAGCCTAGTGGCAACCTGACTTACAAACCAGGACACTGACAGCTCGGGCAAGGCAGCAAGAATGTTCTTTAAAGGAAAGGTGATTGTAGCAAGGATGTCCTTTAAAAGAAAGGTGATTGTAGCGGGGGTGGATGCACAATGGCACGCAGACTTGGTGAATATGCAACAGTTCTCCAAGCACAACATGGCTTTAAGTACATCTTAACAGTGAGTCCATCTACAGCCGTTTAGCTCACATCTAGCCGCACAGAGCAGGATGCAGTTGTCTGAAAACAGGCTCTGCTCGGTCACTTCGGTATCATTGGGAGTCTCAGCTGTCCTGGAACTGCTGCTCCAGAGCAGTGCAGGCATGACATCAGGGCAGTGCTGCACCTCTCCGCTCTATCAAGATGTCTCAGACACACCAGGAACTCCCAATCTGTCTGTAGGTACCTGAATGCTCTCCGTATTCAAGTGCTTAAAGTTAAATGTCTAGTAGCATTTTAGATATCCTAAGGTATCCTGCCTGTCCCAAGATGACACTTCACAGATCTCCCACAGATCCTGTGTCATACATGCCAGCTCCTGTGGGTATCTCGGGTCTTCTGGGACACTAAAAATGGTTCTACATCTGTACACTTAGGCATTTTAATTACCTTCCTACACTTAGACATCTAAGTTTAGTCATACGCCATCTGGTGCTGAAAGATACCACGGGGGATTCAACTCTGAGCTCCTGTGGCTGCAGTTCATCTGAACCGCACTAGAGCTCTGTGTCAGGATGGCATGAACCCACACTGAGAAATGCTGGGTTTCTTTTGGAATTTAACATGAGAGATGACCCTTTATTTTGACAAATAGAGTGTTTCATCTCACAAGTTATAATTATGTGAATAAATGTTGAATTGCTTATTGTAGTATACATATCCTTTAGAAAGTCCTAAAAGCATAATAACTACTGAATTGCCATGTAGGAAAGAGTCTCAACGCTGTAGCGACAACATAGCAACACCTTATAGGAAGGAAAGATTAATTTATTTTAAAATAGACTGATTTCAGTCCGTCACACTGTGATATCCACAAACACCAGGATGCGCGTAAGCAGTTTGCGGAGAGTTTGGGCGCTAAGGCACAATGTCCAGGCAGCCTGTCCAGGAATGACATGGGGGACAAGAGGCTCCAGGTTTGGAGACCCTCCCCACACTTCCTGGATTCTTCTCAGGACACGCTGATCTGGGATGTTTCTTATCACACCCTTCAGGGAATGACTGTGATTTATCTCTCTGTCTTGTCCAACCTCTGTGACTCCCCAGGATTTAGTCATTGTCTCCATTTCAGATCTGCCACCTATAGGTGTGAGCAGCACATGCCATTTTAATAGCCCTTCTCCTGCTGTTGTTTTGCTCTTGTGCATTCACATTGATTCTCCAGTCATATCAGTATAAATGTTTTTAATACCATTTCCACAGCCCTGGAAGATTCCTGAGCTTCTCGTTTCCAGTGAATTGTAGGCACTTTGGTGCCTGCTGCCAAAATTAGTTAGCTTTTGTGGGCCATTTGATTTCTTCTCAAAAGTCTCCCATGCTTCTGGTGTTGCCCCTCAGTATTTCAGCAATATATTATGATAAACTTGCCAGTTTCCTGGCCCAAAATTACAAATTAAGATTACAATTCACTTACTTCTATGCAGTCACTTCATCTGTGAGCCAATCTTCACATTCTCTTTCTCTGTTTTGTTGTGTTCTGGTGAACTGTCTGGTGTGCCTTCCCACTTGCTCAGTCTCATTGTTCACCTTACATTATCCCTTTTCATCCCAGGTGAACTGCGCAAAAGTTTGAGAGGGAAGGGAAGAGATACTTCCATTGGTAGGACAGTCAGAAATCCATTCAGTAGTGGAAAAAGACATTTATTTTGCTTCTAAATAATCTAAATGCTCTCTGTGAGCTGTCATAATACCCTGTCACTGACTGTCATGTTATATATTTATCAAAGACTACCGCAGTGGCTAATCAGAACTTTATTGGTTATAATAGAGATGTCACTTGGCATCAGATAAAGATCTTGATCCAGTTTCTCTCTGCAGCATTTAAAGTTGGGAGCAGCTGCTAAATTTCTCCTGAGATTAGGAGCACAGTGATCAACGTCAGATAGCTCAAACCGCAGTTTCGTTTTCCTCTTCTCTATTTTCTGCCCTGCAAATGGAAAATGTTTTGGGTTTATATTTGGTACCTGCCATTGTTAACCATAAAGAAAAGACCTGTACTCAGCTATTCAAGATTTCAGTAATACCTCAATACCAACAACACGAATACCAACAATTCAGTAATACCAACAATCTCCACTGGTATTTCACAGTTCTTAGACTGTTTGCACTTATGTGAATTATTCAGCACAATTTTTCCTCATTATTTTTTTCCATGGAAACTTAATAAAACCTTAGGATATTCAGCATCATGTATCTGCAAAATGCATGTAGCTACTGCCTACAAGCACAGAGAGATCCACTGAAACCTGACACTAGATGGAATGGTGTTGGTTTTGCATTGGAGAACAAAAACCAGTCAGTGTAACACCATAAACATAATAAATTTATTGGGTGCCTTTTACTGTTGTATTATGAAAATGGTGTAATCTGAAGTGTACAGTAACACATAAGTATTTAAAAAAAAATGTATAGTTTGGCTTTTGTTTTATTCTGTCTGACCTCTTAAAAAAGCAAACAAAACCCAACTGTCCTTAATTCCAGCACGATGGGAGAGACAATGACCTTTCTCAGGCAACAACTAAGCTGCTACAACTTGATCAACACCTTTCAAGACATAAAACAAAGGCTGAATTATGTCAATCTCTTCAGTCAGAAAAGTGGAAGAAAATCTCTCACAAGGCAAATTCAGTGAGGAATCTCACCAAATCAGAGATGTATGTGGAACAATACGACAATGGGTCCTGCTGTACTGTAAGTAGAAAATGAATCAGCTACTCTACAATTCAATGACGTAATTTCAATGGGATTAATTTTCTAATTAGATTTGCCTTTAAAATGCTGATTCCCTAACTGTACGTTACAGAAGAATACTAACTTGTAAATGACTGATTTCTTTTCCTGTGTAATGTGCCATAAGATGAACAGGTTACTGTGGATCTCAAAAAGATTATAGGTTTGTTTCCCTAAAGCTATTTGTGGACCTCTTGAATGTAGAGCTAGCTTTGTTGTTTGCCAGTACTTGTTAGGTAAAACACTGCTTGGATTTTCTTTACAGAAGAATGCATTTCTGGTGTGGAAAAATGGGTAATATCTATGAATGTAAAGAATAAATCAAATTTAGTAAAATTTTCTATTGTTCAGTAATTTGAACAGCATATGACCCTGTAAGATTTTTAATTATGCTTCTACATAAATAGTGTTGTTAATATTGTTACAGCCCTGTAAGTAAATTGGGTGCTTAGTGTTCATTATGCTTCATAGAAACTGCTTAGGCTGCTTTTAAAACCTTTGCTTATATTGACAGAAAAGTACATGTTCTAATTATACTGATAGTTTCACATATTTAGAGAAATTTCTTAGCTGTTTCATGCATTTGTGGCTGGACTTGGGTTCAGGTTTTTTCATGTAGAAATTGATGGCATTTCTGAGCTCCAATCTTGTCACGGTAGGATGTCTCTTTATTTGAAATTATACGAGTACAGGAATTCATTCTTCTGACAACCTCTGTTCTGCTTTTGTAAGTGGTAAATTCCAGCCTAAGGAGATGTCAAATCACAATGAAGAGAGGCTTGCCTAGAAAAAAATAATGATAATTCATGTTTTACAGTAATTCAAACTCAAAACCACCAGCATGTGTATATTAAAGCAAAACATCATTAGATGTATACAAATTACAGCTGCTTTGGCCTTAGTTTTCGAATTTGTTAGAAAAGCAAAGTTGAGAAATAAGTAAATTTGACCCTTTTCTATGTTCTACAATATTTTAAGGAAAAGAACTTATTTTCTATTATAAATGTTCCTTTTTCTTTAACCTCACTGCATAATCATTTTCTTTTGGACTTTTTTTTTTTCTTCAACTAAGGTATCACCTGTTTGTATAGCTTCACAAACAGATGTCCATTACTTCCTTTGTCTGCCTTTACTCTCTTGCTTTGTTATCTTTTGGTATTACAGACCTGGAGGACCTATGCGTCCTCTGGGTGTCCTGGAAGGCATTCAATGGTATCTCATACACAAAGTAGATATGGTGTCTGACAGACATATATATGGATAATCAGCCATGGCAAATGCAGGATTGCTAAGAGAAGTATTCTGGAGCCTTCCACAAGTGAAGTTAAGGTGAACTGGTAACGAAATGTGGAAGTTATGTTGGTACGAGCAAAACCTAGAGTAAATCTGCACAGCTCTGTGAACTGTGTACTGTCACCCCATCTTCCGGTGAACGGTTGGATACAGACCTACGCACTGGAAAAAAACCTCATTTTTACCTAAATTGCTAAATATAGACGACAGCATAGATGCTGTCAGGACTGCCTTGAATGTACCACAGGAGGTACTACACGGAACCCACACAGGTACTCAAGTAAGCCACATACTTGTGCACTTCTGGCACCTGCTTGCCCGTGCTGTGGTCACATCGGGTGGGCCTGTTTTCTGCCGCCGGCACCCTGGGGCTCCCTGGGGAGAAGCCATAGGTGCCTTCCCTCAGTGGGGGGGACAGCCCCGGCCTGAGGCGCGGGGCTGGGCAGATCATAGAATCATAGAATGGTTTAGGTTGGAAAGGACCTTGAAGATCATCGAGTTCCAACCCCCCTGCCATAGGCAGGGACACCTCCCACTAGACCAGGCTGCCCAAGGCCACATCCAGCCTGGCCTTGAACACCTCCAGGGATGGGGCCTCAACAACTTCTCTGGGCAACCCGTACCAGTGCCTTACAACCCTCAAAGTGAAAAATTTCTTCCTAATGTTTAATCTAAACCTGTCCTCTTCCAATTTAAGGCCATGCCCCCTCATCCTATCACTACATGCCCTAGTAAAAAGTCTTTCCCCAGCTCTCCTGTAGGCCCCCTTTAGGTACTGGAAGGCCGCAATAAGATCTCCCGGAGCCTCCCCTTCTCCAGGCTGAGATGGAGAGGAACAACTGCGCAGCCCACGACGCCATGTGTTGGCCGGGGCCAGCTGAGGGGTACGTGAAAGCCACCGACAGGAGGTTTGTCCCTGGGACACCCGCAGGCCTGCCTGGGGAGGTTAAACTCCCCGACCTTTGCTCCTTTTGACCCTTCAGCTGGAAGCTTTGCCTCCCAGTCCCCTACTGAAGATTAGATTTCTGTATCAAAAGAAGCAGGAGGCCGTACAGTGGGCTCAGCGGGGCACTGAAGAGGCACAATAAGGGCTTCTTCACCGTCACCTCCCGGGGCCGCCCCCCGCCCCCTTCCCGCCCCGGCCCGCTCGCCTCAGCGGCGGTAGCGCCGCTGANGGATAGAGTCCTCTCGGGGGTGACGCTTCTCCCCCCGCCGCGGGGGTGGTGGTTGGGTGAGGGGGGGGACGCAGCGCGGAGGTGCCCCGCGGCACCGCCCGCTTCTCCCGTGAGAGGAGCGCGGGTTGAGGTAGCCGTGAGGGGCTCCCCGGTAGACCCGCTGGCCGTCGAGGACCCCGGGCTCCAGCGGGGAGCGCGGCGTGAGCCCGGGCCCGGCCGGCGGAGCCTCCTCGCCCTGCGCCCTGTCCTCCATCCCGCCGCGGGCTCCCTTCGGCTCTCCTCACGTTACTACACGGCGACGGCCGTTTCCCTCTTTCTGCTGGTTTTAAGGGTTCCACGGTCGAGGGGCCGGGTTGCAACTCGGCGTTAAATTAATCCCGATATGGGGGGTTGGGGGGGCGTGTGTGTGTCTTGGTGGTTGTTCTGAGGTAGTTTCGTGAGCAGTGTCCCGCCTGCCCGGCCCCGGTCGGGCTCCAGCCGCCTGCCTCCTCCCGGGGCGGGGAGGGGGTGGTGGCGGGGTGCTTAGTGGTCATTATGCTTCATAGAAACTGCTTAGGCTGCTCTCAAACCCTTTGCTTGTATTGACGGGAAAGTACCTGTTCTAATTATGCCGATCGTTTCACGCGTGGAGAGAAATGTCTTAGCCGGTTCATGCATTTGTGGCCGCCGTTCTGCAGTATTAACACCACTGTTTATGTAGAAGCATAGTTAAAAAACTTACAGGAAGGGTATGCTGTTCAAATTACTGAAAAATAGAAATTTGCAAACACGGCTTTCGTTAATTTAAAGTGAACACTTTCTTTTTTTTCTGTAGCAACAGTTATGATTAAGTTAGTTACTCCTCTCTCTCTCTCTGGGTAAAGTTAATCGGTCTCCAAGGAACAGAAAAAACTTCTGGTGCAAGGTTTAGATGGTGTTTGGGTCAACCTAAAATATTTAACATACACAGATCTTGCTCAGCTTTATGGTCTCACTTCTGTTTTCTGAAGAACCTTATGACTTCAGCACACTTGTCCGTAAGTCAACTGTACTAAGCAGGTGGTACAAATATTTCTGCAAAAGCAGAATGTTTAGAAACCATTTTATGTCATCTATAAAACAGGGAGATGAAGTATGGGGGAGACGTACTCATTGCAACTGACAAAATAGCCTTCCAGAATAGTTAAAAACTGTCTTAAATACACATAAAAGAGACATATGTTGATTGCAAATACGGTTTTATGTGAAGGAATACAGTGGGAAGTTTGAGTTCATGATGCTTTTCCCGCAAAAGCTGGGTGTATGTGCTGTCCTAATGGATACATGGGTGAAGCTGCTTGGGAAAATAAATAGACCTGTGCCTCAGTTCCCGGGGATTTTAAAAGTCAGTATTAAGATTATAGCATAAGGCTGTTATTTAAACTAATTATCTGAATACATCTGTGCAGATACTACGGTGGGAGCTCCTGTTCTTTAAACAGGAATTTCATATGGTAAAAGATTTGATCTTTTCTCTTTTTTTTAGAATTGATGGAAAACAATATCTGATTCTAATTAGCCAGGTAGTGATATGTGTGCATGTGAATTTTTTACCTTTCCTGAATAGTAAGATGAATAAATATGTTCTCAGTATGTGCTAAACATTCTAGCCAATAAATGTGTTTTCCTAGTGTATGTTTTGGTCAGCAACTCATTTACTGCCACAGGTCTTTAATAAATTCTTCTTCTGGATGAATATCTATTGGCTGGTGAGAGCCTATGAAAGCATTTTGTACTGCTTAATTTTATCTAATTAGGGATTATTAGCCCTTCATTTTTCTGCATGAAATTCAAGGAGCTCTGGAGCTTTCTCGTTTTCTTTCTTTCTTTTTTTTTTTTTTTTTTT
>VUYV01000147.1:2240113-2309655 GCA_008711295.1 Anarhynchus alexandrinus | reverse complement strand
TTTTTTTTTTTGGTAATCTTAAACTTAGTTGACAGAAGGACAAATATGGGACTTTTCAAGGCTATGTGCAATTCTTAAGTCACTTTTTTCTTCTGTTTCTCACCTGTGTGTTTTAGTTCTATGGTTTCTCAGAACAGTCTCCCATTACTTAAAAAAAAAATAAATCTTTCTTTGGTACACCAGCAGTACAAGCTAAGATTTTTGTGCTAGGTATTTGCCTGCCAGCAAACCTTTGTTCCAAAATGTCCCTCTTTCTTTCTAGACTTCATTCAGTGCATGCTACCGCCGTTATGGAGCCTTGCTGGCAAAAAGAATGTAACCTGTATGTGTCTAATGCAGTTGAATTCAATTAACTACATCTAAGCATTGGCCAGAAATCCAAATTTTTCAATCCCACTATGCAATTTGCAGAGCAGAGTTCTCGAGGTTACTAACAAAACAGTAGCAATTTGCTTGGAAAAAGAACCTCACTTCAAGTATCATCTTAAGCAGCAGGAGAAATGTGTATACATTTTAATGAGTTTATGAATTGCTTCTAAGGAACATTTAGATGCCCACAGAGAAATGAATCCTGAATGGTTTGTTCCAGTGTTCTCTGCTGGAGGATTGCATTCCAATTGAAAAGAAAAAGTAAAATCTATAAATTTGAAAGCATTGTGGAATTTCTAATATTTAGCGCTTTTAAGATTTTCTTCAAAAGGACTTTTCTACATAATTGTGTGGTTTGTCCCATTTTATATTGTCCTGAAGGGAGACTATGCCTGAATAGATCAATTTCATGTTCAAGAAATACACGCATGCAAGTATAAAATGTAGATTTCTTCAGAGCAGGAAAATAATTTTTGTTAGCATTTTTACCCTAGCAGCATGAATCAACTTTATAAATCCTAATGCAACTGTTGACAAAAAAAAAAGTGTTACTAGTGTAACTGTATCAAGGCCTGCATAGAGGCCACAGCTAACATCAGGAGTTTCTGTGTGGTACAAGGCACAACATAACATCTATCCATGCCTCAAAGACTGTGAAAGTTAAATGCTCTGATATTGATCTCAAACCGGTCCAGAGATTTCATGGACTGAAACAGAATTATTGTTATACTTAAGTATATTGAATATGTCTTGCAGCATTCATGCTAACTAGAAGAGACAGTCTACCAGACAGACAGTAACAGTAATTAATGTTAAAATTATTTTCTAAAGAAATAACTGCATGTTCCATGTAAAAAAAAGTCATGTGTAATAAAAATCATAAATTGTACCTTTAAGCCTCTTGGGTGCTTTTATCTTTGATCACTTTTCCCTCTTAATGGTCCCAGAGCTAGCTGATCCTGGGAACTCACCAGCTATATTTATGCTAGGTGCTAAAAATTCCTTAAGAGCGAATTTGTTTTCCATCCTGTGGCTGTCAGTCATTTTTAAAGTGAAAAGTTTGGAAGTCTGAAGAGCAATGTTTCTCCCTGGAAGACAGGCAAATCATAACTGTGTGTTTGTCTCTCGTGATACTCGTTCTACTGCAGGTCCAGATTAACTGACTATCCTGTATAGTCCTGCTTTCCAGTTTAAAGCTGTGAACGTCCTCTAATAATGACAATGCCATGGCTGTCTTCATCTGTCTGTAATCTAAGAATCCCATGTGACTTTTAACACTGGAGCTTTGGTCTTAATACATATCTCTCCTTTAGCAATACTTCTTTTTTTTTTTTTTTCTTGTATACAGCTATAATTGTACCTGTATACAGCTATAATTGTACCTCCTTCTTTCTCTGTGATGTCCGGTCTTGAGTCTTACGCTGATAAAGCTTTGGTGCTACCTGCCCAGGTAGGTAGCTCAGCCAGCTTCTTGCACTTCTAGCCTCTGAAAGGGATTCTGAGGCATTTCTCTGTCCTAATAATTCTTCTTACAGATGTTCTGCATCCTATGCTAACAGTGCATTGTAGCCATAATAGCTTGCTGTGGCTATGCATGCACCTGTAAAGCATTGTGGTGGGAGCTGTAGTTAGTTCAGATGTTATGCTCCTCCTTGAGGTCTCTGCCTTGCAGGCCTCCAGCACTGCGCTGCTTTCCTCTGCTGTGTGCAGATGACATGCTCCATCTGTGATCCTCAGGCCCGTTGCATTTCACACATGAGGTTACAGAGCAGAGAGGCAGCACACGGGCACGTGCCATTTGGCTGAAGCTTATGATCTGAAGAAAATCATTAGAAGTTGCAGCATTATCCCAGTGGCCCTCTCCCTGCCACAGTGGCACCTGTGATCTCGCAGTTGGATGGTCTGTCTCCCATGGTGGGATGCAGTGGTGAGGAGGTCTTGTGTTACCTGTGATATGGTGTATAAGACTTGCCAAAGCAGGACATTGGCAGCTTGGTCAGAATTCTCTTTCCCCCTTTTTCCTCATGAGCTATTCATGTGGTTGCTAATACAGATATGAACCTGGATAGAGAGTCAGTCTCTCAGTCGGAAGGTGGGGATAAGGAACGCACGGAGATGTTACTTCACTGCAGCAGCAGTGCTGTGGCGGTCACACCAAAGCACAGTCTTACTACAGAGGGCAGCATCTTCCTTAGCCTCATGTTCGGGGTTGGTGACTTTACCAAGGAGCACTGACTGTATTGTTCTGTGTTCACCTTTCCCTTAAAGGCAGAGTAAAACTAGTGGCTTGGGGCTGATTTAGTGTGAATTGTTCTATGGGAAGAAAATCCCTCTGCTTGGGTAAGTCCATTAGCACACAGGTTGATCAGTTTGATACATGTGAGAAAATGGGAAGGAATGAGGCAAGAAGAATCTTAGTTTTCTTGCCCAGCAGCAGCTGCTAGTTCCTTCCATTGTGAGAAATGCATTTATGTTCCTATCTTTGCAAGGAAAGTGCCTGGCCACCTATGCTTCTGAGGCTTCAAGATTCACTCTTGTCAACCAGGGGTTTGTGCTGTCTCCTTACTGCCCTCTGGAGCTCACCGTTGCCCTGCGATGGAAAGCAGGAGAGAGAACTTTGCAAAGGGTCAGGAGGATACTGGGGTAATTGAACCAGCCAGTGATAACCTGCATATTTGACTGCATGATGGAAGTCTCAGCTGCCTTGTTAATAAGATCACATGAAGATGAGGTCAAGTGAAAACGGTAGGGTTGTAATTTATAATAGGATTCTTAAATATTTGACAAGAGCACCCAGAGCTCGAGATAATTGTGCTTTCATCCTTTTTATACTAAAAGGAGGGAAAATGCAGACATGGAATGAGTTATGTGGTATATCAGATTTTAAGCAAATAAATGTCTGAAATCAAATGCAGTGCTTCTGTTTTACCCTTTTGAACCTGTACTGCTTTCAGCTTTATGACACCTGTCATGGGATGAAATTCAGTTTGCTGAGGCTGAGAAAATTTGAGTGGTTTCATGCTACGGAAGAGAACTGAGAATAGAATACAGTGGGATTTGGAAAAGAGATACAAAAGAGATACAAAAGAGATACCTCTTATAAATCTAGGGCCAGTCTTAATAAAGCATTGTAACTTTGCCAGGTTTACAACCATGAAGATATAAAATGCAGAATATGCAGACCCAAACACATCAAACCCTAAAACCTGTTGTTAAATTCTTTGGTTTTTTTTTCTTTTTTCTCCTTATTTGTACAGGACTGCTGGTATGAGTCCTGCTGTGAAGCAGTACAAGTATAGTCTGAGTCTGCTCTGTCAATGTTCTCAAGTGCACAAGTGGGAAGATGAGTGTGCTAATGCTGTTCTGATGTGCCTCTCTGACTTGTGCAGTACGGTACAGAAATACGTGGAACTTTTAAGGTGCTTTGCTCAGGCCATGAAGACCTTTGAAGTTCAAGGAAGTGGCACAAGCTTGGCAGAACACTGCAGAGGGGTTGAAGTATGTTCTGTGTAGCTGTATTTAGAAATTTAGATATTGTTTAGTAGCTTGTTTTTAGCACAATCCTGGAATTTGGGTTTAGAAAGGCTGTAGTCAGCCTTTGTTTCAGAAAGTGTTTTAAGGGTAAAATTAGATCTCTCTTACTAATCAGCAAATACCTCTTGGGGTAATATAGGAGATATGGGCAGCCTAGTTCTGTCTAGTTTTATTTGTATCTCATAGAAATGCACAGTGGCAATGCCGTATTTTAGAAATGTAGTCTGCTGTAATCATATCGCTGTTCTCTGAACTGGGCTTTTTGGCTGCTGCAGTCTCTAAACCTGTTGTGTAAGAGAAATGGTGAGAGAGGACTGACAAATCTGCATTCTAATATCAGATGTCACACTGATCTTCTCCAAAACCTTGGGCATATTAGCTGATTTGTTTGATTCTCTAGGACAGAGGTAATGCTGCTTAGCCACCTTTGAGATTCCTTGAATCAAAACCATGTAATAGCTAACTGGGCTATCATCATTACACTTCTGCATCCATGGCATGGTTAAGTGTTGCAGGTGGGTAATGGTAAAAGACACAGTCACTTAGCAAGTGTTTGTACTGCACTTTAACACTAAATCTCCTTTTCTTTCTCGTATGCCATCTCTCATTCCCTTTCTCTTTCACTTCCTAAAAAGCAGTAGAATGTCAGCAGTGAGATTCTTTCTGCAAATGTTCTTATCTGAAAGTGTAAAATTCAAGAATATGACATACGTGAAGTGGTAGTGCCTCAAGTACCATCTTATCATGATGATTAAGGTCTTACAGTATCTCCCATTTCCCCTCTCCTGCTTGGCATGTTGTACCTTTTCTGTGCTTGTAGGATTTAAACTCCCTGGATAATAAAAAGGGCTTCTAAAAGGCTGTTCTTGTTAATTACTTCTGTGCAAAATTTCTTGAACTTTTTGATTCTTTTTCACTTACTCCAGTAAAAAGGTATTGTATTTGTATTTGTGGGAGGTGTCCCTGCCTATGGCAGGGGAGTTGGAACTTGATGATCTTCAAGGTCCCTTCCAACCTAAACCATTCTATGATTAATGGTATGGTGTTAATGGCACGAAAAAGTGAAAGATCTGCTACTGGATCCCCAAGCAGACACGAAAGTTCTCATCCTAAATAGTCACATAAAATACTAGAAGTTTTGCTATTCTCTCCGCACTATCTGTCATTAAGTTTTCTTATGTAAGGCTGGTTGCTGAAAGACGTCTCATTTTTGTAGCTGAAACCCAAGGCTTTTACAACAGCCAAATAAGAATAATAAAGCAGTAAAATTTATAAAGTCAGGTTTATAGAAGTAAGGATAACTCATGGTTACGTGTGTGTATCCTGTGGCCAGATACAATAGCTTCTCTCATTTAGTCTGTTGTCCAACTAATGGAAATTTCAGATGCTTAGGAACTATGTAGTCAGGGATCCAGTTCTGGGGCAATTTTTACATTGTTGTGCTTCTAGTCACTGAAGGAGAATCCAGGGCGTTTGGAAAAGCAGGTAGTGGGTATAAAGATAAGAAGGAGGTCTAATATCCTGTGTCACTTCCAGAAAAGGGAAGGTAACACTATGCCTTGAGCAGCCAGGTCCTTCTGAAGCAAGGAGGGCTGTCAGGAAAGATGCTTGCTTCTGGGTTTTTTTGTTGGTCTTCTGGGGTTTGGTTTTTGTAAAGTTGTCCTGCTACCGCCACTAATTTACCTTAGCATGCTGTTAGCCTTGGTGTCCACCAGGAACGTAGTCAGTAAAGTGTTTCAAAGTAATGAAAGTACTTCAAATGTGTAGTGGAAAATAATCACTTCTCAGCTTTGCTGTTCTAAAGGCAAAATTAGATTTTTAATGTTTTTGTAGGATAATAGAATTTGAAGTACTTTTAACAACAACAGATCCTCATAATGCAAACTCAAGTTTCAGCATTTAATGTAGCACAGGAACTAGGGCTCTAGTGGTGCTTTTGGCGAAGAGAGACATAAAATTACACTCTGAAAACATTTTTGATATTCATGCAAGAATCAAGTGTCAATAGATATGGTGTTGGTTTTCCCAGTAAAAAGAGTTTGCACAAAATGTTTTTGTAGCAGTTTATTTTCATGTGCTTGCTTGCTGAAAGGGCTACTTTTGTTTGCTGGTCAGTAAAGCCGTTATTTGCTTTCCCAGGCCCCAAGGGTCCAGATCTTGCCTAAACTATTTCTTCCTCTTTTGAGAACTATTCTTTCTGGTTTGTTTTTTTTTTTCCTTTCCCTTTGTACAGTCTGATTTCTGCCTGGGTTTTGCCTTAACTTGTGAAACACCATTCTTCTTTATCCATCCAAATACATAAGTTGTCTCTCTTTAGTACCTGTGCCACACTTTAAAGTTGTCTTTATTTTAATAATTGCCTAATAATTAAAGTTACTAATTTATAAATGGTAAGTGAAGTATGGACAGGATGATTAAAAACTATGTGTGGTATGGATTTAAAAGGCTGCATGATTTATATTCTGTAAATATTTATAAATGGTGGCTGAAGGGAGCTGATGCTTATCATGTTTGCTTCTTCTGTAGAGTTAGTTAGGTTTTTCTGTGTTCATCTGTTTGTTCAGATAGTTCTCTTTTCACCAGTTTCCTCACCAGGAAATTGCCTTGCTCCTTGAGTGGAACTAAGGTGGTGCAGGTTTGTGGTTACTAAAAGGTTGCTCATAACGATCTTAAAGTTTTAAAATACTTTTGCATAATTCCCTTGGAATAATTGTTTTCAGTGTGCTTTAGGTGGATTTAGTAACAAATTGTCATGCTGATGTTGGCTCAGGCATTTTAGGTGCTTATCTGATTCCTTTCTATGTTTCATACTTTAATTAAAATGCTCTTAACTCTGCTGAGAAGATCTCCGATGGGTCACTCTAGGAGATGCCTACAGGTTTTTAGAGAATTATTTGGAGCAAGAGTGTTTAGTTAGAAGATATTCTGATGGCCTCAGATACTTTATGTTCTTTCTCTTGCTGGGTTGGTGCATGCTAAATTTTTATTAAAAAGTGATCAGAGATAGTTGTGTTTAAACACAACCAGATTTTCCTTAGAGAGAAGTAAAATGTATGTACATTACAGAGTTAGAGGGGCAATTATGCCAGGAACAGAAGATTATCTTCTGCTCAAAGTATTTTAATAGGCAGATGGCAGCTATTAACTTATTATTGTGGGAGGAAGGAATCAAAGTCATAATCAGGGAGAATGATGTTTGCCGTGTAATTAAACTATCTCACCAGTGCTGTACACTGTTATGTGCGTATGAGAATACTGAAAAACCAGTGAAGCCATGTGGTCTTGCAAGGGTAAATCCTTCAGTCGTGTTGTGGGTCAGATGGTGCAGAAGCTTTGATAGCAAAGAAAAGATGATGGTGAAGAAGGAACAATTACTTGAACAGCCTGACTGATTAAAAAAAAAAAAAAGAGGCTGCTGAATAATGTCATTCATATAAACTGAATCACAATGCAGTTTTGAAGATTTAAATAAGGTCTTTGCAGAATTAAATAACAGATATTTTCAGGAAACTGGAAGTCAAATACTACAGGTAGAGGAAAAAATACATCTCCCCTTGTGGTTTTAAATTGCTTCAAAAAATAGAGAAGCATAGATAATAAGCAATATAGATGAAGTCTGCATTAATCACATGGAATAAAGAAGAGTATGTAATGATAATAGCTTGTACCCATTCGAGCGAAGAACTAGATTTAGACTGAGAACCCAGAATTAGAAGGCTGCTTGGTTGTGTCCAGGTCTGCAGAGAAGTACGGAGCATGAACACGTCCTGAAAGGGGAGCAACAGTATTCTGGTCATAGTTACATGCTGCACGTGGGCATCAAGGACAGGGGAAGGGTAAGAGAGAATAAGATTTTAACAATTAAGTTGAATAGGGATGAAGATATGAATGGAAATTATTAGCAGAGATGCAAGCATTGGAATACTAATTTATTTCGGAAAAGTACGTTGTGTTACGTCCATCCTGCAACAACATCCTCAGAAAAGTCTTCTTACGTAAGTCAGTAGAAGAGTGAAGAGAAGACAAGGACTGTCTTGTGCTCTTTCTAGACTTTCTTAAGATACTGAGGTCACAATAGGCATGATAACAGACTGGGTGACCTGTGTGGATTAAGATAGAGGTTTGAGTGATGTTCTTGCCACTGAGTGTGATCTAATGCAACCTCACGGGTGTAGCAACTCGTGCCATGTGCTTAGGTAAACCCCTTACTTCTCTTGCTGATTGGCCTGCCACTACCTGTGTCCAGAGCAGCTGTTAGAGAAGCTGACCCTCTGTGGTTCAGTGCTTATCTTCCCTGTTGATCTTCAAGCAGGAGAAAACTATGCTGTAACTGTGACGACTGCCATTTTGGTTGGTCCTTGAAGGTAAATCAGAGACCTCAAAGACTGAGACAGTACAGTGTTGCTGGGAAGTGTCAATTTCTGTCTCCTGTCTGATAATTAGCCAACCCTCCTGTGATACGGTCATTTGTGTAACTCAGGCCAACTACAGAGGCATGCCTCCTGTCTTCAAACCCTACCCAACAGAAGGAAAGGCCGAGAAACCTGTTTCTATGGGAACTTCACAGATATCCAGGGCCCTAAACCCCAGATGTCTCCACCCACAGCCTCACTAAGCAAACACATTTCTTTGTAATGGCATGCTACAAAACACTGAGTGGGCAAAGCCACAAAATTAATGATGCCAAAAACTCTGAAGGCCAGAACGTAGAGCTTAACATTAAGAGCGGAATAATAAATTCCTCATTTCACAGTTCAAGGTGTTGGCAAAAAAACCCTGGAGGAAAAACAAATGAAACTTTTGAGTTGAACAGGCCCAGCTAGATGGTGCTATTCTGATTGAGAAGTATTGTGTGTGGCCCGTGTCCAGAGAATTAGTGTTACACCAACTCCAAATTCCAGGTTTGTCAGAGCAACTTGCCACAACAATGGCTGCCTAGCTGCAAGGCACGAAATGGCACAAGTTAGAGCACTTTTTCAATATATTTGGAGTATGTGTTTAAGATAAAACAAATTTTTATTTGTTAAAACAAAGGGACTGCGCAAGGGAACACATGGCCTTTGTCTTTGGTAAAATGGATTGTTTTCAAATAACATTCATATAAATGAACTTTATTTTTATTGGTTTTAAATGGGAATGCAATTGTGTTGCAGGTAGATGCATCCAACAGTAGGTCAAGTTTGTTTAGGGAAGCCTGGAGGAGGTCTACACTGTCAGATAACCCGCCTTAGGAAGGCGAAAGTGCACTGGTGCAAAGTAGGTAGTCTTAATTACGAAGGGGTAAAAGGATATTGCAGACTGAAGCAGGTGGTGCTTAAAAATTGAGGCGGGGGGACACATGACACAAGACATGCCTGCTCTGAGGAGCGTGTTGATTCCCTGCCTCTTCTTGGTGGCCATGAACTCTTACATTCCTAACATAAACTCGTAAGAAAAAGTCTGGGGCCAGCAACTGTGCCTTTATCCCAACTTAGTGAGCGATTGTTGTTAATTTACAATTATGATGCTGCCTACAAAGCTTAGTCACAGATCATTGACCTTTTGTGGCAAGCAGTGTGCAAAAAGACAGTCCTGATCCTTAAAAACGGTAATCTTTACTCTCCCGATGTGAAATATTGAGCAAAAGTAGGGGAGGATAATTTGTCCCTTCTCTCTCAGCATTCCTAAATGTTTATTTTAGTATATGTGACAATGCTGAGGCATTTAATCTGTGTTAAAGCAACGGGAGTAATGAATTTGAGCCTGAAGAGAATAAAGAATCTGTTGTGTACCCAGTTATAATTTTTTCTGGTGTATTTTCCCTAGTAAGTTTACAGGATCAAAAGTGACACATCTGCCTTACATGTTGAGATAGCTGGATGGGGGTGTGGGAAAGCAAAGCAACCTGCGGGTTGCAGCAAGATTTTACTCATTTTTAAATTAGACTTGTAAAGATCTTGTTAATTATGTGTTTTGCGATCTAAAGGATACTAATTAGAGCTACTTCAAGAATTTAATTTTAATTAAAAAATACAATTTTATCACTTACTGCAGTACAGATACTTTGTTGGAAATTAATTGAGGAGGCTTGTGAATTTAACTGTACTGCAGTTAGATTGCTATCTAGTGATATTCTTTTGCACCTGGCTTTAGAAAAGTACAATAAACCGATCCTTTCTTAGGAGAGAGAGGTTATTAAATCCTACTATTAAGTTTCTGTGATTTTGATTCAGTGAAGCAGATGTGTGAGCTTAATTATACAATTGATGGGATCGCAGTCACTTCTACCAGCTGAGGATGGGACCCAAGGTGCCTGTCTATTCTGAGATTAGAAAAATGTACCTTCGTGTATTTTTAGTGTGAAAGGGTGGGTTTAAGAAATTTGACTGACAACTTCCACCTCTGACTGCCAGCATTTCCATGTCATAGCTCTTATCTTCCCCTACATTGCTTTTTCTCTAGTCTGATTATATATGCTTTTTTCCTTCATTTGTTTTATGCAGTCTGTTACAGTTTCTAGAGTACCTTATTTGTAGAGAACAAGTCTCTTTTGTGACTCAGTGTCATCTACTTTCTCATTCCCTATTATTCCATCGTGACTTCATCTTTTTTCTTTTTCTTTTTTTTTCTGTTCTGCCTAAAGAAAGAAAAAGAGATGATAACCCTTCCACTTGTGGCATCTTTCTCTTACCCTTGACCTCACAGAAAGTTGTGCAGAATGATCAATAGAAAGCACAGTAAGTGGTACAATACTGTCATTACTTTCAGTATTGACATAATAGAAAGAAGCATCTGCTGTCTTTAAACTGTTACAAAGCAATTGTTGTGAAATGTATTTCCATAGCTACAGCTTAGAAAGCAATGTCGCCCTTGTCTTCCCCAGGCAGGCAGGATTATTATTTTCTACAAAGAGAGCTAGCTATTGGATACAATTCATAAGATTGTGCCTACTGAGCATTTCTGGATCTTTCAGGTAATTATTTTGTTTGGGAGATCAGTTCTCAGGTAGAAGCTCGGTACCTTCTTTTAATAAGAGTTATATATTTTTTTACCATAATTGCTATTCTCACTTTTATCCATTGCACTTTTGTCTTTGGGATGACTATCAAACTCCTGACCAATGTGCATGGCTTCTCGGTGCAGTGGCCAAGCTGTGAAGTCCGTTTTCTGCCAGCTGTTTAAGTGTAGCTTGTCTCTCTTCACTGGCATAGATTCACAGCTGTGTTAACGGCTTCTGGCAGAAAAATAAAACCCACATAGCGAGATCCTCAATGTATGATTAATTTCTTTTTATTTTACTGAAACAGAGAAAAGAATTAGCACACTACAACTGGCTGTTTTTCCAGGAGCTTTGAATAAAAGTGTTCCTTTGTTTGGAAACCTGCCAATCTATCTCATAGCTATGGATAGATTTGTTATTAATGCCTGGTTTTGCAGAGGTTAAGGGATGGAATGGAAAGCCTTAGTAAGGTCTGTAAGGAGCTGCTCCAGGATGACTGGGGACACTTATTCTGAGATGGTAGACTGCGTCCTACAGCTCTTGCACACACAAAAGCTGTAAGCCTTCCCTCTCCTTGACACCAGCCCCGACCCAAAGCCCAGTGGAGACAGGAAATGAAGACACTTGCCCATCCATCTCTCTCTTCCAAGGAGCATACTCAGAGGAAAAGGAAGATTGAACCCCCATCATCACAGGAAGTAGAATCTACAATTTTGTTTAATGTCTACGCTTTTGATCTACATGTCCTGTGTGTCATGAGTTCTTCACTGTCTGAACCAAGATGAACCCAGCCTCTAGTTTTATTTTCCAATCATAGCTTCAAAATCAACCTTCCTTCTATTCTAAGTTCTCTAGGAGAAGGGCAGGGTATATGGTAATTTCTAGGCTCAAGAAGTTCAGACTTGTCCACAGTTAGAGCCAAACACAGAAGGGAAGATCTTCCTTCAAGAAGTATATTTTCTGGGTGGATCCTCCCATAATAACTTCTGAGTGGAAAAAGTAGTCCTGGAAATACATGCAATTTTTAACAGTTTTTCTGATCGATTTAGTAATTTACTGTACATGCTTCTAGTCCCTTTTCCCCCCTTAATCTCTATATCTGGCATTAAGACTACATTATAAAGAAGATCAAAGATGCTAATACAATGTCTGGGCAGTTCCTTTGTTCTACTTACCATTTCATGCCTTTGAAGACTTAATTACAATTTAAATTTGTAAACAAGTGTTTTCCAGTTTTAAATAAACAGTTCTGTTCTGCTGCTCTGCTGTTAGCTACAATATAACAACACAGCAAAAGAAGCTGTAACATGTAATTTTGTTTACTAGAAGGGTTATACAATTAGAAGATGTTTTCTCACTATTTGATACGAATATTAGATAACAAGGTAGGTATGCTATTTTTAACTGGTTGAGAAACAAAAAATTAGAGCATGAAAAGGACTTCAGTTCTTAACTGTTTTGTTATAATAAAAGATCATCTAAATATTTCCCTGAAATGAATGTCAGAGAATGTACACCAGAAAAAATTGAGTGTTCTTGCCTTTAATTTTGCTGTCATTATGGTTAATTCAACAGACATCACTGCCAGTAGTGGGGGGGGTTGGGGGGTGTTTTGGTTTGATTTTTTTTTTTAAATAAGGTCAACATACAAAAATTAGCCTGTTATATAATACTTTACAACATGAGCCTGAGATGAATATGGAGAAAATACATAAAAAGACCACTAATTAAAACACCTTCATCAGTTAATCTTCAGATACCTCAGTGAATCTAAAAATCTGTCTTGGATTTTATCATTGTATTCTTTGTTTAATTTAAATTTTGTGGCATGGTTACAGATCCTGTAGTTTCTAAGTGGCTTATTTATTGTCATCCCTACAATTCTAGTAGCAAACATTTGCATAGCTACAGATCAATGTTGAAACACTTTCTTGTATTAAATCAGATTTAACAGCAGACTGTAAAACTCGTTACTACTCTCAGCCACAACTAACATGAACTTTGGGAGAAAACTCAAAAATGCCTGTGAAGTGTTTCACAGAATCACAGAATGGTCAGGGTTGGAAGGGACCTCTGGAGATCATCTAGTCCAACCCCCCTGCCAGAGCAGGGTCACCTACAGCAGGTTGCACAGGACAGCATCCAGGCAGGTTTTGAATGTCTCCAGAGTTGGAGACTCCACAACCTCTCTGGGCAGCCTGTTCCACTGCTCTGCCACCCTCGAAGTACAGAAGTTCCTCCTCATGTTAAGATGGAACTCCCTATGTTCAAGTTTGTGCCCGTTACCTCTTGTCCTATCAGTGGGCACCACTGAAAAAAGACTGTTCCCATCTACCTGGCACCCTCCCTTTAAGTATTTATAAGTATTGATAAGATCTCCCCTCAGTCTTCTTTTCTCTAGATTAAAAAGACCCAAAGTTTGGCATACTGTAACTCCTTGTATGGTTGTTGTATTATCTTGTGGTATGAATCTTTCAGAAGATCACAATAAATGTGTTCCCTCAGCTGTCCACCCCCTACTTTTTCTGTATAAATATCCTAATACAAAGGATTGTTCACTCAGTTGTTTTGAGTTGGATCCTTCTGTGTGACTTGCAGTTCCTAATGACTGATAATCCCATACTTTTCAGATTTCCTGCATATTTTATCTAATTATATGTGACAGTAAGTACTAAAACTTTCTTTAAAGTACAAGCCAAACAGCTCTTTATACTGATTTATACCTACTATATGCTTTAACGTACTTTGTGGGGGCTTTTTTCTTCTTTTGAAGTAACACATGTCCAGACAATCACTCGTTTGCCTGTTTGTGAAGGATAAATGAGTTACACATAAGTATATTCTTAGTGTAATTTGTTGTAGGAATATATGGTTGTATGAGACCATAGGGACCTTCAGATCTTGTCCCTAGCAATCTTAGGCCACGAGAAGAGGGGCTGTCTGGAAGAGATAATGAGGGAGGTGGGCTGGGTCTTGCATCTGTCTCTGGGCATAGTCCTGTGATAGAACATCCCAGAGCTAAATCTTGATTGAGCTTGATTGCAACTGAAAAAAGTGGAGAGAAGGGAATAGGCAACAAGATCTCCTGAGCTGACCACGGAGTATGAGGGGTGGGAAGTTCATGGAATAGGTTCTAACATGGCTTCTGCTCCATTGATGCCTCTTGTGTGAATATTCTTTGGAAGAGAATTGCTGGGTACCAGGCACAGCAACTGAAATTAAATGCGGGAGAACCAGGATTGGCTTAATCTGGACAAGATGGAGAAGGAGAAGAAAATAGATGCTAGTAAGTGGTGGTGCATGGGCTGTATCCTCATATACTATCTGTTAGTGGCCTGCTTGAGTGACACTTGGAAAACCTCTACTGTAGATGAATATGTGGAGGTCAATGCCTAAAATGTTGTGCTGTTAGTAAAGGACATAAAAAATACAGGACATCACCAGTGCAATGGGTTCTTGTGATGGCTTGTAATCTGTTGGATGAAGCTCCTAATTCATTCTGGGAATCTTGCAACACCTGTGCTACAAAGTGAAGCAGAAGCTATTCACTCACCTGACTAAATTGCTGTTCTAAATGGGTGAAAGTTAATTCCTGATTCCATATCTGGTTAGTGGTATAATTCTAAAATCATAGCAGCTGTGCATCTGAACAATTTTAATAAGTATCACAATTCCAGTTTTGACCACAGCTAGAAACAAGGCGTGATATTCAGGGGCAGGGGAGCAGGCAACGCAGCTTGAATGGGACTCCTCCATGAAGAAGCACATAACATACTTGTGAGGAAAAGGAGGAGCATTGGAAACCTCAGATTGACTT
This sequence comes from Anarhynchus alexandrinus, assembly GCA_008711295.1. Lineage (NCBI taxonomy): Eukaryota > Metazoa > Chordata > Aves > Charadriiformes > Charadriidae > Anarhynchus > Anarhynchus alexandrinus. Next base: position 2,294,956 of record VUYV01000147.1, on the reverse strand, counting down.
TTTTCTTTTTTTTTTTTTTTTCTTTCTTCTGCTACCAAATATCCATCAAGATTTTATGTTAATCCTGAAAACATCTCAGCTACTCATATAACTCCCTTCCCAAAGTGGCCAAACCTTCCATGCATCTTTAGGCAAAAATACTGTCTCTCCCAGCCCAACTAGCTGTGTGTTGTCAGGTTATGTAGCTGGGCAGGAGAGGAAGATGCTTGCCCAGGATTTTGAGACTGTATGTGTGCAGTACTTTAAGGGATGTCATATACGCCCACTTACAAGTGCACTGGAGAGTGCTAGGCTACTCTTTGGACACCTGCCCTTAAAGGATGGCTACGTCATTGTCAGGGGCTCACAGTACTCCCCTCAGTCTGGACACTGTAGTTGTAAGTGTGTGAGATGACAGTATCTAGAGAGAGAAAGCACTAGCTGCAACAAATGTTCTGCTGTCTTTGCAGTGTAGCACAATGCAGAGATACCCACAAGCTCTGAGCAATTTACATGTGTGATCCAAAGCAGAGATCCTAGCTCAAAGCTCCAGAGTAGCATGTTGTGTTATCAGTGTGCCTGAGTTGATAAGCTGTGTAACTTGGCACAGCTAACTAGCAAAGAATAACTTTGTACTGATGCAACTGTAGTCTGAGTTTAAGCTGTTGGATGCTGACCTATATTGTGCTCCATTGCAAATATAATAATGTCCTAATTGTAACCCCTCTCCTTATTGTTGCTGCTTTAGCAATGCCATTGACTATGTAGAACTTCACTTTTATTTAGCAGGATTAAAGCATCATTATGTATTGGTCTGGGGACTATCAGATATCTTGCAATTCTAGAATTACTGTGTCTCAGTTCAGTGAAGTCAGTTAAATTTAATAATCAGGGGTAGGAACCCTAGCAGAGTAGGTTCTTTTAGTGTCTTTACTTTTGTGAGCATGCAGGTAAAACAGCTTTAACTCCCTGCACATAAACTACCAGCTGGTAATTTGGCAGTAATGTTTCTGACCGGTCATATATTTGTCACTTCTTATGGAAAACAAATTTAGCCATTGGGAAATGTTTAACTTTGAAATTTTATGCTCCCTATATTTTGTCTGAAGGAGCCTTAACTGAGAGTTAGTAAGTAATATTTTCCCTAATCCTATGAGTTAGGAGAAAGAATGACTTAAATTAATTTTACAGCTTCTTCATACTTTCAGTAAACTATTGGGAAAAAAGAGACTTGAAATGTTACCTGACCAGATTCACAACTTCCCAACAAGCTTGTTCTAATAAGTGGCTAATGGTCATTTGAATACTATTTTTTAAGAAAGCCTAAATTTAAAGAGAAAGGTGGGGTTTGCGTATAGATCAGCAAATAGAAATCGAGGTGCACTGTGAAAGCTATCATATTCCAGTGCTGCAGGAAAGATTTGGCTTGGACATCTGATCAAAATGGCATTCTGCATTTTAGTTTCTGTGAGAAGTTACAGATTATTTAAATAACTATAGATACATTATGACTATGTATACATATATAGTTATCTATATAGATATATACTATGTAGATATATTTAATTCCAGGTGAGCTGGGAACCAGTTAAGTCCCTTCTACCCCCAAAGGAAGAAGTGTGAAACTAACAAGAAGAGCTGTGTTACGTGTTCAGCTGCAGGAACTGTATGTATAAACTGAATCTCTGTACATGCACACAGAGGAATGTCTGCATTGCTAAAGTGCAGATTTCTTTTTTCTTGGGTGAACGAATTCCAACACAATTGTTGGAATTGAATGTACATGGTGAAGTATAAAAATGCAATGTTAAAATTTTGGCTTTTAGATACCTAAATCTGGCAGTTTTCTCTATAGTGTAGAAAAATGCTTAAATTCTAGGACTCATCTCTAACCGTTCAGCTGAATCAGCTCATCCTTGTGTGTTTTCGTGAATTCTTAGATTAAGTGTGTTTAACAAAACGTGTAGCTAGATTAAACACATGAAATAGATCCTATCTTCTTCCTTGATTCTTAAAGAATTACTCATGTGGTTAATTCAAGACATAACAGCAATCCCACTGAGCTCTTGTATTCTATTATGGTTCTGTACTTGGTGCATCTATAACCAATGTCTGAAAGGTATGTTTCTCAGGCTGCCTATTTCAAAGGACCCTACAAGGAAGGTTGAGAGGAGGCTGTGCTTCCTGCATAGAGTAGAATTATATAGTGGTGTGAATTTTGCTGCAGGTTCCTGTTCTCCTTGGAGACTGCAAAACTAACAAGTTGTCTTATGAGTAGGAAAATGTCAATAGCCTAATTTCCTATGGTTTTGTGTCTTGTAGTTGGCTGACTTCCTTGAATCAAGTTAATACTATAGTTCTTCCCGAGGCTGTGCTGAACTCCTCCTGGGTAAGGTGCTGTAGGAACATCACCAGAAGGTGTGCTTTGGTGGAATGGATGCTGTGGTACCCAGAAGTACAAACTGGGACATTTTTTTCTGTTGTTGTAAAACAGATTTTATAAATGACCCTCATTCCCTGTTTGGTTTTTCTGATACCTCATATAAGGATGAGCTCATCTAGCATTCTCTTTGTCTGTGAAATCACTTTAAATCTTCTCTACCAACTGACTGTTTTCATTAAACTTGTTTTAAGAGACCTCTAACTCTGTTTGAAATCTAATACAGGAGTCGGGACTCAGTGGTTATTAGAGGAGAAATAGGGACAGGCACGTAAGTTAAAAAAAAAAGAAAAGACTAAGAACAAAGTCTTGGGAACCTTGCCTGCACGCTTTGCTGTGCAGTTGCTTAAAATTGTGGATGCTAAATTCTGTAGGATATAAATCACAGGGAACAGGGACAGAGTTCTAGGTTTACATTCTGGATGGGAAGACTTGAGATCTCTTCTGGCTCAGGAAGCTTGTTTTCTTACTAATGTGTTCATTTTTTTCATTCTTGCCTTTCCTAAACTGAAGACTAAGACAGAAATTACAGCAATGGTCTGTGAGGGTAGTGCCAGACACTGGTGAACAGATTTTTTCAGGTGAGATTCAAGAAATGAATTTCTGTTGCTCAAGTGGGGAAAAGAAACTGAGAAGTTCAGGTGACCTATCACTAGAAGTGAAGCATCCTGCCTATGCTGATAGACCTGGCCCAGGACTGAAGTGATCAGTCATAAGGAGTGAGAGGATACCAGTGAAGCTGGCAATAGAAGGTGAAGTCCAGGACTTAGAGCTACTAGGTGTGGCTGGAAAAAACAAGGATCATGAAGGAAAGACAAAGATTGAGAACAGCAAGGGAAAAGTGAGAGAGTAGGTTGCTTGTCGTAGTGCTCATGTGAGGAGGTGTCAGAACTGGGACTGTCTGAAAGAAGATTGCAACCCACAGCACGGTGGAGAGATGTTCAGACTGGAACTGTGAGATGACTGAAGCAAAGCCTTTGCGGAGGAACAGTGACCATTAGGGAGGACTTTGGTAGTGGCACGAGCAAGAAAGTGGAGACTGAAAGGTCACACTAGATTTCAGAGGACTTAAATGAGAAGCAACAGAACAATTGAGACAGGCACTGGATGACATCTCAGAGAATCATGCAGAAGATTGACGTGTGTGCCCTATTTTGGAATGGATTGTAATTTCAGTTCAGTCTTGAAGTTTGAACTTGATCATTAGGTCTAGTTAAGTGTTACTCAGTTGCCTTTGGTGGGTTTGGCCCATGTTGGCTTCCATCTCTACCTAACAGTTGTCCAACAGTTCTGGCCTCTTTACCTAGCCAATCCCAAACTAATGCTTTGAGCACAGGTCTGCCACCTTTTTAGTTCAAGTACCAGTTGCTCCAAGATCGCCTCATCTCGCATCTACCCCAAGACTTTGCTTAAGGGTTTTCAGCCTTAACCCTGTTGCCCCTGAGATTCTTCCTGGCATTTCCAAGAGCTACCCTGTACTGCTGCTCCTCCATCCATGAAAAAGAGACTGCTTTCAAGACCGTGGGGACTAAGTTTAGCCTGATTCCTGTAGCAACACTATTAATCCTCAAACAAATATCAAACAACAATTATGTATAGAGATGGAGGGGTGTTAATAAGGGTGATTTGGGAGTATTCCTACTGAATAAATGTGCTTTTCTTTTGTTCTGACTTTGGCAATCTAGGTTTTCCTGGCAAGCTGCTTTTTGGGTAATAGCTAAGGTAGCAACTGCTTCTATATGCTTTTATGTTTTTTAAAAGGTTTTGTGCTTAACGGTGGTGCTCTATTCTTGCGTGTGGTGTCAGGCAGGCGTTCAGCACCTGTGTTGCTGCTCTTTATCTTCCCACTCAGGGGAGGTTGTAATTAACAAGGCTGAGTTCACCTTGTGCTCTGCAGTGAAGTTGATAGTATGAATCAAATCAGTTCTGTTCTGTTAAATAGGAGGAAATCCAGGTACACTGAGGGACTCTAGGTGGAAGAAATGACAGAAAGGTGGAGGGAGTTTTGCTTTCTGCATGAAAATATGAAGTACTCAATCTCAAGTTGTTCAATACTCCAGACTTGCTGTATGTAACCTCTATTCCCTACTGCCAAAATTTAACAAAGTTAAATTCTAATCTCTATGTAATAGAATATACAGGCCTCTGTGGACCTGGGAAAGAAATTCTTTTCTTCTGTATTAAGCAGTATATATATGTAAGGAGTCAGCTGAGATGGCTGATTACCCCACTAAAGAACTGAAATACATGGAAAACTGCTGTTCCGGATGTAGCCTGGAGGAGAATTTTCTTCCACAACAGAAACAAATTGAGAACTTTAAAACAAGTTCCAAAGGAGCGAGAATCTTTTGCGTTGTTTTGTTTGCAGCCGATGAAGAATGAGAGGCTATTAATGGCAGGAATCCCAGCAATCATTCTTCTCTTAACTGAATGATTGGGAGATAGGATATATTTTGTTTCCTCTGTATATATTGTACAAGGTAGACCCAGGTCTCACAAACATTTATGTACGTGCTTATACATACTGATCCTGGTCTTGGACACGCAGAAGAAGTAAGTAACTGGAGGTCCAGTATAATTGTTCACCCTCCACCAGTTTAGATTGGGTGATCAAGGTGTGCTTCTCTCTAACATTTAGAAGATTTAAACAGTAGGTATGGCATTTGCATCTGGAAACTGTGTACCTCTGTAAGGTTCTCAAATTGCTGCAATCAAAAGTACTTTTAAAGCAAATTTGACTCAGTAATATAGTTCCTATATCGTTCAGTGTACTATTGCCACTGTTCACATCAGTGATCCACATTAAGCAGCTTTCTTATTTTGAAGAAAAAGCTTTCTTCTTCTCTCTCCCCCCCCTTTTTTTCTTCTGTATTGTTAGAAGCAAGGAAGTGCCTCGTCAGGCGCTAGTGGGGTCCAAGGTGATTGCTTTCTGGGAATGAGTGGTACTTTCACATATTAAATTGCTTCTGTGCAGAGATTATCATCTGATACTTCCAGTAGCTTTTCAGAAGCAAAGAGGAGCAGAATACAAATGACCTTTAGCAGGAAAAGGTTGTTTTGTTTTTCTTTTTTTTTTTCCTAGAGGGTGAATATTGTATCGTTCTTAGATTTTAGGGGAGGTCAATAGCATAGCTGAAATAATTGATAATGGTTGTCTTGACCTTTTTTTACTTTAAGGCCTGTTGGAAACCCAGTCTTTGCATGAAGCAGATGAAGATGTGGTCACCGATGTTGATTTCACCAATATGATTTCTGAAGAAGAAAAAGAAGAGTTAAAGATTGAGCTAGTCAAGGTAATGAATTCGAATTTCTTTGGGTCTTACTGTTTCTACTTCCTTAAACTGGAAGATATTAATTGTAGGCTGAAGTACACATTGTAAAGGTATGCTCTTCCTTTTTAGTAAAATTATTCTGGGCTACAATAATCTGAAGCAATTAATTTCCTTATATGTTTTTTGAAGATTAAATATCTTCTACTTGATGATTGTAGAGAGAAAGTTAAATATACCTTACCTTTTTAGTCAAGACGTATGTCTTCATAAATAAACCTTCCTTTATAAAGAATGGTAGGTGTTCTTCTTATTAGATCTATGGTATTGTTGTTATGGTGGTTGTGACACCTGATGGAAAAGATTCTTTGTGTGGTGCTCAGAGGAAAAGCTGATGATGATGGTTCCAGAAGAGATTGATGATGATGAGAGCAGTAATTTCATCACATTTTAGTTTCCTTTGGCACTGATATGTTTGGAGAAGGTTATATTTTTAGTTTGCATTTGTTGTTTGCTTAATTAAAGAACTTCTGGAGATGTCATGGCACCATGTAGAGTTTTAAAAATAATACTTAATAGCAAGGAGATCGGAGGAAAAAGGTGTGAACCATGTGGTCTTTTTATTAGAAAGGTTAAAGAGATTGTATAGATTCAGTCTACAATGGGAGAGTGGATTCAGTTTTCATTACTGCTGCTGAATACGGCAGAAACAGAAGTGAAATTCCACAATGGAAAATGAGAGAATGGGAAAAAGTGAGGGTTGGTTTATTTTAAATGAGAGACAAATAACAGAAATCACAGCTGTATGAAGGGGGAGAGTTGTCTTTGTCTTAATTGAAATAATGAATTTTTAAGACAGTAGGTTGGAAACTTCAGATAGTAAGAATAAAGTAACAGCCCATTTGAATAACAAGAAACCTGAAATTTGGGCTGTGAGCATATACTTTCAAAGTGTAAACTGGCTAGGGAAAAAGCATTCCTTCATCATTGTTCCATAGTGCTCTGTGAAGCATTTGCTGCTATTACACACAGAATGGGCACATCCAGGGGACAGTTCTTTTGCAGAGATTGATCCCTGTCTTTCATAAAGCAGAAATATTTAAATTAGGATTAAGTTGTAATATTAAATACTTTAAGAAGTCACATTCTTAATGACTCTCAAGTCATTTACCTTCAGTGCCGATTTAGGATTTTCTAGTGAAACAAAACCCAAAAGATTGTTTTCTTGCTTTAATGTTTTATCAAGCCTTGTGTTTCTGAGTTGCTAGTTAATTTTTACTTCTTTGCTGATCCCATCACATCTGTAAATACAAGAAGGAAACTGAAACTTTACATGTTCAGTTCATCATATAGCGATGACATAGGAGTTGGGGTGTTCATTATTATCTTTTCATCAGGACCAGAGGCAGTGGGCACACACTGAAACATAGGAGGTTCCCTCTGAACATCAGGAAACACTTTTTCACTGTGAGTGTAACTGAGCACTGGGGCAGGTTGCCCGGAGAGGTTGTGGAATCTCCATCCTTGGAGATATTCAAAAGCTGTCTGGGCACAGTCCTGGGCAACTGGCTCTACGTGGCCCTCCTTGGGCAGGGGGTTGGACCAGATGGCATCCAGAGGTCCCTTCCAACCTCAGCCATTCTGTGATTCTCTTCTCTTTTCTGCCAAAAGGGGCTTAAAAGGCAGATGGAAACAAGGAATAAAAAGAAAAAGAACTTCCTGCAACCATCTGAGAATGATATGCCTCTCTCAAGAGAATTTATATCAAGAGTTTCTGGGCATCCTTCCTGCTTGCTGATTCCTGTGGGAGCAGAGAGTTCTCAGTGGCTCATGGTAGAAATGTTTTAATTCGTGTACCAACACACAAGTGAAAGATTGCCTTTCAAATATTATGATCTTGGCTGACCTAGAAATTATTTTCTGAATTGCTCGCAGCAGTTTACTGGCATATAGCTTATGCTTGAAAACAAAATAAAACTGGTAATTATGCTAAGAAAGGTTTGGAAAACTTGAATTTAGCATGAACAAAGTCTAAACTTAAATGATGCTTATTATTCTTAGAAAAGACTAAAAAACGTGTAAGACCTTGACTCCAGAGAGAAACCTCTGTGGGAATTGGCTAATGTTTCCTTTCGAAAAGCTGCTAGTCATTACTTTCAAGCCCCCTCTCTTCCACTGGTGGTAGTTTTGTTTTCTTCCATGTTCTTATGTGTTAGGTAATACCTGTTTGAGCCTGTAGGAACAAGCACCTTTCTTCTTATTGTTCTGAAAGGTTCAAATCTTCCTTAATGCTGCAATCTCTCAATAGTTGATATAATGGGGAGCTGTGGTGAGCACCTGTTGTGCATGTATTTAAACAGAAAAAATATGTTCCCTCTCTGTGTTTTGTATCTGCTGTATACATATATTCTCTGTCGTCTTCCTCTTCCTTCTTCCTTCCCTGACATTAGGAGGGGAACTAGCAATACTGTTTTTCTGACAGTTTTCTTGTATACTCTTTTCCTATTCCCCTGCTAGCAGTCTCTTTGTACTGGAAGCTTTTCAGAGCGTGGACTAACTCTGTTCTTGTATTTGTAGTCTGGCTAACACAGCAGGGCTCTGACTCTAATCAAGCCTTGGAATTTCTACAATGCGAGTAAAATGAGTAACTCTTACAGGAACTTCTAACAGTCATTTGACTTAACAGAAGTCAGTCTGATGCTTCAGANTGACTCCTGAGTCATGATGGGGGCTGAGGTTTTGAGCTATCTTGCTCACTGCTGTCAGTTGTCCTTCCATTACGCTCATCAAAGTAGTCATTTACTCCTTGCTGTCTCCCCCCTCCCATACCTTCACAAAAGTAGCTATCTGGTTTGATCTACAAGCTTTCTAGCTGATGCACAGGTTCTAAGTTCAGCTGTGTGTGTTACTGCATGTTTAAGTTTGAGGAAAGATGAGAGTGCTTTTTTCTGCTCACTTATAGCTAATTTTATTTATGTGTGTCCCTGATGTCTCTGGGTGCTGTTCACCCAAGGAAAAACAAAAATCAATAGGTACTCAGCCTGGAGGTGTACACTTTGAGCCATATGATTTGGTGCAGAGGTGAAGTGCCTGTTATTTTTTGTGTTACGTTATTCTGTTTGCACTTACAACTTCTTTCTTTAAAAGGCTACCATGGTAAGGTCCTCACATTCCCTTACAAATATTTTATGCATTTTAGTATACATGTTACAAAACTCAGCAATTTTGAAAAGGAGTAAAAATTCGATAACAATCACAAACACAATAGCTAATCAAAATTTAAGGGTCCCATGGGTTGGTTTCATTGGGAGACAGTTTTTCTGTGTACTTACTGTAACTTTTTGTGTCTTCTGAGATAAAAAGGATTATGTGAAAGAGCAGTATAGAGAAGATGCAGTCTTGTGATTTTTTTTTTTTTTGAAAGCCAATGAAATGAAGGAAAAGATTATTTTGTTCCTCATAAGATGAACGTCTTTATGCTATCAAGTACTCCCTCGTAGTTGCTCTTCCTACCAGTGATATAGCTGGTCTTTCCTTATTACGTTTTTTGTCTGGTACGTGTTTTCCACTTTTCTTACAGGACATAGCTATGCAGAGAGTTGATGTTCAGTTCTAGCACAGGTGGGCAGATGTATGCTGCAGCCTGGCTGCCATGGTGGTACCTGTGTTAGTGAAATGTGTGAGCCTGCCCTGAGGATTCACGGTATTTCTGAACCATGGTTCCATGATGTCAGAGATTTCGTGGCACTGCCCTTTCAAAATTTCTACCCCTACTATTTTCAGCTGTGGTCCTCATGGCTGGTTTTGGCAGCATGACTGGGAGGTGCTGTGCTGTGAGCTAGTGTCATGTAGCTGTGCAGGGATGAATCGTGGTGGTACAACTGAAGATGGGTGTACCTGCTCACAGATGACAGTGGGAGTTCCTTGGGACAGCACTAGCTCCAAGGGACCATGGCCTTGGTTTCTTTGCTGGCTTTGCTGTAGTTGCCAGCTCCTTTTAAAGTTTTTGTCAGCATATTATCACACTGCTGGTGTTGCTTGTGTAACTCGCTTTTATTTCTTTAAACAGTACCTTGCAAAGCCTGTCCCTCAGGTAGTTCTCACTCCTAAACAGATATGTCTGCCTTCCTTTCAGTAGTGATGTATGCCTGTTGTGTACATATCGCAGTACTCAACCTCCATGGGTGTACTGCATGTGCTGCTTTAACTCATCACTGCCTTCCTCTGTTCTCCATCTCCAGCCACTCATTCCTGCCCCCTGTGCTGTACCCACACAGGTACTTGTGCGCATCTCTGCACTGGATCTAGGAACTCATCTGCCTTAAAAATAGTCCTTGTTTTTTCAGTGATGGCTTTTGTCTGGTACAGTTTCCCCTGGTGAGGAGGGCTGTGCAAACAGCCAGGTCAGGGCACTACACATTTGGTGGTGTAGTGGTAGGGAAAAAGGATGCTTAATCTAACTTAGAAGTAGATGGCTTCTGTTTTCTATTGGGGCCCCTTAATATTTTAATCACTTACTGCCTTTATCCTTAAAACAAACATACAATTTACTGTTCAGCTTACCATTCAACCCATTATTCCAACCAATAGCTGAATCTTTCCACCTCCATGTTTTACATAGTACTATGTGTGTCTCAGAATATAAATCATTCCAACTGACATATATTTTTATTAATAGTAGTCTATCCAAAATGCTCCATTTTACTGAATAAGTACTTTCTGGTTTGTATTTTATGAGCTGTTTTGTGAGTGTCTACTGAAAAAAATGAGAAAGGTTATATGTTGCAGTGGGGTGGTTTTTTTCAGGCATGTCACCATCTTAAAGGGATGTTCAACCTCGTAAAACATACAATTTGCCCTAAAATAATAATTAAAAAAAAGAAGGCAAAACAAGGAATAATACTTTTTTGTGTTTGTGTGCTGGACTTCACTGTCCTTCTTCCATATTATTAGTCAGTCCCAGATTTCAGAGAGATCTGTCTGTAATTGTGTTTTTTTTTCCTGGGGTCTCACATTTGTGTGATTTACACGTTACTCATGTCAGCTAATGATAGGAATTGTAGTGTCTTAAGTGGTCAGCTCCTCTCCTTGCTTTTACACAGTAACAGAGAAAAGAAAAAACAGCTATTAACTCTGATTCCTAAGCCCACAAAAAGGGAGAAGGGAACTTTGTCCCTGTATGATGCATCTATATTCTTCTGACTCCATTTCACCTAGAAGGGAACCGTGAGGACAAGAAGCTTGTATTTCTATTGGCTTAAGCCCTAGTTTCATAATGCAGTCTGCATTTATAACACTGGACTTTTGAAAAATGCCTAAGCAGGTGATACCTGACTTCCATGGGAGTTAGGTATATAACCTGCTTAAATGCTTTTCAAGATCCCACTATAAGTCCCTAATCCTTTCTGCCTACTTCACAGTCTTCAATCACTGATATCTGAGTGCTTCAGGGAGGCCTTGTATCTTCCATTATTTTAAAATGATGGAACTTGAAGAGGATTTTGTGAAATCGAAGCCAGACTCTGATCTCTAAAGAAAAACAATTTATTATTTTTAATACAGTCAAAAATGTTGTTCATACTTATGCCATTGAGCACATGGTTAATGCTTGCTTAGGGCTTTACAGCTTTAGGTGTCTATTCAACGGAACAGATGGAAAGTAATTTTAATAGAAGCCCTCAAACGTTTACATATCCAGGTACCTAATGATCAGCCTAGTGCTGGCCCATATGGAAAGTATTAATGTTTAAGTACATGTAAGCATACTGGTATCGGTTTAAGTTAAGTTCTTTAGCAGTGTTACTCAGGCAGACTTGTGTACTAAGGGGTTTGCTGTGGTTGGGAAACAACTAAAGGGAGCTCTGAACTGCTACCTGAGAAATGCTGACATTTGTGATTTCTTCTTTCTGTCAGCATTTAACCAGTTATCCTCAGAAGAGAAACTCATGCTGCCTCTTGACAGCGTTTCATTTGCAGGTTAGGAATATAATGGAGTATGAAGGATATGGGAAGGTATAAAGCAATTTTAGATTGATATGTATTGTACTGGGAAGTGTTGACATTGCAGGTGTTGGTGAATACTGGTATCTGCTTCTCTGAGGTCATGATTTTGCCTTGTGTTCATAGTCTTGCTGCTTAATTCCTGAGCTGCTTGAATAATTTAGATAGCAGGTAGTGACAAAAGAGAAACTGATAGCTGGGGGATTCAAGGGTGAGACTTTTCCAAGAACAATGAGCTTGCAGCCAGTTTTACAAGGAAGCAGAATGCACGAGTGTGTAAAATAAAAATAATGCTGGTATTTACATCCTAAATATAGCCCTGGAGGTCAGCAACTGATGCAGCTGGTGCTTGCCTCATTCCCTGCAGCCTATGGAGTTAAATCATGGGGAGACTGTGGTTCCAGGGAACTTAACATATGGTAATCAGATACATTACCATATGTCATCCTATTAACATATGGAGGAAGGAACACAGTCGGTAAGGGAACTTCTAAACCTGAAGTGAAAGGCAGCTGCTCTGGTGTCACTTGCCCTTGTTAGCTTCGGTACCTCTGAGTGCTGCGTGTATAATTGGCTTGGGAGGCTCCTGGATGAAGAATGCAAACCCGGCTTGCAGGAGTGCTGCCTAAGGTGGAGGATCCTGAGCCAGTGGCAGGCTGATTCAGCGGTCCCTCCTCTCAGTCAAGCGTTCTGATCCTTGCCTTGCTAAAACACTGGCTTGGTTTAAATGTCAAATAATGTCCACTGCAGGGAGAATTATATTCCTCTGTTTGGGCTGAATGGCGTCTTTATAACTTGGATTTGCACAGTTGGGTTAATGACTACGAGCTCTGAAAAGGCCAATCTGCTGTGTCTTCTGAATGCTTCTATGCTTTGTGTAGGACCTGGTCACTCATGTTAACAGTCCATCTCCTATGTATTTTTATGTTACTATTTTGAAATACGTAGGGCCTAAAAACATAGATAATACTCATGTGACAAGGATGTAACTTTTTATGAGTCAAGTCATATTTTATAATGTGATTTTTTTTTAACCTGCTCCTAAGAATTTACATCTTTTTTTTTTTTTTTTTTTGAGAGTGGAAGACTTAAAAGCTGCAAATATGGCGTTAAACCCCTGTGCATTCAAAGAGAGTTATCTGCCTGAATTGTCCAGTTTTCTCTGTTCTGCCCATTCCCATTTTATGAGTGAATGGAAAGCTGATGTTTGAGACTCCTAATGCCTAAGGCCTTGGTCAAGTTGCTCAATAGTCACTTTCTTAGTGGAAAATTCTCTCTCTTACCAGGTGCATGTGTATGATGGTGCACATAGGTGACACAGTTTGAGATATTAATTTAATGTAGCGTCAGTTCTGTTCTGGACATGTCTTTGTGATTCCCGTAAGCACTTGAATCTCTCTGTCTCTCTAGTCACCTATGAAAAATGCAAGTTTATGTGAGAGTCATTTAATCTCTTGACATAGTGTGTGTTTATCGTTCTGTAGGAACAGGCTAACACCTTTCTCCTCCCTCTTTGTGTCTCTCAGCTAGAGGATGAAATTTCAACTTTGCGGCAAGTGCTAGCAGCCAAAGAAAAGCACCTGGTTGAAATTAAACAAAAGCTTGGCATAAGTCTGATGAATGAACTGAAGCAGAACTTTAGCAAAAGCTGGCATGATATGCAGACAACTTCTGCGTGAGTACAGACCTTGCACAAATTTATTCTTGTATGTTGTGTAGCACGTTGAAGGTATTGTCTTGATGAGCCCTGGTACGAATTTTAGCAGTTGAAATACCTGCTGAGTGGAGTAGATGTCAGGGACAAACATATCAAGCTTCTCAGAGAAAGGAGACCTGAAAAAAGCCTTTCCACAGCAGCAACTTGCTTTGCTACTGAGTCGCACCTCACTCTTGCAAAATCACAACAACTAAAACTGTCATGGCACTGAGAAGGTTACCTTCCTGTCCCATAACACATTCCTACAGAGTCCTTACTGAGGAAAGGACTTTTTTTTTAATCTCATTGTATTATATTTTTCAACTTCCAAGAGAGACAATGTAAAAAAAAAATAAAAAATAAAAATCACCAAAACATTAGCAACTATTTAAAAAAATAGTACCATCATCTGAATTACAAAGAATACCAGCAGGATCAGTTGATGTGTAACTGTTTAGTTCCTGCTTTGTATTGTACAAAAGAAACAAAAAAAATTATTGGATTAACCGTACCATCTTTGAGGTTATAATAAGTCCTACATCTGTCAAGTTTTTTGTTATTTTGCAGCAGTGTATTCTTAGGCAAGTCCCTGGCACCTCTCACAGCCTTGGTTTACCACTGTGCAGAATGGGTAACTAGTTCACAAGAGTTCAGTGAAACTCACTCAGTAGGCAGCAACTGACTTAAGACTAAAGACTTCCTCAGCATAATTGGTCTGGGTCAAAAAAAAAAAAGAATTCAAGTTACAACCATTTCAACAACAGCAGAGTGGAGCTACAGTTCTTCACATTTCTGCACTACCTTTCACTCTGGGAACTCCAGGCTGCTTAGTGAAACTCACAAAATGAGTTTCAAAACCAACAAGCCATTAAGTGATGAGCGTCTACAAGTAGTTATGTAGAGCTGAGCAGCAGGAGTCCATTTGTGCCCTTGAAAATCCTGATGTCCATGGTCCAACTGCTTTATAATTCTGGCTGACATTCACACCAGTACACTGATGCCAGTACAAATCATGGTAATCCTGCATTCTTCAGAATGGATGTGTTAAGTAATAGAGGTGATTCATTGTTGTTGCACCAAAATAGCAATGGGATAGCATTACTCACCAAGATTCTCTGATTTAGTAAGGATGAAAAGCCTCTTCTAAAAAGTAAAAGTTCAAAATATTTACATGCCTGTACTTTAGGCTTCTAAATACACAATTAGTGATTTTAAATTTTAAAAAGATGTGTTTTTAAGGAGACAAATTTTGCTTTCACTCAGTCTTACTGGGTTTTGTAGCTGCTGTGCTTTTCTGGAAGTTAAAACCACTTTTCTTTATTGGCGAATTTTTCAAAGCCACAGAGAACAATTAAGCACCAAATTCTTGTCCTCATATTGTTAATAATCTTTTTAAGCTCTTCATTTAGGAATGCATTCTTAGGGTTAAAGTGGACTTAGAGGCAGAGGGATGGACTTCTCTCAGAAACAGTTCTGTAAAGTGTGTCTGAACAACTAGTTAAGACTCATGACCTAACTCACAGGATGGATGCCACCTGGAATGACTAAATTTAAACTTGAGATTCTGACTATTTTTAGGCATTTACATTTTAAATGGTTGGCCATGGGTAGCTTAGAAGTTAGCCTGAGCATGTTTGACATGTACACGTTAGAAATTGTCATTAAAGGATTGCTATGCTTAAAAAGAAAACAAAAAAGTAATAGTTTTAATCGTGAGGAAAGCTAGAGCTGGAGGTCAATGTGCTGATGTCCTCCATAGATTGAAGATTACGTCAGGCTCAAAATACAGTTCTGTACAATCCATTTCCTTGTCATTAATTCATACTTTAAGGTATGCAAAAGCAATTCTAACTACCTCTAGTAAGACATTACATTTGCAACAGTAATGTGCAGCTTTTTGTGTATCAAATCAGTTGGTTGGGTTTTTTTTTTAAATCAGCTTTGTTTTTCTCTGAAGAAAACTTGTAATGTTGTTTGCATTTTTCAGCCTTGTATGAAATACACCTGGAAGTCATTCACTTATGATGACCAGAATCAGAATGCATTTTTCAAGTTCCTTGTTCATTTCCTCTGCTATTTTCTGTGCAC
This sequence comes from Anarhynchus alexandrinus, assembly GCA_008711295.1. Classification (NCBI taxonomy): domain Eukaryota; kingdom Metazoa; phylum Chordata; class Aves; order Charadriiformes; family Charadriidae; genus Anarhynchus; species Anarhynchus alexandrinus. Next base: position 2,279,484 of record VUYV01000147.1, on the reverse strand, counting down.
TGATTTTTAGCATAATATGTTAAAGAAGGCAGGGGTTTCTACTATAGAGGATATCAGTAACTAGAGAGCAAATGGTTGCCTCAGGTTTAATTTGCTTTCATGGTGGTAAGGCATTCAACTGGAATGACTTCCCCCCCCACACACCTTTTTAAAGATCAGGTTTCCAGTGAATAGAGGTGGGTGGATAAGCAGTTAGCTTCTGGCAATGCAGGTTTTTTTTATTTATATTTTAAACAGAGATAATTCATTCTTATTTAGATGCTAGAAGCAGGGTAATGTTGGCATATTTTGAGGTTATTTATTTTAGCTTAAGGAATCATTAAAAATGTCTTTACAGGGATATTTCCAAAGACTATAATTGAGCTTTTTTAATTATTTTTTTGCTACAAAGGAAAGATTTTATGTAACCTGAGTGCCGTATGCTTGCTTAGTTGAAGCTGTTTGATTGGTGTTGCTTCAATAAAGTTTGCACAGCTCTCTCTAGTTTTCCATACTTCAGATTTTCACTGCGTAGTGCGTTAAGGTAAGAAGATAGCTTCTGTAAAGATTGACTGAGTTTTATACAGAATCATAGAATAGTTGAGGTTGGCAGCAATGTCAGGAGACTGTCTAGTCAAACTCTCCCTCTCCGAGCAGGGTGAGCTAGAGCAGGGTGCTCAGGGCTATATCCAGTCAGGTTTTGAATATCTCCAAGGATGGAGACTCTAGAGACTCTCTGGGCAACCTGTTCCAGTGTTCAATTACCCTTACTCTGAAAAACCTTTTTCCTTTGTTTAAATATTTCTTGCATTCAGTTTGTGCCCGTTGCCTCTTGTGCTTTCACTAAATACCACTGAGAAGAGTCTGCCTCTGTTTTCTCCACTCCCTTCCATCAGGTTATCTGTACACATTGATGAGATCCCCCCATGAGCCTTCTCTTCTCCAGGCTGGCCAGTCCCAGCTTTCTCAGCCTTTCCTCATATGAGGGGTGCTCCAGTCCCTTGAACATCTTTATGCCCCTTCACTGGACTTGCTTCAGTATATCCATGTCAGTCTCATACTGGGGACGGCAGAACAGGACCCAGCACTCCAGCTGTGGCCTTAACCAGGGCTGAGTAGAGGGGAAGTGTCACCTCCCTCGACCTGTAATCACTTTTCCTAATGCAGCCCAGGATACCGTTAGGCACCTTTGCTGTGACGGCACATTGCTCACTTATGTTCAACTGGTCATGTACCAGGACCCAAGGTGGTCTTCTGCGAGGCTGCTTTCCAGCTGGTTGGTCCCCAGCCTCTACTTGTGCATGGGGTTATTAATCCCAATGTGCCGGACTCTGCATTTCCCTTTGTTGAACTTCATGACACTCCTGTTGCCCCATTTTTTTTCAGACAGTCAAGGTCCCAAGCAATAGTACTCTTCAATGCAGTCACAGAATTGCACTGTATTATGTATGGAGGAAGTTACAAGGGTTAATTTATCCTCCTTACCAATCCCTCACATGAAGCACTAAGAACATGGATCCACAAGATACCTTGACCTTTGCTAAGCGTCTGTGTTGTAACCATGCTCAGCTTTGTCTCTCCCTTAGCTTTTAAGTTGGTGCTCTTCTGTACATCTCTGGGGAAAAAACAGTACGGCATGACAGTGTTCTCCTTTCAGGAGATATTTTGGTACTACTGAGTTTCTAAAGAGCAGTTGTATCTGTAAAATTACCCACCAATAACCTTATTCCAGCCTAATAGTTCCCAGAAGCTCCTTTGTTATTCTTGCTTGAAATGTTACCAACTGCGAGAAGGCACAAGCCTCCTCTGGTTTAAATGGATAACCTTTCAGCCTATGCATGGAATAGTAATATAATTATAGAGATAGCTTCTAGGGAGACGAAAATGGTTGGGTTTTGCTACTAACCCCCCCCAAAAAACTCAATACTCCAGACATTCAGACCACTGTAAGCAGCAGTTCTGCTCCGGCTAATAAATTATTAGAATAGCTAAAAACTTAAAGAAAACCCATTCTCTCCTTGAGGTCTGTAGTAGTGAAATGAAGTGAAATCTCTCAAAGCCCATATACTTAGTGATTCCAAACAGGGGATTGGGAAGCCTTTGATGTGATGGAAAGTGGACCCATGCAAGACTGCTGTCTAGGACAGGAGTCTCACAAAGCTGTGTTTTCGAAATGACTTTTCATCTTTTGCCCTCACAGACAAAAATTGTCACTTTTTGTAGAAACAGAAAATCTCATCAATTAGTGGCCAGAATCAAGAGAACTGTAAGTGCTAGCTCTGAACAGTATGTCTCCTAGACAGTACCTTGGGTTTCTCAGGCTGTCTTTTGGAGCCTTTTTAGGAAGGTTTCAATATTGCTCTGCTCTTACATGTAATACTTACCTGAGGTTTGGGACAAGTGCATTCAACAGGGACTTGGCCTTTCCCTCCAGAGACAAAATAAAGATCTCTTTGTTGACTACTAGTTGAAAACTATGTGAGCAAGCTTAGTTCTGCTGATAGGGAACCTGAGGACAATTGTATGGGTTTCCACAAACAGTGGGAACTTAACATTTTGTTGTTCAAATTTATGCCAGATGATGAGAAAATAGGAAGTAATAGTTGCACTGCATGTGTTTTAGACTTACAATCTGCTGTACCTGCAGTCTTCATTAGTATAACTTTAAATATATAGTAATGTGTTCCAGAGGTTCAGAATTTTCTCAGGAAGTCGGATATAATTTGTGGACAACCACAGCCCTATTGTGACTTTTAGGAATTCAGTATACCGTGTTCCCACAGACATACTTGTTACAAGCGGTGGTAAAAGAAACGTGGGTGTTTCTGTTCATTGCAATGTGTAATCACCTTTTGACATTTTCTTCTGTAAATTTGCAAGTAAATGTAGCAGTTGTGTAAGTGAAGAAATAAGCATGTTAGCTTTAGCTAGCACATTACCTGCATGTGAGCCTGTGCTATATGAAAGGAAAGGGAGCCTCTCACGTCCACTGACTTTATGTCCTTTGGGTCACATCAGACAATGTTCATGACTTCTTCAAAGACAATTTTTTGCTGCTTTTTCACATGTATCTTTGGCCTTGAACTTGGAAGGGTGGAGTAATGGAAAATAAGGTTGAAGAAAGGACTTTGAGAAGTTAACTTAGGCTATTCTTATTGTCCCTTTTCTAAAAGATGCATGTCTACTTGTTTACACCAGGAGCTTCAGCTAATGGAAGTTCCCCAGCAGTGTCAGTGAATATAGTGGTAGTTTCTCAGGGAAAACTCCACTGTAATTATGATTATGCACCAGAAAATGCAGACACATGTATTATAGATATCTGTGTATATGTCTATCTAATTGTAAGGGGGGGAGGGGAGACCTGAGTGTAAATTGGAATCTCTGAAATGATGGGGATTAAAAATATACAGGAGAGTGTCAGTGGAAAGGGAACAGGGGAAAGGGAAAGAAAGGAAAAGGAAAAGAAAGGAAAGGGAGAAATGGAAGGAAAAGGAAGCACAGAAATGAAGCAAAAGGAAAGGAAATGGAGGGAGGAAAGGAAAAGAAAGGGAAGGGAAAACTAAAGAAGAGGGAGAGGAAGAAAGACAAAGGAGAGAGGAAGAGGAGAAAGGAAGGGGAAGAAAGGAGAGGATAGGAAGGGAAGGTAAGGAAAGGAAAAGGAAGGCTGGGATATATTTAATCTGCGTAATTTTGTTGATGTAGTGTGCAGTATTGGCATAATTTAAGGTGTGATGAACTGTGAAGTTTCGGTTTGGAATGTCTTAATCTGATCTGTGCTTAAACCAACATACTGTGGCTTTTCTACCTGGAGATTAAATGTACCACAACTGCTTGGTTTTCCTGTATTCTGTGCTGCATTGCACAAATAGCGCCTTTCACACAATTGTATCCCCATTTTTTCTGAAGGTGTTGAAGACGACAGAGCAGAATATTTGTCACCTTTGTCTGGCACCTTTCCTGACCCCTGACTCTCTCCACCCTACTGAACAGTCGTCTTCGGTGTGCTGTGCACAGATTTCTGGCTGCAGGCAGATCCCCTGCGACCTGCAGAGGTTCGGTTCCCTCATCTCTGCCCTTCCTCTCTCTGTGGGAGAGGAACTACCTGGGGCACACTTCCTTTCACTGATTTAGTCATATGTACCCATCCAAGTGCCAGCACAGTTTCCATTCATTCTTAACATACGTGGCAAAGGGAAGAATGTCTAAAAAAAGTACATCTCTCGTTGTTTGGTTTTGAAGTTGGAATGAATTTCAGGTGACCACTAAAAAAAAAAAAAACCAACCCCACAACACCTTAGAGTTCATTTGTGGCCAAAATGGCAATATGAATGCTCTTAGCAAATGTTTTATGTACGCGTTATCTGCCATTCATATATGCATTTATTTCATTTGAGCATTAGCATAATTTAGTTAATGCAGAACCCAGTTTTTCACAGAAAATCAACAGAAAAATAGTTTACTAGCTGAGAGTTTCTCACGGGATCCAGATGCTTCACATGGATTCCAGAAATGTCATTTTAAGCTGACTAATCGTTTAAAAACTGAAAAGAAGGAAGCTCCTTAGGGCATGGCTTGTGCTACCAGGCTCTGCTCTGCTGTATGGTTTTGTTGTTAATTGTTTGCATTTTATTGCATCTTATGTAATCTTTATCACAGAAGAGGGTTTCTCAAATGGATTAATTTTGCCAGCAAGCATTGATGGAGGAGCACAATGCTGAATGAAGATATACTAATTAGCAGATGTACTGATTTTACAGAAGCTGCATTTAAATTCTTTATAATTTACTGTAGTAGGTCCAATGTGCAGCTTGCCATGCAAAATATGAATATTGTGCTTGTAGCCTACTTCTGTCAGCAGTCCACGTACTGCGCCTATGAAGGAAGGTTTGATTTAACTCTGCCCTGTGAAGGGCGATTCTGTACTGAGTTGAGATCAAATAGTATGCAGTATGACTATCCTGTCTTATCCTGCAGATGATGTTGGTCATTTACACATCTAGTTCTCTGACCTCTCTATATGTCTGCTGCCTGCCTATACCCTATATGAAGCAGTATTTCCTTCACATGTTCTGTTTTATGAAACAGTATCTTCTTTCATTTGCTTTTGCTAGCTGTAAAAATCAGCTGGTGAGACCCGGTTGTCGTATGACAGCACAACCTAAATGCAGTATATGAAACTGTCAGGTGAAAAAGCAGTCAAAATACACCACAAATCTACTTTGCCTAATTCATATGTTACAGTACCGGAGATGTGAGTTATCTTTAAAGCTTCTTTTAAATGTGTTGGGCATATTATCAGAATATAACTGCAATATCAGCATATTTTATGATAACCTCTAATAATCAGTTTTATAAACATGTGCTTTTGTTAAAGAAATACCCTATTTTAAAAACCAAATTATAAACAGAAGATGATGGATGAAATTCTTAGGTGAGTATCATATAAAAGGTAATGCTCAAAATGACACAGATGAGTTTTATTAAGAAGTTTACCATTGTGACAGCAATTCACATACCATGTTTGTTTAACCTTTCTTGTGTATAAAATATGTTATAAATATTTACTGTTAAGTGCTAAGTGAAAAGCATGGAATATAATACTTGTCAGCCACTACCAGCAATTATTCTGTGCTATGGAGAACGGTTAGATGCCACAAAAACAGAGAAGGCATTTCTATTTTAACTGCATAAATCAAGTAGCTTGTTTCTACTTTTACTAATGCCACTGGGTGCCTGGCATAATGCTGTTATACTCAGGGGCATTATGGTGACTTTGCATTAGTGTAAGAAAGGCATAGAGCCCAATGATGTATTTGTGTAAAAATCAGTGCTGTGAGTCAGACGGAAAGTGATATTTCTTTAATCTGTGTCCTAAATTCTCTGAGTTTGTTTCTGCTGGAGCATTTCTGCCTTAAGGTTCAGGGTCACTGACTTTATTTCAGCCGATGGCTGACTGCCTGTTGAGATGCTGTCACCTGTCCTGATGGGCTGGGTGGTCAATGATTGCCAGCAATGGCTGCTCAAAGGATGAGAGAGTGTACAGGTATTGTAGATGACTTAGCGTGTTGGAGCAGTTGATGGTGCTAGGAGGGCTTAAGCCATATGCACAGCACTTTTTCTAATGAATAAATGTTAGGTCTTACCTGGAATATCCAACATTATTTCTGCTCTTAAAGGTTTCTGAAAACTGTGTAAGCTGTTCAGTGCATTAAAACAAAACTGCAAACTAGTGTGTGTTACATGAGGATATGAAAATTGCTGGCTTGGATTATTAATGCTACATACAGCTGAGAAGATTCCCAGAAGTCAAAGAGAGTAAGTTGGAGATCATTGTTACCAGAGTGTTTGGCAAGGTATCAAATGAATGCTGTAAATATGTAACTATGATGATAGGTGATAAAAAATCTGAGCCAAAATACCGTGCTGTATATCAATACAGAGCATAACCAAGTACAGTAAGGCAATGTGTTCTGTGGAAAGATAATTTATTTATGAAGAAGGCACAGTGACATGCATAATGCTGGAGAGACAGGGATGGAGGGGGGCTTGATTTTTAAGCAAACTATCAGTAAGCTCTACTGAGATGCAAATTAGGGTTTCTTGTTTCTGCTGATAGGTATTGCATGTTGCATTGCATTTTTACCTTTGTTATTCTTTTGTTTTGCTCTTTCTCAGCATCGGAGGGGCGAAGTTCATGTCAAAGGTCATTTTTGCTGAAGTTGGTGCTGAAAAAAGACCAGTTGTGTAACAGTCTTAGCTGGATTTATGCTGTTATATAATGTCAAAAGCATTAGGAACATAAATGCAGTCTCCATGTCTTCCTGACTAGTGGAAATACTGGGGTGGATGTTGGGTTTATGGGATTTACAGAGAAAACACAGTATTAGTTGGAATGCCAAAATAAGTGTCATTTCAGCAAATTCCCAGAAAGTATGTTCTGGCAAACGTAGTGTTCAGAAATACATAGGGGACTTTAGTGTTTCTCAATTGAAGTTGAGTCTGTCTGCTGCATGGGGCATTTGGGACTATTCTCTTAACAGTTTTACACAGTGTGAAGAACCTGCAGCAGAAAAGTAAGACGTGAAGACATGGAGATGTTTTTTCATAAAGCTAAATAGACCTGTTAATAAAATAAACTCCAAGGTGTCTTTTTCAAAAAATTATTCAGAAGGATATCTGCAGAGTATTTTACTAGGTATGGTCAACCTGTACATAATTAGGTTCTGCTATCAAGGACCTCTTAGACCTGGAAGTAAAGTCTTGGACTTCATTTTGTCATCAGCAAAATTCCACTTACGCTGAATGGTTTAGGAAGCTTTTCTGTTAGGAAAATGCCTAAAGACTTGTATGCAATAATGTAGGCATTTTAAGAAATGCCCGTAAATATAAAAAAACCCACAGGCATTAGAATATATGATTTTTTTTTTTCCCCATAGGCAACACTTATCAAAAAGCAACATGCTTATAGTTTGACTGAAGCATCACGATATCAATTTTAGGGTCTCAATCCCACTCTAGTTTATATGAGAGTATATCCACTGACAGCAAGAGAATTACAGAGCTATTAAACTAGTTAAGCTCGAGAATGAGGCCTCAGTGAAATAAGACCATTGCAATCTTGCTATGTCCAGGGACAGACAGCACGGCTGAGGAGAAAGGAGACCTGGTGAAAACAGTCTTTTCTGTCTTCTTTGTAGTCTGCCAGAAGAAAAATAACAGGCATAACCAGTGCTACTACCTATATAATTCTAATTTGTGTTTCTTCGGTCACTGTTACAATGTTTTAGCCCTTCTCGTCTTCCAACATTGTGCATGTGATTGATTCAGCTTATCTAACTCTAGGTTTCTATAGTTTTGGTACCGTGGTCTAAGTTGCTCCCTGTAGACTGCCTTTCTAGTCAGTGAAAACAGAGACAAGCACCTTCATAGAAGGAAACATTTCACTTGGCAGTTTTAGAACTTGTTAGGTCAGTAGTCTGTAAGATATTTTGTGGCTTAGGAACATAAAATCAAAGTATTTGTATTGGGAAAAGTTAATTGCTGATAGACTGTTTTCTGAAAGAATAGAGCATTACTTGGCATCTGCCTTCTACCTGTAGTTTGTAAAACAGTCCTCTGCAGAGGACTTTCGGTAATAGGTACTGCTATGTCTAAAAGGACCCGACATAAAAATATGATTTGCCATATTGCAATTGTTAATCTTCTCTTATTTCCCTTCCTGCCTCCACAAAGTTACATTGCTTTCATATACCTAAAAGTAAGAAGAAAATACTCTGTTTCAGGAATTAGACAGTGGGATTTTTTTTTTTTATTAATCTCCAGTGTATTTTTGGTACACGTTTGCAATCATACAGATTTTGTTCAAAGGAGAAGTGGAACCAGTGGAATTGTTTTTCTGAATTTTTCATGATCAGTTCTTCAGTTCTTGTCTGCCAACGCACACCACAGGATACAAGACTGATTATAATGTGCTCTCTTTTTGTTACTAGGTCAGTACTTCTAATTCTGAGCTTGTCTGCGTCACTGGGAGTATCAGATAATTTACTCGGAAGGAAGCCTCAGACATGCTCAGAGTTAGTTTACTCAGCAAAAAGGCATCTGTGCAGAAAAGCTTATTGATTACTCTGAGAATGCAACTTAACTGTACTGAAGGATCTATGTGGTTCAGAGCATATATTCCAGATCAGTAAATTAAGATGATTCTGTGTTTGAATGTGTATGCTACACGTGAAATGAGTGACTTCTAAAAGTATTCAGTGCTATTAAGAATATGCATCCACTGTCTATATTTTTTCATCTTTCTTTCTCTGTCTCTCACAAAACCTTCTTCCTTTAAAGAATTTTTTAAAAAGTAAAATTGTAGCATATGGAAACAAATTTGATTAATTTTGTCTAATTTGAAATATCAGTAAGTCATTTTGAAGTACATCTTTTAAATGTACCTATTTGTGCATGGAAGAGCAGAGTTTATATGTCCCGATTCTTTTTTGTGCTTTAGACAGCAGATTTTGCTACCAAGTCAGTGTCAGCTGCGAGAATGCTTATTTGATGTAAATTTACAGAAAATGTATCAAACAGCTATTCAACAAATCACCGCATTCCACTTTTAAATAGCTTGCGCTGACCTACTCAGAGCATGTTATCTGCAAGGGGGAGAGAGGGAGAGACACAGTGAAGCATTGCTCTGGAGAGCGTTTTGCTCACATTATGATTAAACTGCACTTAGGAACCTGTGCAGAAGTGGGCATCTTTCTAATTTGTTTTGTGTTACAGTTATTATGTTTCTTAACCTTGCAGTGGATAGGACGTTAAGGTGTGAAAATAAGGGAAAGGGGAATTAATTGTAGGGGGTTCTAATCTCTCTTTTTTAATACTTATCACTATTTCTATTGTATTTTTTGTTTCCAGTTACAAGAAGACACATGAGACCCTGAGCCATGCAGGACAAAAAGCAACAGCAGCTATCAGCAATGTAGGAACTGCTATCAGCAAGAAGTTTGGAGATATGAGGTACAAGGATCTGCTCCTTCTCTGGTCTTATTTTGAGGACAAAAAGTATAAGTCATCTGTTGGCTCTTCTTTTCCGTCTGCATTAGTGTTTTAAAGGTTCAAGTACTTTTTTGTCAGAATATTTTACAACATTCAGGGTTTCAACCAAAAAGAAGGGGTAACAATGAATGAAGATACAATTCTTATTTGAGTCCTGGTTTTAAAAAAAAAACCTTGCAATTTGAAATCCTTTTGGAATAACTTTGCAAGCTCAACGAAATGTACAAGTAAAATGGAACAAAAAATTGCTGTTAGTTTTTTATTAACCCAGTTTTATTCACACATGGATTCTGGAGACCAACATCATCTGATGAAAACAAGCCTGCCTTGGAGTTGCTTGTGGAAAGATAAATAAAAAAAATATTTTAGGCTATTTTTTATCAGCTTTTTAAAGATGTACAAAGGCAAAGTATTGTTCTGCATTTGTATGTATAAAATGAAAGTAGGAGGAATTGAGGTCAGGAGAACTGTCACTTAAAAGATAAATAAATATCACGCTGTATATGTTGATGTATGTTTAAAAGTGTTGGTCTTAAAGTTCCTCAGAATGACAGCATAAATGAAGAAATTGTACACTGTAAACCAGCACTGCAGTTTTCAACTTGGTACCAGGATTACGGAACTTATTCTCAAGTGTTTTAGGGAGCTGACTTTTTTTGTGATGAAAAAAATGAGCAAGGGTAACTCTACAATATATTGTTTCAGCTGCAGAATTAGGGTCTCATTTATCAGAGATATTGGTATATACTCACTTTTTTGGTCATTTTGTAATGTATGAGCTAACCATATCCTAAGATCCGTGTGAATCGTTTTACAGTATTTCAAAAATATATGTGTTTTTTTGCTGCAAATGGCTGAAGCATAGTTCTTGGCAGCTAAAAGTTATTTTTTCCACTTTTTTACTTTTAATCTAAATCTTAAGAAATCTGTAGAGTCCCTTCTTTATACCTGCTTTTTACATACAGCTTAATAAACCCTCTACAGAAGTACTACTGTTTTTCTAGGTGAAACTAAAAAAGGCAAATCTTCATTACTGTATGATCTGCTTTACAATGTCTTTTTCTACATTGCAGTTTAAAATGGAAATCTAGTGAGTGACTTGCAACCAGGCTATGAACATAAACTAAGAATTCTTTGACTTAATACAGTTAAACATTCATAGGTAGTGTATGCCTAGAAAAGGATAAAAGAATAAGGAGGCATGCAGTTACATTTTCGTAGTACATTTTTTTAGCATTCAGCAATCTGAGAGCTGAAAACTTTCTAAAACAGAAGTTTGAGCTTTCACTTAAAAGCCTTTGAAGAGTTTTTCTTCATGAATTTATCTTTTTTTATTTATTTAAACTTGTTTGAGCTTTTGACATTCATAACACCTCATGAATGAACCAGATGAACAGATAATTTTGTGGTAGAGTATGGTTTTTTCATTTGTTCATTCATTCCCTATTCTGAGTCTCCCTGGTCTTTCCTTTGATGCCTTCTGGCTCTTCTGTTGTGAGAAACAGTGAGTGTAGTCCTTCTGTTGTCCTTCATCTCACTCATGATTTCCTGTGGTTTTATCGTATTTCACTTCAGTTCCCTTTTTTCCAGGCAGAGGCTCCAGTTGCATGAGCTGCTTTCACAAGCCTCTTTCCTACCTTTGTTTCTTCTTACTGCCTTCCCTGCATTCATAGTTGTATTCTGTATTTTTGAGAAGAGCATGAGATGCATGTGCTGCATGTGGCACCCACATACCCTCTGTTTCATCTTCTGTTCTTTCCTAACACTTCCTCCTGTAACAAAGACAAGCCCACTGCTCAGTGAACAGGTCCTGTTGCTGCTTCCATACTTTAGATCCTACAGCAATGACCAAAGAGTTGGTGTGCAAATACTTTGAACACTGGCTCTTGATCATAGAGAGAAGGATGACTCTAATAATTGCCTACTTCTCAGGTCCTGTTGCTTGTGCTTTGCACAGGGTGTGAGATTAACTGCAAAGGCAAAAATGTCTTCACTGTAATAGAGCATGTTTTTCCTTTGATATTTCCCTTAATTAATGACTGCTACCAAATCCCTTTGTCCTACGTATGAGTACCAACCCCCACCCCCACGGTGATCATGCCTCTGACTAGTGCTTGGAAAGCAGATGGGTGGTATTTATCCCATTAGTCCTTTAGCCAAGAGCTCAAAGCAGAGGCTAAGTCCATAAGTATTTTGATTAATCAAGAAGCTTGTTTCTAGTAGCTTTCTTTGATCAAAATGGTTACCTTGAACCTGGTTGGGAATTTTTCAGGAAAATATGAACTACCAGCACTGCCACTTTTTGTGTATGCTTACTGTTTTCATTTAAGTTCTCAGATAGATTTTTCTTGATACTTGATGATGAAGCAGCAAGTGGTATAGCCAGTATCCCATAGTTACATAAAGCATGGCATGACTTGGGCCTTCTGCATCTGCTGAACATCCTGAATCTGGAGTAATGGTCAGCAGCAAAGCTGGTCTAAGACCTTGGCTGAAGTTGGGCAGGTGCAGTTCTGTGTGGGGTCCCACTGTAAAATTTATCACTTGAATGACCTGGTTTTAAAAATCTTCCTCTCTCCCACTCCAATGCCAGCCATGTTTGGGGGAGTAAGCTGTATGGAGGCATGCATTCTTTGTTTCATTGTTTGCTTGCTCTTTTGCTAATCCAGACCATTTCATTTCAGTGATGTAGTATATGGATTATCACCGCCCCCTCCCAGAATGCTGATTTAAAAACACATCGGACTCTGGCTTAATTCTCTTGTTTAGGCATTAAGGCTGACAGTCACCAATGGCATCCAGATGCAAATCCCTGTTCTGCTTTCATTCAGAGCAGACACTTGAAACTGATTTCTAAAATCCAGATGCTCATCATAATTCCCAGTATGTTCATCAGTCTGGCGTGTTTGGCCTTTACCACCTGCCTGTGGTGATGGTGATTTTGAAAATGCTTGTAGTCAGCCTGACTCTAAATATTGAAGCCTTCTTTCTTTGTGAAACAAAATTCTGCTTTCTGGGTTGCCTGCTATGTAAACTGTACAAAGCACCACAAGAATCACATATTTCTGTTCTGAAGATGCAGGGTCTTAATTTTCACCTTGTGTTATCTCTAAAAAAAATTACTAAAATATCATATATCAGCAACAGGCCAGATAGACTCCCCCAAATGTGCTATTTTGCTGCATTAGAATTCAAAAAGATGAAAACTACAAGAAAGAAAAATCACAAAATTCTGTGTGTCCCAAAGAACAGAGAAGCCACCCTTTGGGGACAAAGTGCTTTTCATGCAGCTGCTGTGCTTCTCTTTTATCCCCACCGCAGCTTCCCAATGTCGCAACTCTCTAGTTCATTTTGTGCATGAATAATCAGTAGCGTTTTACATCTTGTAAATTTTTTATTAATTATTAGTGCTTGTAAGGTCTCTCTACAGTAGTAATACATTCTATTTAATATTATCATGTTACTAGATATACCAGAAATGTGTATAAAAACATTATACAGATACTTTTGCTTTAGGATACAAAGCAGGCACTAGTAATACAGTTAAGATAATAGATTCTTCATTAATAGCTCTTGTGATTAATGATATGCCATCAGGATTTTCTGTTGTCCCTCCACCCCCAGCTTATATTGTGTCTTTTAACATTTTCTGACATAGAGAAGGAAGGCAAAGGGGAAGAGGGGAGTCCCAGATCACTCGAAGGCCACTAGCGTGAGCGCAGTTCTCTCAGAAATAGAGGTTACACTAACATTTCAACATGGCTCTTGCCATGTAGAGCACAGATGTGATACGGAGTTGAGGGTCTTTATCCCTTGTTCTTTTGCATACTGGTAGAGTTTGGGTCTTTTCATGCAATACTGATGGACTACTCTCTAGCTGTCTACATGGACCTAAGTTTCATTCCTGCTGATGGCCTTTTTAGTAATAAGGTGTGATACCAAGTGAGAGACTTTATGAATTTTGTTTGCTTTAAAAAATAAAAAAAGGAAACTACATACACAACACTACTACATGCACACTACCACATATATTACTACTACACAAGTAAATGCATTTAAAGATTAAGCTGACAAAGGCATGCATGCAAATTAGGATGTCAGCAGTTATGCTGCTTATACATCCTTCATTCAACTGTCTCGTACATTTTCTTTAATTACATGATAGCACAGACCCCTTTCAGATTCAGTGCCTGGGATGAGCCAGCTCTAAAGATGAATAAAGATAATATAATGCCTCATTCCTGCCAGGAGTTGCAAGGCACATGAGGAAAGAGACAGAAGACTGTAGGGAGGGAGAGCTTGGAGGCATGACTGTGGCAGCTGAATTTGCCCCTCAGAGATGATGGGAATCAGCACAGAAGGCACATGAGGTCACAGAGGGGTGGAAGAAGGCGAAGTTCACCCCCTCTGGAAAGGGGCAAGGGAAGTTATGGGAAATACAAAGCAGATACTGGGGGATTGCATTAACCTGTTATTTTCTAAGTGTCTAGAAGATAGCGTGATGGCAAAAACATAAGAGTTTGTCAAAAACAATTATCTTGAACTGACAGCGCCTGTCATAGAGGATGGAGGGGAGGCAAGAGATGTGATAAAGCTAGACGTTGATAAGGCTGTCCATACTGGTTTTGCTCCTGCAAGTGAGCTAGAGAAACAGAGTTTACATGTTATTGCTTTAGCAGGAAGAGGGCATAAGGAGTTGAAAATTATTTTCAAAAAATAGGTCTCAATAGCTCACCATAATGCAGGATTTTGCAGGCATCTGTCCTGAATCTGTTACTCTTCAGCATTTTCATTACAGGCTTAGATGATGGCATTGTGTGTACAATTAAAATCCCCAAATGACTGCAGTGGGAGGGAATGCAAGCACTTTAGACAGCAGGATTAGGATTCAAATTTATTTTAAATTATAGAATAAAATTCAGTGTAGGAAAGTGTAAGGTGCTTTATTGACAGATAGAAAAAAAATCAGAAGCAGAGATGAGGAGCACTGACCAGCCAGCTGGGCAGTGGCTTTGCAGATAAGGGCCTAGCAAGTGCTAGGCTAGTGGCTCAGAAATGCAGCAGGAGTCAATGCTGTCATGCAATCATTGCTGATACATATTTAATTCTAGCAAGTGTTACAGGAGTGTTGTCTGTAAGATTTGGGAGAGAGTTGCTCTGCCCAGCTCTGATGAGGACTCAGCTGGAGTATTCAGGCCAGTGCAAGGGCACCACCCTTGGAAGGGTGTGCAGATGAACCGGAAGGAATGGGGAGAAAAATTAAAAAAAAAAAAAAAAGAAAATCAGCTTCAGAAAATACAGCCAGTGAGAGCACTTGAACAAGTTGGCTTTTAGGCTGGACAAGTGTGGCTGAATAACGAAAGGAGAGGGAAGATGTAGTAAGTTAATGTGAGAGATCAGCTTTACAGCTGAATGCTTTTCCTGAACAGGGGCACAGGTTATTTCTGAAGGCTGTGAACTCTCTCATTGGAAGTTTTTAGAAGCAGGTTAGGCCAATATCAGTTGGAGATGGCTCAGGTATAATTAATCTGCTTTAGTGCTGTGGGAGTTGATTTTTGCTCCCTTTATTGTTGTGCCTTTTGGGGTTTTTTTGTTGTTGTGGTGGTGGAGTTTTTGCACAGCGTTTTGCTGTGCACTTCTAGGATTCCTGTGCAACTTGCTGTAGGTGACCCTGCTCTGGCGGGGAGGTTGGACTAGATGATCTCCAGAGGTCCCTTCCAACCCTGACCATTCTGTGATTCTGTGATTTCCATGGTCTAGGGATCTTCCAGGCTCTTAAAACTGTTGCTGAACTCATTGGGAGCTGAATTCCTTGAAATATGGTAGATGTCATACCCAAAACTACCATTCTTAAACCTCTGTGTCTCTGATATCCCCTATAAAGGAGATAGTAATATTGTCTTGCTTCAGAATGTAATTTCATAAGCATTTCTTTGGCTGATGGGTGAAGCAGTTGTTTTCTCTCGTTTCTACTGACACCCCTTCATTTGTGCTGGTTTTTAGAGCTCTGCAGTAACACAGATTTCCAGTAACAAATATGGGTGTACAAGTACCTGTATTAGCATGTAGAAGGGGGTGGCCATCACTGGGAGTCAGCAGGTAGTAAAAGGAGGCTACGTATGGTAACAGTATTACTTAAGCAGGTCTAAGCAGAAATGTGTTGTGGAGATAATTCCATGAATGTTTGGGAAGCACCAATATACATGATGATGAGCCCTGTAAATAACCCTGAAGAAATCAATGCTTTTCTTCAGAGCAAGTTATGAATATTGTGCAGTAAATAATGCATCACACCACACATTGAAAAAGGATGTGAAAAATAAGTATTGAAGAGATGTTCATTAAGTGTGCACCATCTATCTGGCTCGCTGCATGAGGCAGGTGTTCCCTTGAAGTGGTCTGTAATTAAAGACTACATCAGTAACACACAGATGAAGGAGATGCTGTCTGCCTCATCATTGCTCGACTTTGGAACCTTAATGACATCCTTTGAATATTGTATATCAGTGTGCCTCTCGCAGTTCTGCTGCCTTAATTAAGTTTCTTGTGAGCTGGAAAACAGTGTCAAAGTGTCTCAAGTATTGTTTTCAACAAGGAAGAAGTATTTTAGAAAATGTCATTTTAGGAATTAAAACCCCCTTATTTTTTCCATACCCTTCTCAACTGAGAGATGATTAAGAAATCCAGAGGGGAAAAAAAGACATTTGCTGCTGATGTACAATTCCAGTTCACCTATACTTTCTCTTTAATGAGATTAAGGTAGGATTTTGGGAGCAAAAAACAGTTAGCATTGTTTAAATCTGATCTAATGATCTAATGAGAACATGAAGTTTAGCAGACAAAACTTTTGTCCTTCATTGCACACAGGATAGGTGACTGCATAGTGAAGGAGTGTGTGACAATTTTTGCTTTGAAGGAATCTCAACTGATCTGCATTCTGGTGTGAATTCCAGCATAAAGATTTGAATGCAAATGATTTTATTCTTCTCCTCAGGCAGTTTGACATGCTACAGATATATATGTATATTTTTGTTACATTTTCATAATACTTTTAACTCTTGCTTTTCTTTCCTTGTGCATCCACCACAGATCGCATTCAATTAGGTAAGACACATTACTCTCCTTGAATACTGCCTCTGTATTTGGCAGGATTTGTTTTATGGAATGTAATGCAGTAACCTCTTTCTTTTTAGCATCATTAAATATGATAAAAACATATGCTACTTACACTGTAAGGCCTCATTTTTACAGCATTGTGAGTATTATAAGGAAAAGACTGGACCAAGGGGCTAGTGTGTGTTTGCCTTGCCCTTGAGTAGATTAGTCTCAAATTCAAATAATGAACACATTCAAAAGATGTTGCTCTTGGGAAAACCTATTTATACGTAATCCCATTCTCTCAACTATCTTTTCCTGTTAGAGGTTGGAACACAGACAACAAACGCTCAGTAAAAATTCTATTCAGCCAGCAGAGTTTTATAAAGATTGTTTAAAGCATTTAATTACCTCCTCTTCAATAAAGCAAAAGTATGTTAGTCATGAAGTGTACGTGTTGGCTCTTTAGAAGTCTTGAGTCCTGGGGAAACGTCCAATAGTAGGCCAAGTTCTTAACATAATTAAAGGAGTTCTTTATATTTAGATCTTGAATTTATTGATGCTGTAAAACACTTCAGTATATGATGAATTATAAAGCAATTTTGATGAATTATAAAACAATTTTATGTGTGCTGAAAGATTCTACAAGTGGTCTGGCTTTACGTCAGTTCACCCAGCAGAGGGGCTGAACAGCCCTGAATCCCCTGCGGTCCCTCTGGCCTTGTAGCATCACCAGCGCACAGGACAGCTCAAGAACAATTCTTGTGTTCAGCTAAGTGATCCTAACGTGGCCCCTTACTTCACTGAGAAAACTGCAAAATGGGGCATAGGTTGAGCTTCCTATCTCACTCTGACATGAAACCAAAATGTAACGTTTAGCAACCTTTGTCAGAGAATCTCTGTTCTCTGCCTCTGCACTGATCACCATCACAGACATGTCTTTAAAAAGCTTAATGTTTTAGGCTTCTAGTAAAAGAAGTTGTCGGCACTGTTCCTATAACATGCATCCTTACCTCTGTAAAGAAATTAAAAGATGAACTCGGTGAAATGTGCACTTAGTATTCAGATTGTCTGTCACATGCCATCTCTCAGCTGTGTGAATTTAATTTGGCACAATGTAATCTTCTTACTTAGACCTTCGTATTTGGAATGTTTTGCTATTAGACAAGCAGCCTATGCTGAAATACTTCCAATTTCTTATTTTTGCCTATTTGTCATGCGTTACAAGACTAAAATGGCAAGCATGCTTGTTTAATTTAACTGGGATTGTTAAAGATTTGCTGCACTTGTGAAATGTTTGGGCTAATCTTTTGTAAGTCTTAAAAATGATGTGAAAAATTGAAACATTTGCATTGTCTGCTGTCAGTTCTTGTCTATCTGAGCTTAGCAGAAGCCTTAAAATATACACAACAGCAAACAGTTCATATAAGATCTCGCTGTCTCACCTGCTTGCCAAGTAGCTCTCCCCTCCCCGCCCCCATTTCTGAATCTTTAATCTGGAAAAAAAACCCCAACCTTTTGTGTGTATATGGACACAGTGCTGCTCTGAATTTGCATAGTTTAGAACAAACACATGTGCTGTTTATATGAGAGCTTTCATTTTTTAATGCTATAATCATGCTTTGCTTGATTGCAGCCAAATGTTGGTGTCCCTTAAGTAAAGCTCTCACTGTTCTCAATCAGACCAGGCTGCAGCTGTCAGTCAACACTGAAAGTAGCCATGCGTGAATTTTTGAAACAATACGTACTCATGCAGTGCACTTATGATGTTCAGATCTAAATGTCCTTATGAACAGTTCTTAGACTTCAAATAAAGATTCATAGTCGGAACAGGCTTGATGCTGCCCAGCAGCAAGGAATAGGTGATGCTAAGATAGCAGAGTTGGTGTTGGTGGCTCAGGTGGGAGAATGCAGCTAATGTAAGTCAAGCAGTTAGGGTGAGTGGCCATCTGCAGATCAGAAGGTGTGCAGGAGGATTTGGGGATCTTTGAGGGATGCAGAGGCATCTCCACTAGCCAACCTTCTGATACTCTTGCTGCTGGGAATTCTGAGGAGGGAAGTGTGGCAAAGAAGGGCTGGATAAGAGCTGTGGAAAACAGCCTTCTACTCTTGGTAGTGTTGAGGTGTGAAGGAGGAGGTGAAATGTCCTAGAGAGATGGGCACAGCAACTGCTGCATCTGAGCACTCTGCCTTTCTCGTTGAAGAAACCTCTTGTTAAGGTAGCCTGTTGTGCAGGAACCTATAGAAATTGGGGGCCAGCACTAGCTATTTGGACTGTATACATTGTGCAGGCAACAAAGGCAGGCAGTTGCCTGCTTACCTACTGCCTTGAACCAGCTCTGTTTATGTTCACAAACCTGAGGCGTACCGTATTCGCCCAACACAGCTTATCGTCTGTCACTGTGGAACACAGAGGTAGCTCTCTATTCCTCTCTCACGTGTTGCATGTCTCTGTGGATAGCAGGGGTCTGTGTCATTTAAATGGACATTGCCAGGAACTGTTCTGCATCATTCTTTTGAGCCCTATTAAATTGCTGATCAGTTGACATGAGAATATGGTGGTAAGATCTTCAGTGCTGAAAGTGAGCTGGAATTCACAAGTGAGTTTGACAAGCTGTTGCCCGTCAGGAGAGGGGAGAGTACCAGCGCTCTTGAAAATATATGTATTTTCTTAAAGATAATTTTAAAGAATAAAAATGATATGTTATAATCATGTTGCAAATGTGATTTTACAAGTGTTTTTTCCTTATCTTTTGCTTTCATCCCACAGTTACTCTATTCGCCATTCCATAAGCATGCCTGCGATGAGGTAATGTGCTACCCATATTCTATTATTTGCTATGGTGATGTTCAACAGTGTAATGAGGGGGGATTTGCATACTTTGATCCTGATCCTGCAGTTTTTAGTTGGATGAATAGTGCCACTTCAATCAATTAAGGTTATTCACGTAGATAAGGGCTGCAAGGAGAGGCCATCTGTGTTTTTTTCCATTTAATTGTATTAACTGTTTAATCTCTTGTACAAGCCTTTGAGTGAACGAAGCAGTTCTGAGATGTATTTGGGTAGTTGATTGTTGTTGGTATTACTGAATCTGAAATTCAGTTGTTTTGCTGTCTCTAGAACATCATCCAAAGCCCATTAACGTCAGAGATGCTTTCCACTTCAGCAGGCTTTGGATCATGCTCCTATGGAGGGATTTTATATGAGTGCTTTCATATTTTAATGGCTATAATCATGCTTTACTTGACTGCAGCCAAATATTGATGTCTGTTCAAGTAAAGCTCTGACTGTTTCCAATAAAATTAGGATCCAGCTTTCTTTATACCACCTCAGTCTCTACATATATGAATATCCCCACGCCCCGCCAAGCATGTGGGGAAAACAAATCTAACTGTATGATGGTTGCTAACTCATTCAGCTTCGCAAGGTGGATACTTTAAGGCAAGCATTCACCAGTGTGACCTATGGGTCAAATGTAGGTCATAAAACCCAGTTTCTCTCTCCTTTTGACCCTTCTTGCCTTATGAAAATTTTTTTCACCTATTTAACAGAAACCAGAAGTAAACCTGCATTATTTTTCCAATTGGCTTCCATTTGCCCTTTCCTTAAATTAGGGTCAGTTTAACTTAGCCTGATGAGGGATATGATGTAAATGTATGTGCAGGAATAGAGGCCATCATCATACTCCTGCTAAGTTCCCAGAATGTGCAAAGAGGATGTACTGGAACACTAAAATTTTAGCAGCCATTGGCTTCGTTGCTGTGTGAAATGAAGTGCAAGCTCCTGCATGTGTTTGCCTTTCCCCGTGGATGACACAGAGGCATGGGCACCTGCCAGGGTAAAGTGGTTCTGCCTCATTGTTCCACTGTGAGGGCACTCTCTGTTATGGTTAAAGATCACTGTTATGTTTTATTTCTTGTAGGAATAAATGGGTGTAGTGTTTTTAGTGCATCCTGTTGGCCGTGTTGGTAGGAGGTACCAGTGCTTTCAGTGGTAGTAGTTTCTATAATCTCTTTCTGGATATACCACAATAGATACATAAAAAACCCCAAAAAACTGAGAACTAAACACTCGATTAAGTAATTGCTTCGTTATGCTGCACTGGGCTTATGGAGATCCTATCACCTCTTTGTGTTAAAGAAAGTCCAAGAGGAGCCCTGCTGGACAACAGTTTCTGAGCTGCAGAGCCTTCACTAATAATGAAGCATAAAGTGTGCTGTGATTGAGCTCTCAGTTGTCAAGCAAGGAGCAGAGAACCAGAAGAAGGTCCCCTTTACCCACTGTAGATTTGCCCAAGTCCTTTGTGCTGGCTGAACTGCTGGAGGAGGAGACAAGCCTTTGGACTCACTCCAGCTTGCCTACTTCTAACGTGTCTTCCTACGTGGGACGGGGATTATCAGCAGTGGGGAAGCTGCTGCGAAAAGCAGAGAAGAGATATCCATCTAAGCAACTGAGGGGCAACTTGAGTACAGATCTCCATGGGGATCCATACTCTCGCTTAAAACAGCATATGCATTATATTCATAACATTACATGACAGTTATTTGTTGTGGTCAGTATGTTCTATTTGCAGGAAGAAATGTAAAAAAATGAACGCATTTAAAATGAGGGAGAAGCTATGTTTCAAGTTTTGGAGAAAGAAAGAAGGAACAAAGTTGTCAGGCAAGCCAGCAAACAAAATATGTGATTTGGTTTAAGAAGGAAAATCACAGCTGTTGCCTTTTTTTTTTTTATTATTCTTTTAAGATATGTTGAACTCACAGTTTTCCCAAAAAAAGAGTGTTGTGTTCTGTTCTACGGGGAGTGAAAGGCAGAGAAAAGCTTAGCTTTGTCAGAGGGGCACCTTTGGGAAAGTGTCCCTAAAGTCTTTGAAATCAGCAGGATACACCTGCAGTCACAAAGTCATGGAGTTGGGGGGGTCAGGATTCCTTAAAGGCATTTGGGACCCACTTCCTATATAGTTCTAATCCTAGTCTTAGGACATTAAACAGTCATCTTTATAATTATGTAAATTATGAACTTGCTCATAGGCTGAAAAAAATGTTAATTTCTTTATAGTAACAACACAAATGGATAAAACAGAAGAAATGCAGCACTACAGCCGGTGTTCTCTGGTTGTTCTTCTGAGAACATAATAAAAGTATCAGAGGGTAGGCAGGCCAGTCACTGGTTTCAATTACTAGGCAGGTTCTGCTTTTGCAAATTTGTAGCTAAAAAATACTAATCCAATTAGCGTAATTGGATTTGACTGACAGAGCACAAGTGACTGTTCATACCGTATCAGTCTATAGCCCTCTGCTGCCGGCCAGTCTTTGTTCTCTCCTAGCCTGGTAAGAACTGATTAAATTGTGGAGTTACCCCATTACGTTTGCAACTGACTCTTCTTCCTTCCTTCAACTTTGCTTTTCTCCTAGGAACTCTCCAACTTTCAAATCGTTTGAGGAGAAGGTTGAGACCACTGTCACAAGCCTTAAGGTAAAGGTTAGAGGCAGAGTTACGTGACTGTGGGTGTGAAAGCGTGACAGCTTAATTGTCCCTATCATTTGTAGAGGAGACTGACTGAATTTGCTATCCCATCAAGAATTTCACGGAACTGCAGGAGCACTAATGGAAAATGAAGGCAATATGCAAAGAAATAGTCTTTCTCTGCTTTGTTACTAAAAAATTACTTCTGTTTGCCAAAGTAAACAAGTGGTCTCAGAGATGCCAAAAATATGGCAGTACGAAAATGGAAAGCAGAGACATCTCATAAGGTGTGACCACAATTGATTATGCTGTGCAAGGCAGAGAACCATGTGCAGATGCAAGGTCAGGTTTTGAAAGCAGTGTGGCCTCATGAGCTTTGTGCCAGACGCAGCCACAGAGTGAACTTCCACCCCTGAGCTACACTCCTGTCCATACCAGAGATGTAGTCACCAAGTGCCCCGCACGCTGCTGGTGGGAGCTGTGGTGTAACTCATGTGTGATCCACACTACCGGTGTGGCTCTTAGCGCTGAACTCATCTTTCTTTAATGCAGGTGTGTTTCCTCTAAAATTTAAATGTTTTGTCTGGATTTTAAATTTCAAAACTATGTTGACATATTTGCTGTGGGACAGGAAGATCTGATGGGAAAGTTACCAGTTATCACTAATAGCACTTAAGGCTCTTAACGGAGCAGGGCAGACATGGCAAATTTGCAGTGAGCTAATCTTTGCTACATGGTAAAGCACATTCAAGGGGGCAACAAGAAGGTTTGTCTCCTAATGGTTCTCATTAATTAGATAAAGTCAAGTGTGCTCATAAAATGGCATTTTACTTTGTTGCGACAGAAAGATTCCAACACATTCCAAGTACAGTTTGTCAGTGGACAAGGGCCAGATTGATCACCCCTCGTTTTAGGGGGAACTGAAAATACTAGATTAATGTCAAAAGGTGTTAAAACTTGTAAAGCATCAAAAAGGCAAGAAAACGGCCTTCCATTTGGGGCAGAAGGACATTCCTTCTTATAGAAAACGCAAATTACGGCTAGAACTGAAGCAGCAGGTGCACCGGGAATGTCTGTCTTTTCCATGCCACTGTGAAATCATACAGCAGATAAAATTTTCCAGTCAGTGTGAGGAAAGTAAGCAGCAGAGAGCTTCATTTATTTTTATGTTTCTAAATAAGCACATCCATCAAAGAATGCAGGGTTGCTCTATCATTTTCAGATTTTGAGTGTTCATGTTTATTTAGTGATAGGCTGTTCTGACAACTTTAAGTCATGATAGCGTAGGGTAATGTCATCTCCATTGCACTGTGTCAGAGAAGGAAACATCATCGCAGTTTTACAGGTGGGAGGCAGCATCCCAGGGAAGACTAGGAGCATCCCAAGGAGCTGGAACAGAACACAAATCTCCAAAGCCCCAGCTCAGTGCCTCTCTATGCCTTCCTGTTCATTCTTTTCACCTTTGCTGCAAATGCTTTTTATACTCAACCTCACTGCAGGAGAAATCATCCATGCAGTGGGTGCATCAGCTTGGAAGGTCTGAATTCCTGTCTCGCTTGCTTGTTGCAGTCAAGCGTATCGCTTGCTTATCCCTTTGTATTCCTTCCACTTCTACCCATTTAGATAACCAATAGATATTTTCTGAACATCAGCACAGCCCACTAGACTGGATACAGATTTTTACCTCTTGAGATGGGAACTTTTAATAACAGTGACTCAAACTGTCAGAGCAAATATCAAGCCTACTACTACCTTATTTTATTGAACTTTCAAGCTAGTCAAGCTCCTGTGCTAGCTGGTGAAACAAAGGATTACATAGAACTAACCCTCTGGAAACTTAAGACACAAAGTTCATTTAATTAAAATAATCTTCCTAAGCATTCAGTGGCTGACAGGCTGGAAAAATGCCAGCTTGTCTTTAAGTCCTGCTGCAGTTCTAGGATGGAGTAAAAAGTTTTGCCCTATTTTCAGGCTTGAATCAACTTTGAGTGGGCATATGAGAAAGCCAAACCACAAAAGAACGTTTGCTTACCAAGACAACTCAGTCAAAACAGCTTTGTCTCTGTCACTTAGTCTTGACCATTTCCAAATCTTTATCTAAAGTTCTGTCTTTGTTAAGAAAACTCTATTTCAGAGATTTAGCCATATTGGGTTTTGTTCTTAATACTTACATTTACAAATTCAGCAAACTGGAGCGTTTTGAAAGCAGCTGACCTGTGAGCACACTGTCATGTGTTTCATTAATGGAATTTGATAGCTCTTCCTGCCCTCCCCACAGGAAAATGCTGTGGGCGGTTTTATATATCAGTATTTAGGCAGCTACGAGTACCTAAAGGGAGACAAGCTGCTGGTTTTGTTCTTTGGTTACTGTTTCTGTCAAAAATCTCAGTATGGTTTATGTATTTTGAGAGCAGCTGTGTTACCATTGCTGGCGGATGGGCCACTTTACTCAGCAAATGAACGAGTTCATTTTAATACCCAGCTCTTATTCAGCCTGCATAGAACTGGAGAAAACAGTGAAACCAGTGAGCTACTTGTAGGAAGAACCACACTAAGTTTACTGGTAGGATCTAGGATCCTGCCTGGGATCTACTTAGGGACTTGTTCCTTTAAGCGTATGATAAATGCCACTGGCAGATTTTATGATTGCAGCCTAGAAGTTTAGAAATTGGGGGAGGAAAGGGATTGCTTTATCTGACTGTTTTTATGGCTTCTGTTCTAAGAAAAACCCAACCCCGCATGTTCTCTGCCTGCTTTGAACAGTTTCCAGCCCTCCATGGCCATGGGGTGGAATGCAAATGGGACTCGCCACAGTGTGAGCAGAGGAACTTGCTGTTCTCTTTGTTTGCTTTGTTTCAGACCAAGGTTGGTGGGACAAGCCACACAGGGGGCAGTTTTGAAGAAGTTCTCAGCTCTACAGCCCATGCCAGCGCTCAGAGCTCTCTTGCTGGCACCCGACTCCCTGAGAGCGAAGAAGAGCTTCAGTGTTAGACCGCAGGCCCTCCTGAGCCTCACATGCCTCTCTCCAGAGACTGATGATCAGCCAGTGATTTTTAGATCTCCCTCATCACCCAACTTGCGCAACAAGGTTTTGTCAGCTTTGGAAAATTGCCTCCCTGGCCTCGTGCTGGGGATCTATATTTGTATTTTGAATGGGCCATTTTATCATCAGGTACTTTGTACACCATAGAAACCACATGCAAGTCATTAACTTACAATGGTCTAAATTCTATGTTAAGTGACCAAAATAGTTTTGATTTTCACATAACTTCCCTCCAACGATCTCCCAGTCTCTGTTTCTTTTTTCTTTTAGTTTACAGTTTTCTATCTGTTGGTTTCCAACTCCCCTCTCAGTGCCACATCAGACAGATGGACCTAGAGCTGTGCAAAGATTTCTACTGCCAGCAGTAGCCCATGTACCAGCTGTCTACCAGCCATACCAGGTGCCCTTTGCTCAGGAGTGTCTGTACATGATCTACTTCCTAACGGAATTTAATCACTTATTGTCACAAAAAGTTTTTTCTCCTTCACTAGTACAGCATGGCATTGCCCTCCACCCATTATTCAGCAGAGTTAAGGAGGACAGGAAGAGACACCCAGAAACTGAACCGATCAGAGCTGCTGATTTAAGATGATCATTGTAGCTGGAAAAGCTTCAGTTTAAAAATATGTTCCATTTCTTGCTCTCTGTGCTTCAATAAGACTTGACAGTATAAGTTAATTACAAAAGGAAGTGGAGCGGAGGGAACCTCTAATAATTTTGCCTCCATATCTTCCCCTCAAAAATAAGGGAAGGTAAATTTATGAGCCTCAGTCAAGATACAGCCTTAAGTGAAAGAAGACAAAACCAACAACTGGCTTGAGATGTGCCATAGGTTAGAGCGCCCATGCCTTCAGGTCGCGTTTCAGAGCTGCTCGTATATACCCTGTTATCTTACAATACACAGGATGAGTAGGTACTTCACTTTTGGTGTCAAATTCTGTCATGCTTCGCTCTGGGACATAATTCCACCAACCGCATTATATCTGCTTAATCACCCAGAGCCAGAGTCATCTCTCAGCTTTGCTTCAGCATGTTTTCTTGCATCCTTTTAACATATTTTTCTAAGAAAAGAGCAGCACACTTGTGACACTGTCTTGCTGTCTAGTGAGCACGTGTCAGTCTGCACGTTGCAATACTCAGTTCACCAGACTGATGAAAGTAAATATAGTATAAACAAGACGGAAAAGAGTCTGGCTACTTTCAAAATGGATGCATTTTGTGATCATAAGCCAAAGCTTCAAATCAGTGTTAGTGAGTTTGACATTACAGACTGCTTAAAATCTTGTGAGGAAACTTGGCTTTAAGTGATTTTTTTCCTGTGTGGCTGTTGTTATAGTTTTTATAAAGTTAGAATTCCTTTCGTAATGTTCTACTGGACGTAAGTTAACTTTGGACATTTATATCAAATGCCTCTTTAGTGCGATTTTTAGCATGGAACCAAATCTAATTTTTTTTTTTAAGTAAAGTTTTCTTGTGACAGTTTGCTAGCTTATTTTATGTGGTTTTGTGCATAAATGTGTATTTATTTAAATAAAGAAGGTATTAATGGTCAGCTTTGTGTAAATGAAGTTATTGATATTCTTACTAAAAATAAATTTCTCTCTTACTCTTTTACACTTTGTGATGTTTTCTTTTTAATTCTGTATTTACCGGTATTACTGTGCCTCTCCAAGCCTTTCTGTGTCACTGCAGAGTATCAAGGTACATTGCAAGAACGTAATCTGCCATTCCTACAGTTCCCTTCTGGACCTGAAATTCTCCATGGAAATCTGTGGCCCAAGTTTTGAAATTGTTGAGGTTCAAAGGAGAAAAAAAGAGTGAACCGAGATCAGTAAAAGTGAAATGCGTGGCAGAAAACATCTTCTAGTTCTGACACTATTGACCTTCTTTGGAGCAGGGCCAGCAGCTATACCGAGGTTAAAACACAGAGTCCAAGCACTGTCATCTTCTACAGGATGCTGATTAGACCTCATTTTATTCATATACATATATATGTATGTATGTACACACAGCAAAATGTTTCTGGGAAAGCAGTAAATTGTTTTTAACTAGATTCATTAGGAGCATACTTTAAAGAGCTTGTGTCAATATGACTTAGCGGAGGCAGGATGGCCAGACAAGCTTCTCTTCCGTATAAACCCTGACAAGTTATTGTCATTATAGCAGCTGCCACGATGTGTAGGCTCAGTTCTGATATGGTGATCAGGAGAAAGACGGGGGAGGAGGTGGTTTCCTCTCACAGGTCACATGTCCCGGGCCTACCACACTTTTCTGACAAGTGAACAGTGCACTTCGGTACTGCGTAAGGAAGCCTGAAGCCCCACAGGCCGTTTGCTGACCTTTCTATCAACCTGTCATCACAGCTCCCGCTTTCTGATCACACTTTCTCCTCCAGTCTCTTTCCAGCCAATTCCTATTTCTATTAAAATGCAGTGCCCAAAACTGACACACAACTGCACCTGCAGTGAGTAGAATGCAATGTAATTTTACATGAAGTACATGCTGCATTTCTTTAAAGAAAACCCCAAATAACACACACTCAAAACACATCTTTGTTTCCCAGGATAACACTGCACCATCGCGTGGCTGACGGGGGTTCTTGGTTCCCCTGGACCCCTGCAGAACCGCATCTCGCCAGCCAGTAAAGCCTCCTGCTGCGTTGGAGGAACCGACTGTTCCTGCTGGGGTGGCGCTTGTGCCGTGTGTGTTTCTATCACACATCTTTTTTTAAGGCCACTTCTCTTGTTTGTCAAGAATGTTCTCAGTTATGTCTTCCAATGCATCTGTAGCGCTCTTGTGCTTGGCATTCAATACAAGCTAACAGAGACTATGGTTTGTATGCATCTCAGTGGAATAAAAATGCTGAGAAATGGTGGGCCCACTCCATCACCCATCACTTGCACTATCACAGTCAGCCACCAGTTACCACTAGTTTCGTATTGCTCAGTAAAGCACAGTTTGTTCTTCCAGGGTCTCCACAGGGCACTGTGTTGGGCTGACCCTGGCTGGACACCAGGTGTCCACCAGAGCCGCTCTATCACTCCCCTCCTCAACAGGACAGGGGAGAGAAAATATAATGAAAGTCAAGACAAGGACAGGGAGATCACACAGTAATTACTGTCACAGGCAAAACAGACTCAATTTGGGGAAAATAAATTTAACTTATTACCAATCCAATCATAAGAAATCTTAAAACACCTTCTCCCAAAACCCTCCCTTCTTTCCGGACTCAACTTCACTCCCAAATTCTCTACCTGCTCCCTCTGAGCAGCACAGGGGGACACGAATGGGGGTTGTGGTCAGTTCATCACACGTTGTCTCTGCTGCTCCTTCCTCTTCAGGGGGCAGACTCCTCACACTCTTCCCTTCTCCAGTGTGGGGTCCCTCCCACAGGAGACAGTCCTCCACAAACTTCTCCAACAGGAGTCCTTCCCACGGGCTGCAGTTCTTCACGAACTGCTTCATCATGGGTCCCTTCCACAGGGTCACAAGTCCTGCCAGAAGCCTGCTCCAGGGTGGGCTCTCCACTGGGTCACAGCCTTCTTTGGGCACCCACCTGCTCCAGCATGGGGTCCTCCACGGGCCACAGGTGGATATCTGCTCCACCGTTAACCTCCATGGGCTGCAGAGGGACAGCCTGCCTCACCATGGTCTTCACCACAGGCTGCAAGGGAATCTGCTCCAGCGCCTGGAGCACCTCCTCCCCCCTCCTTTACTGACCTTGGTGTCTGCAGATTGCTGCTCTCACATATTCTCACTCTCTTATGGCTGCTGCCCCGCAGGTTTTTTTTCCCCCTTCTTAAATGTTATCCCAGAGGTGCTACCACCATCACTGATGGGCTCAGCCTTGGCCAGTGACAAGTTCACTTTGGAGCCGGCTGGCACTGGCTCTGTCAGACAATGGGGAAGTTTCTAGCAGCTTCTCACAGAAGCTGTAGCTACACCCCTCTCGCCCCCCGGTACCAAAACCTTGCCATGAAACCCCAATACAGGCACAACCTCTGCCCTGTGTGGTTCCCTGAGCAGAGCAGGCATCCCATGCCTCACCTGCACCAATATGCTCTGCAGACTTTGTGCACTGTGCGGCCGCTGAGGCGAGAGCTCCCCGCACCTCTGCACAGCGCCCTGTGCCTCCCCCAAAGACAGCGGCTGCAGAACGCAGCCCGAGCTTCGGTCAGGCCCTGAGGTTTGTGTAAAGGAGACATTTCCTGAGTCGTGGTGTCTGAAGATGTGTGCTCAGCTGAATTACCAACCTTTAAAGGGAATGACAATTGAATTGAGTTTTACGCCACCTCATTTGACATGAGGCTGAAGACAGAGAAGCTCTGAGTCTCTACCATCTAATTTTTGCAGGTGCAAACTTTCATTATCCGGTAATTGTGACATCTCCCTAATCTCCAGCTACACCCCTGATGCAACAGTTAATGGTGCAAACACCGGCCTCATTATGGCATTTACCACCACTACAGCATTACTTGACGGCCATACTGTACTGTCACATTAGCATTATTACTTCTGCTAAGAACTGTCATTTACAGCGAATCAGTACCAGCGTGTAACAGGCGGAACAAGGGGCGGCCAGCTTTACATGGGCGTGCAGGCTCTTCCATTCGACCGCGCAAGCTCCGAAGGTCCCTCCCAAACTCAGCTATTCTGTGATTGTCAATCACCTGTGCAAGAGTCTGTAAAATTGCTGTTCTTGGGTGAGGGGGAGTCAGGAACACTGACCTTATGGAAATGTCAGTACCATTCCCTGATACAACACATGAAAACTGTATGAAACAATAAATGTATTGAGAAGATGTAATTAATGAGATGATTACCAGTTTTATCCACCATCACTTCTTAAGGCTCACGCGTGCCAAAGAAATCTCATCTCTAAGTTTGTCTCTGTCAAGAGCTTCTAGAGAAATGTACTCATTGGTCTCGTTTCTGTGTAGCACAATGAACAGACATTAACCCTTTCGATATAGAAGGTACTTAAATCCATACGTACTTAGAAGTCACAGAGCAAGACTACCTGTCCCATTCAGTGCATTACATGAACAAATTAGACTGCAATCAGTTAAATTTTAAACTTACCTGAATTTCCTCAGTGGAGAATCTATTTGTAACTGAGACTGCATCAATCAGAGGCTGATTTAAATAAAAGAAAAAAACCCAAACAAACTCATTGTAAATATTTGGTCCTTAACACAACCTCTGACCTGGGAGGTAACTATCCTACCTGCTCTTATCTAAGTGGTCCTGGGATGCTCAGCAGTGAATGCACAGAAAACAATCTGCTGGCAGAATTAGCGATGTTATGGGAGGAAAAATAATACACAGCATATAAAACAAAATATTTATTATAGCTACAGCATTTAGAAACACCTCAGGAATGTGGATGGGACGTAGCAGCTATTTTTTTGTTTCTTGCTGTGTTAATCAGAGATACAAGCTGGAGTATTTCTGGGTGAACAAACTTTCCTGCAAAACAAAAGAAAGGAAAAGTTAATTAAAAATGCTCTGATTTTCCTATGTGTGAAAGGTTGGCAGTGAAAGGTTAGCAGTGATGTTGCTTTAGGCTCAAAATAAATGCCAAATTATTATTTTAAGAAAGAAAGTACTCCCATTTTGCTCCAACTATGGAAGTGTGTAAGAGTAGTTACAGCTATTTTCCCCCCAAAACTTATAAAAATATCTCATGCTCTATTAAGACACTTAAGAGCTGAAAAAAGGACACACTCTGGCCAGGACAATCCCATGCTACATATCCTGCTACAGGAAACCACCCCAATCACAGGCATCCGTAGGGTATATGCTCGAGACTCTACTCGGACACTCACTTAGTTTAAGTTACTGAGTTCTACTAGGAGGGCAAAGACGTCAATTAGCAAATTAAGTATTCCAGCTACGCTGCTGTTGTCCTTTTTTTCCTCTTCTTCCCTAATCAAATTATTGCATTTTTCAGAGAGCTCATTATTTCCCTGAGGAGACACTAAAGTACAAATGGGACTTGTTAGGGACTGTGTCTGGTAGTTGCTGGTCCTCTCCCCAATTCTGTCTGTCCAGGGTTTTTTCCCAGGATAGGATGACTTGAAGTCACAGTCCTCTTCTGCTGTTCAGCTGCCTTGCTAAAATAATAAAGACTATTATTTTATCTATTTTTCCTTTCCACTATCAGTTTATTTTAAAGGATGAAAAGCAGTGGATAGAATAAAGAGTACAATTGCACCTAAAACATTTCACTGAGCTGGTTCTCACATGTACCTTGGGCAGGTCCCACAAGACCACCGCTCACGTAGGGGTAACAAATTTTACTTCACTGGTTCATGAAACACTAACGAAGTAGAAACAAGCTGCTGACAGAGCATCAGTGAAGACTGAAGCCTCCTTCATAGCTCTCCAATGGTACAGGGAGACCCTTACACACATGTGAGTGTAATGAAAGCTGGGCCTCTCTCTAGATAAAAAGTGATGTAAAAGGAACTTGGCATAAATGAAATTCAGGTTCAATGCATACAGATAAATGTGAGTTACTTTTACACTGCAGTAAGTATCCCCAGAAATATTTAGGGTACTTGAGCAACAAATAAAATAACTAGCTCTCACTTGCTCTAAATGCCTATCAGAAAAAAAGGCAATTTATATATTTGATTTCATTTATGAAAGAAAAAATAAATTAAAAAAAAAATAGTCCAAATGTCATACCAGCAGTTGAATCGTAAAAATCCTGCAGTCTGCCAGGTGTGTTTTCCAACTCTTCATACTCAAACGCTTGCAGTATCATCTCACACTGATCCAACTGTTTTACAAACTTGGCTTCAGCAGTACACTGGTTTTCATATTCCTGAACAGTTATAAGAAAAAAATTGTGTTGTTCTGAAGTAGCGTATTAGAATCTCTTTATATATCTTCAATTTTCTTCCTTGGTACAAGCCACTCCCTAAATATTCACAACAGTTTCGTCTTTTGCTCTCTTTTTAAGACTGCTATTCAGGAAAATACTTGAAATAAGTACGTGCTAAATTTCTATTAAATGTAATAGGATGTAAGAACACAATTCTTTTGCATACTCTAAATCTAAACATACCAAATGTTCTGTCTGAATCAGGGATGATATGGAGACAACCCTACACAACATACAAGTTAAACAATAGCTTCCATTTAACAATATTTTATGTATCAAGATCTTTTCAGGCCTGGCTAAGGCTACGAATTACCACTGTGTGTGCCTATGCATTACCATTACCTATTTTTAAAACCTATTTTGCACTTTTCTCCACCACTTGCTGTTTTTATAAGGAGTTGTTCTTTACATTTCTCCTGTCACTCCTTCTTAATCTCTTTGGTCTAATCTGTCTGAGCTGCTTATGTCTTTATGTCTCTCCTAGGAGACAGGGAGGGGAGTCGTTAAGGGGTTTCCTCCCCTTCAGACTTCAAGTCCTTTAATCTCTGCTATCTTTTCCCTCTCTCCAGTCATCATCAGTACATATTTGTGTCAATCACATTTCTAGTCAACTTGAACAATTTTTCTGTCATTTGCTTCCAGTGATGGTTGCATACGGGTTTGCCATTTCATCTTCTCTTTTCTAACTCTACTGCATTGTATTTGATGTCTCATCAGCTGGTCTTCTCCTGACTTCCAAAACCAACTGCAGAAAACGGCTTCTTTCTGTGCAGGTTACCATCACCTCAAGACCCTTGGCAGGTCTGAGCCATTTATCATCACCACCCCCGATAATCAGACCAGAGGTTTAAGTACACACCGGGCCCATCTGTGCTTTCAGATCCACACAACCCACAGCAGTTCTGCAGATGACAGCAGCACAAGTGCAGGAACAGTTTTTCCTACTGACCAAAGAACACAGCACCTCCTTCTGCATCTTAAGACAACAACTGTGGGTGTGGGTGTCATTCACAGTGACAATATCCTAGGTTGTAATTCCAGCACAGTGATGCTTAGATAAGTGTCATGGTCATTTCCTTGTCCAACATACTATTAGGAGCCTGTTTGTTCTCATGCTTATTGCTTTACATTTGAAAGTCAGAAATCCAGATTTTGATAGCCATGATTGACTCATATACTACAGTATTTAGATGTGAACAATGCTTTGAATTTTCAATTACATTTTGATCATTATTTTAGTAATCTACTTCATTTCAGCATTTTTACCTTCTTTTCCTTCTTTCAATTTGAGCTTCGCCTCATCTTTACATTGTTTAAA
Organism: Anarhynchus alexandrinus; assembly: GCA_008711295.1. Lineage (NCBI taxonomy): Eukaryota > Metazoa > Chordata > Aves > Charadriiformes > Charadriidae > Anarhynchus > Anarhynchus alexandrinus. The sequence goes on along the minus strand of VUYV01000147.1, from coordinate 2,246,141 downwards.
TACTACTTCTTATTTTCTTCAATCTACTTATTTCTACTCTTTTTTTTTTTTTTTTTTTTGGCCACCAAAGAGAACAAACTGTTTCCAGCATTACAAAGGAGAACTTCAGGAGAAGGAGAACTATGCCTGCTTGCTTGTAAAGGTCTGTCCCACCTCCAGCAATTAATTGGGAGTATCAATCTGTTATCAACCCCTTTGTGCCATACAACCCACCAGATCTTATTCATACCTCAGCTCACATTAACCTCAAGAAACATCAGCTATTACATGCGCAACTGTGCACAGTGCAGAAATAAACACATAGCATTTCCTCCCCACAGGTGTTTAAGAGTGTGAAATAACAGAATACTTTAGAAAAGCAGTAACTGGTCTCTGAAACACCACAGTCTGGCTTTTAAAAATGACTCCTGTACTTCTGCTCTTGAAAATAAAAAAGCAGAGAGAGCTGAAGTGAGCTGACTCATTTATTTGAATGTTTTTTTTCAAATCTATTCTGGATTAAGTTAGAAAGTACAAATATATTGCAGGCATCTCTCTGCTAACCTTCCTCCCCTACGCTACGCTTGCAGAGCGCCCACCAATACAGTCCAAAGCAACAGTCTGTAAGGCTGAACAAGAAAGAGAGGCAGAGATGAGGGCAGAGCAGCGCAGGAACAGATCTTGTCCAAGCCACTGTTCAGCTCTGGGCCATAACTTCCTTCACTCACAAAAAGAAATCAGAGGGAAATGCCTCTGTCTTGCTGAGAGCACAGTATTATACCAAGTGATCAGAGGCTTCTTGTTTTCTGCCTTTTTTTCTTTCTGCCTTTTCTTTCTTTTTAAGAAGCACATAGTTGTTCCACTTAAGACTTGAGGGACTACACAGGATTATTAGATTTTTAGGTTACACTCGCTGCTATGCAGGTTACACTCCTACTGCTGCATTGGAGACTCAATGCCAATAAATTATCCTGAAGGTAGAAACAAAGACCAAATGATCAAAAGTGTGCATATATTAAATTATGGTTAACGAGAATGATAAAAAGCTAACATGCTGAAGAACTAACTGCATACTGAACCAGTTCTTATACAATCAGAAGAGAAGACCGAGGCAAAGAAAAAAAACAGATACAGAAAAAAAAAAAAAAAGAGTCCTACAGGACTACTGTTATCTATCAAAAACTCCTTTCCCTCAATTATAACAGGTTCCCAAGGGAGAAGGAACCAGTGCTCACTAAACAAACGCACACACATTATTTCCCAGATCTGGTTAGGCTGGTTTGCCCCCTTTACATTGAATTACAGCACTGAAACCCCATCCCTATTGCCAGTTTCACCACACAACTACAGCAAGAAAAAAAACCCAAACAAACAGGGTGCTTTAACAAAAGGCAGAAATTGGCTGCAAATATCTGGAATTTAAATACAGTCCAAATGGAAAAGTAAGAATATCAGCATAAAATACAGTTTCAGGTGACAGAGTCCAAGAAACATATAATGCTTCGTTTGCAACAACATGTGAACAAGATATTGTGGATGCACTCGTCCTCATGCGACAGTATGCCAGGAGAAGATTAAGCACAGTAATTATAAACTTGAATTGGCTGGAAATAATCTAATCATCCCTAGTTTGCAAGTATAAGAGATCTTATCAATTAACAGCATGAGTTCACATCAAAATGTTAAATCACCTTCAAATATAGAAGATACTTTCCAATACAACCATTAAAGATACCCAAGACCAGCCAGCAATCTGTGTTGGAGAAAAGCACTGCTCTGTGTCAATAGGCCACATTTAAGTTCAAACCAGAAGTTACTACTAAATATTTTAGCCTAATAGGCTGTATAATAAAGAAATGGAAGCCACACAAATTATTACTTGCACAAAAAGCAATACTCCGTGGCATCATCAGCTACCATTATTTTTTCTTGTATTAAAAGATCATGAGCTGCAAACGGCCAGATGCGAACAAAAGAATGTCGTTAAAAANGAGGTCAAAATAAGAGACGACACAGTTTCATAGGTAAACAGGAAGAGGACAATGGGTTACCCTGAATTTTACCAAAGGATTAAAAGAATGCAAGCTTACTTCCCAGAGTTCATAGATTTCTTTTCTGAGGTCCTCTGACAGAAGCTGGGTCAGTTGTTGCATAGCGGCCTGAAAAAAAGAAGCCATTTCCATTTATCCATTTTTTGAGAGAGCACATTTTTATCATTATCTTCTTTGAAGAATTAACTACTCATTACCAAGTTTGCAGAAACTTACACTACAGAGCATATTATTCTAAAGTGCACATGTACATAAATCTGCCAGAGAAACAGTCAGACCACTCAGTGGAGGATTTTCTGGGAGCTGCTTACATGAATTGTTAGAAAACAAAAGAAAAACAACCTGGAAGTGCATCCAATATCTTCAAGAGTCCAAAAAGAAGCCCAGAGCAAAACAGGCAAGACAAATGTTAGGGAACTGCTGTGAATTACCAGCTCTGCCTTCAAGATTTAACTAGTGGAGGCAACATTTGAACTTAATAGGTTATAGGTGCAGTTCATAAAAGCAGCTTCAAAATACTAACTCCTAGTGTTGACAAGTAACTGCTCCCTCCCAAACATTCAACTAGCACATTTCCACTAGCAGGGCTGAGAACAGCTACTGACTGTCAGCCAGGCAACACAACATAAGTCTTTAAAAGTCTCCAATTTTGAAAAATAGAGAAAAAAAATCCATTTAATATTCTACAGCAATAAAATGCAGCGCTCCCAGACTGCGACACCATTTGTTCAACAACAAAAATCTTGGTACAAGGTTTAATGCAGTATCAAACTGATGGTTTAACCAGCAAGCAGAAATTGTTCTGCGTCTCTTTGTGCTCTCCCAGCTGATCAGTCTCATTTCTGTGCTATTTTTACTCTTTTCCTAGTAACACTAAGGCCTGTTTCCGAAACAACCAACATCACAGGCAAGACAAAGGTTTTGTGCCATGATTGTTTCTCCACTTCAAATACAGGGTATAGTTTCACAGTATGGCTGAACTGAATCAGCTGCTCCCCGCCACTGATGCATCAAGGTCTCACTCCTTCCCACCTCTTTCCAGCTCTGGAGCTCATCAGATTTCAAGGTTAGGAAAATGACTTACCTGGCAAAAAAAAAACAACACACCCACAACAACCCAAACCACCCCCCCAAAAAAAAACCAAACGTGGTTTGTTTTGTTTGTTTTTTGTTTTTTTTAATCAAGTTCATTTTCTGCCTTAGCCTTGGCAAGACTAGCTGATTAAAGTATGGCAGAATCAGCAAACAAGCAGAACCAGCTCAACATCATCTGTAGAGCAAAAGGAAAAAAAGGAGAACTCTGCAGCGGAAGCAGCATACTGATAATTCAGCTCAAGCCACCTCATGAAACCGTTACCCTTGGTGTATTTTTACAACAAAGCATTTCAAAGTCAGCCTAAATGTTTAATGTTTGACCCTCCTTCCCACAAAGTCAACAGCAAAGTCCTCACTGAGTGAAACGGGAGCAGAAGGAGCTCCAAATACTTAAGAAAACTCTTAAACATATTTAGGCATCAAAATATCTTTTTCATTGCCTAAATAAAAATGAGAGTTCCTGCTAGGCAAAATTGAAGCCTGATCCTTGGTGACAAAACCACCTTTGGAGGCTTCCAGGAAAGAGGTGGGGGAGTGGTTTTTTTGTTTAGCATAAGAACACACTAGGAAGTACACTGAAAAAAAAGAAATAACAAAATTGCAGTCAGTAAAGATAGTACTTCAAGAACGCTGAATACCCCTTTGATCTTTAATTTCCAGTTTCTTAGCAAAGAGCTTACTCCTAGATTTAGTCATAGCCCCCCAACGCCAAGTTTTGAACAGATAAGCATAAAAGTGTGTGTGAGGGGGGATAATCACTGCAACATTTTTTTACACTCTTTGAAGAGCTAATTGTAGCCTCTAAAGAGCTTCTGAGGCATCACGTTGCCCTCTAGCTGTGGCTGGAGAAGTGATTTACATTTTCTTCAAATAATGCATCAAACCAGAAATGACAAAGCAACAGTTTGGACACATACAAGGCCAAAAATAAAATAATTCTAGACACGCTGCACTCAAAGACCTGTGCACCTGTGTCTGCAGTCCTGTGCAAAGGGTTTAAATGAAGTGTCCATCACAACCACACAAATCTGGCACCACACTGCCACAAACTGTCACCCACCCTTCTCAGTGCACCTACTCCCTGCTGCCCACCTCTCAGTAAGGCTGGGCAACATGACTAATTCAGGCTACCAAAAATCCAGCCAGTTCACGAATAAACGGCCAACGTGAAGATTATTTCAAAGGCTTTCCTTCCACAACTTTGTACTTGGCAAGGTTACATGTACAGAAATCATAAGTTCAAAACTTTGGTTGTTTGTTGCATATTTGTCCAATGCCAATGACAGTATTGTTGCTTAGAGAGTCTCTTCACTACCACCGGAACATTAAAAACACGCAGAACACTTTGCAGATACGGCTTCGTGCCTTATGTCCATACCTCTTCTCTCCTGTGTTTCTCCTCTTTTGAGATATTATCTGCAGGAGCAATATCTCCAACAATGCATTCAGCCATATCATGAACCAAAGCTAATCGGATGCATCTGACAAAAAGCAAAGACAGAATAATTAGTTTTTCAGCATTTTAAGTTATATCTTGTTATTCATAAAGCTAAGAGACTGCATAATTTATCCCCTTCAGACATGATTTTAGTTCCTGATTTGCAGGTACTGTTGCTGGTAAATGTAGATTCAAGTATAAATACAGTTTGCACATGCACAGCATTAAAAAAATAATGTACTTAGCTTTTGTATGCTTGGCTTTTGGAGATGCTGTAATAACTAAATACATTATACATTTCACATTAACACTGCAACAGGTAGAAGGTAATCTGATTGGAGCAATCCCAAATTCAGTATATAATCTGACACTCACAGTTCTCTAGCTGTGCCAACCTGCAGTAGGATACTCAAAAAAGCCACCACTATTTACATCAGCTCCTAAGGGACAAAGCAAGTATGATCCTATACTAGACTTGACAACTCATTCAACACTAATTATGCTTTCTCTTCTACGCTACATGATTTCTGAGGCTCCCTACTGCTGCTGAGTGCTAACTCAGTCTGTCAAAATCCACAGCGTATGGCTTTGCCATTGCTGGCTGTTACTTCAAACTGTGTTTTAACTGAGTGCCTTCAGCTTGCTTACTTATGACTTGAGAGAAGACCAGCTCAGAGCCTCTGCATTAATGACTTGCCTCAGCACCTGGAATTTAGCAATAAAAGTCTTCAGCCCCTTTCAGCTCTGCCTGTCCAAAGGATGGAGGGAAAAGAAGAGGGGAGAGGATTTCAAACTCATTCAGTGTATTTTAAAAGCTCTTCCTCAGGACGACAGCTATTTTAAGCATTTTGGTTGCAGCTCTCCCACAACATTAACAAGTGGTCACAATAACCAAAGGCAGCCTCACCTGTCCTTGTTAAGGCTTTTGTCTTCGGTCACCAAAGCCATCATCGCCATCCTATACATATGATCGGATACGCTCTCTGGCTTTGCCACGTTCCTGTACACCCATCCTGTCCGTGGTACTCTCTGAGTGAGGAAATGTAAACGTTAAAACCTTAAGTTTTGCAGGACCCCACTTCAGAGATGCCAGTAGAAATGTTGTCCCACTGTGACCACTATGCTCCCGGGAAACACCTGTCCCAACAACTGAGCTCCCCGGAGGCTGTGACCTCTGCAATGCATTGCCTTGCACTGCATTGCTATTTGCAGGCAAGGAGAAGGCACCAGCACTCCACCATCCCCACCAGCAGCACCCACCACCAGCAGCAACCCCACCACCAGCAGCAGCAGCACCCACCACCACCAGCAGGCGCCCTCCTCAGCCTCACGGTGCTCACGTCGAAGCGCCGGGCCACCCCTGCCCTCCCCCTGTCCGGCGCCCACGCCTCCCCGGGGCAGCCCCGGCACCTGGGCGGGCCGTCCCCGCTCCGCGGGCGCCGCGGCGGGCCGAGAGCCGCAGCCC
>VUYV01000147.1:2127839-2239694 GCA_008711295.1 Anarhynchus alexandrinus | reverse complement strand
GACAGGCTGCTCATGGTGGTGTGTCGGTGGGTGGATGGATGGTGTGTCCTCTCCTGGGGTGAGGAGGCAGGAGGAGAAGGCAGTCGCACAGGCAGGAATAGCTCATGCTTCAGTCAGAACTGATCGTATCGGTGGCCTTTAGCATACTTAAAAATAACCCCACAGTAAATAGTGCAAACTCATACTTAAAAAAACTCCAAAACAGTAAATAGTGCAAACCCACGTAATTATTCAGAGGAGAGAGGGGAGTTATCAGAGTTGCTGCACTCAAGAGTTTTAAATTATTTTGGGAACTCCTGGAGTCTGGCTACAGGCACTCCCGTCACTTCTACAAGTTTAATAAATAACACACTGAGTTACTTTACAATCGGTAGCTTTTCCAAATACTTTGCATTTCTTTGCTATTTTTATCTTGCCAACTGACTGAAATAGCAGATAACGGTTTAAATGTGGCAATGAACGACTCTGTTTTCAGAAAAGAACATCTGCAGTTTGCCAGATATCAACAGATGGCAGAGTATTTTTATTTTTCCTCATGTGTATAGTTAAACACACTCCCAAATTAATAATAAAGCCAAGACAACATTTTGGTGACCATTTTAAGGCTATCTTCCCACAGGCATTGTGGTTAGTAACTCCAGATGACATGATGATCTGCAGTTCTCAATTAACCGCAGAGGCAGGGAAATGAACGGCAGGGAAATGGTAAGAAAGACCACACTAAGGTCTGGAGATCTGATGTTTCTCCCTTTTGAGTGCACAGGGATTTTTTATTTTCCAAAGATGATTTAGGGATTTTTTTCTCTAAAATCCCTCGGTTTTGCCATGGTGCAGAGCTCCTAGCAGTTGGGAATTTAATTACTTAGGGCAGCGATTACAGAGAGTATCAAGTGAGTCTTTGCTGCGAAGAAAAGATGACATTGCCTATGAAACACTCCAGATGCCAGCTAGGAGAGCTGCACCTGAATTTCCATTCTCTGCTGACTCCTGCACAGTCATTGCAAGACCTGCAGATCAGCTGTGCAATTTCTTTCTCCTGTTGTGGCTGGCAATTGTACTTTTCCTTCTGAAAGGAGCTTGACCCCGTTAGACATCATACAGGGCTCAAGTATCAAAATGGTAGAGGTTATTTAAGTATTTGGATCCTTTGGAAAAGCTCTTTTCAAAACTCCAGCTATGACTGGCAGAAAGGGGTGTGTTTGCATCAGTCCAGAAAGAGCTGATCTGCAGGAGAAGAAGCAAGAACGGAATGTTGGATGTAGCTGATCTGGAGTTATTAACCTAATGGAAACTGCAAGCTAGCCATGTTTGAGCCAGAATTGTAAGAATGGGTGTTCTGTGGGCTGCATACAAGTACTGGCACTGACCAAAGAGAAGCAATGAGTGCTCCCTTCTTCTATTGAGCAAGTTGGTTCAGTATGTGTCTGCCGAGAATGAGTAGTTGTAAATAAAACCTGGAGGGTTTTATAGTGTGGAGTATGCTGTCCAGCATAAATGTTGTTCCTTGTGTCCCTCTCAGATAATTTATGCCGCCATGTGTAACCTTCCATATAATCTGATGTTCACATGGGGAGATGGCACCAGCCGATGGGCATTTGCTCACGGTACTGATGAGGGAGCCAGCAAGGCCTCCTGTGAGGGGTGGGATGGGTCTGGGGGCGGTGTGGGGCTACTCCAGCGTAGCGGTGCATGAGTGAAGTCTGCTGGCCAGAGCAGAAGGGCATGGGTGCCTCTCTTCTCACCCCTGCCAAGGTGGTGCTGTGGCTGCATTGTGCCCTTCAAAGCCCAGGTGTCACAGCTCATCTGGGGAATGCAAGTAGCAAAAATAAATTGGCCCCTACAAGGGCGGAGTCAGAAAGTGCTGATGAAACCATGAAGGCAGGAACATATGTGACTTTGTCCCCGGTTCTTTGGGAAGTATGCTGTAAAAAGGGTGTTATTCCTGGCATAGGAGAGAGAACCTTTACTGGCAGTGACTACAGAGTTGCTTTGGCTGCTTCTCAACACATGTGATGCCATCAGGGCACAGCAAGTTGACAGAGATGTGCGGTGCCCCTTTGCCAGGCAGTAGGGCTCAGCAGGGAGCCCCCGGGGAGCTGTGATGTGGTCCCTTCCAAAACCTGAGCAGCAGCATCCCTCACTGTCCCGTGCTAAAATTGCAGGTTTGCAGTCAAAGAATCCTTTTTTTTTCCCAATTGTTTTTTTTCTTCCCTCAATTATCTCAGTTGAAATATGAGCTTTTTAAGAAGTGCCAATATCTTAGCGTCTACAGATACTTGGAACAACTCCTTGCTGTGTCTTTTGGATTCAGACAATAGCAGCCAGTGCTAGGATTGCCAGCTGACCTAAACAGAAAAGTGGGACTTTGCCTCTTTCTGTAGGTAGCGGGTCAAAGAACTCAAAATTGTGAGTCTTGTGACCTTGCTGGGGTGTCTGCTCAGCCTTGCACAAACAGAGCTTCAACAAGCGCAAAATAAAAACTGCCAACGCTGGAGTGGTATGTTTCTCCCGACATACATGTTCTCCCAAGGGCAGGTGCGTGCTTCCTGTCTGGTGCCATCTCTGTGCACCTTGGAAATACATGTTATACTCGGAGCATTTGAAGGATGGACAGCAGGGTCTGCTACACACCTGGCCTCCTTGTTCTTCTCACCCTGCTTGGATTTCCCCAGTTGCCCATCCCTGCATGCTCTGTTTCCAACTTTCTCTGCTTCCTGCCTGGTTTCCCATTGCTCCCCTCTTCACAGGTTGGGTTTCTTTCTGGTTTTTTGTGAAGAGCCCGGCGACCTTTCCATTTAATAGTATTGTTAGACAGGTAAAGCCATGATAAACTTGAACCAATTCTACTCTTAATCAAAGCTAGCTCATTTTACCTTCTCTCCTTGGATGAGCTCTTCAGATGTTTGCTTTCTGGAGCAACTGGAGGCACCTGCAATGGAAATGTGGAAGTTAACAGGTGGCAAGGACCTACCTGCCCAATTGCTCCTTTAGCCCTGAAAGGCAGATCCCTTGGATGGGTTTGCTCAGCTCAGCTGAGCCAGTTCTGGTGGGATCACCACAGAAAGTGCGATGGCTGACCTGCATCAGCCTTACTTTGCACTTTTGCAGAGCTGCAATGATGCACGAATGACCTTGCTTATCCCTGCGACAGCAGTCTTACATTCTGAAGGGGGAGGCTTTTGTTGTTGCGCTGATTGTGGCCCTGACATACCTCTGCTATTTCTGCTTGCATCCCTGGTACTGGCAACTCCTAGGCTGATGCACCAGCAAGCCCAGCCATCTCTCCCCAAAGAGTTTCCACATGGTGCTCAATCAGGAACTACACCAGCCACGTCACCTGCACACAGCAAACCATTGGTTTCCACCTAGGTGGCTGAAAATGGGTCAAACAGCCTTTCCCACTCCTGATCCTCACTTCTGCACAGAAAGCTGCAGCTGTGGGGCTGCTCTTCCCAGCGGCTTCCCCACGAGTGTTTGCTGAAGAGAGGAGGCAGCGGGTACCTTTGAACAACAAAGCTCAGGTGGGCCTGGAAGGCTGTAGCCAGCTGGTAAACACAGCATACCTTCCCCATCTCCTGCACTGGGACATCCAGGGGGAGCATGTGCTGCTTGAGTGGGCTGAGCAGGTTTGGCCCCACACACATGGCCACCCTGCTGGTGTCCACGTCTCTGCTGATGTTTTGGAGGAGGGTGAGCAAGTGCTTGTGTAGGAGGAGGTTGGCCTTGGGCAGCTTGCTGGCCACCCTGAGGGAACAGGAACACAATGTTAATAAAGTAGACGCTGTCAACACAGGCCTCCCAGGCTGATCTCACCCAACCCCTTCTGAGGGAAGGCTCCCTGGCCACGCCTGGTCTACAGCAGAGGGACTGCCTTTGCTGAGATACGGCCACCTGCCTCCTTCCCTGCCCTTCTGGCAAGAGTCCCTTTGTGGAGCAACCCCCAATGCCTATGGGGAGTGCTGCAAGGAGAGAAATGCTTTTCTATGCCACTTTCCCCCCAAACCCGACCCCACAGCAGCAAGAGGTGGCTGGCAGAAAACATGGCTTTTTCAGGCAGGCTGTTGCAGGCAAGTCCCGGCCTCTGCCAGTCCCTGCAGAGCAGGCAGACTGCTTGCCACACTTACTCTTTCAGTGCTGCCAGCTTCTCCTGCCTGATGGTCCTCTGCAGGGCACTCATCCACACCTCGCAAAGCTCTACCTCAAGGAGCTTGGAGGAGATCTTGCGGAGGAAGTCCTGCAATGCCAGAGGCTCCTGGTGAGGCTTTGACCACTCCCACCAGGAGCACAGGCAGCATCCCCAGCACTCTGGCTCACAAGCAAGTGGCTGGGTTTTGGTTCCTGCTCTCGCAGGTGCCCATCAGCAGCGACAGAACCAGGAGCTGCTGGGCTCCAGGTCAGCAGGGTTCACCTTCAAGATGATATCCAGCAGATGCGCAGTTCAGCTTTCGAGGTGGACCTCCGATCCGCTGTCAAGGGCCTGCCTGAGCTCCCGGGAGGCGTGTTTACCAGCTGCCAGCTGAAGATCCCCTCCGTGGATGGCCTGTGCTCATGCAGGAGAGCCAGCAGGTCCTGCAGGGGACGAAGTAGGACAGTTGCTTGGCTGGAGACAGGCCTTTGGGCAGGTCAACCTTCCTCAGAGGCAGGAGCAAGTGCAGATGGCTCTGTTTTCATGAGGGCAGGATGGAGGGGTGGCTGGAGGTGGGTGACGTGAGGAGAAGCCAGCTTTGTCCCCGAGACCTACCTGGGGTCCCTTTGCTTGGGACACCACCTCTTTGGAGGAGCTAGACAGATGGGGATCACCTGGCCAGGCTTGCTTACCTGGATGGGCTGGGGCAGCGTGCCATCTTGGCTGCAGAGACCCTCCCTGCCACCAGAGACCGATGGCCCAGGCGCCTCTGCAGTGGCCGAGGTCCCTCGCCGTGCAAAGGGCCAGGGCAGCCCCGTCCTCCTCCTGCAGGTCCCACCTGCTGCCAAGGAAAAGAGAGCAAAGAGCTGTGGAGGAGAAGCACCAGGTGAGCTCTCCTGGGCCCTCTCAGCACTGTCCGCCCCCACACCAAAAGCAAGCATTGTTTGGGAACGAGGATCCCTGGGGGTCAGCGCTCTCCTGCCACAGAGCGATGGGGATGGACATGCCCTGCAGGAAAGGCAGCAGCAGCCCGAGTGCAGCACAAGTGTCCACCTGCGAGATGAGGAAAGAAGGGCCATCCTGTCCCTGTCATCTCCAAACTCACAAGCCGAGTGGCCAAGTCCCCCTTGGCTGCCAGAGGGGATGGGAGGTGGCCGGTGCTTGGGACCAGCCTGCAAGAAATGTGCTGCACTCATCAAGCAGCCCTGCAGCAGAAAGGGCCCACTGTGAGCTGCATCGGCCCATGCCATGTGTGAGAGGTGGGGACAGCCAAGACTGCACCCCGAGTGATCCTCACCTTTGCCTGGCCCTCGACCAGCCTTTCCAGGCTGCTAGCGTGTAGTGTCATAGAGCAGAAGGTGAGACATGATGTACCTGATGCTGGGCTGGAGCAGCCTCTGGAGGCAGAGTGGAGACAGGAGGGATACTCACAGCATTGCAGCCGCTCAGGTCCTTCAGCAACAGCTTGATGGAGGGCAGCTGGGTCACCCAAGCTCCCTCCACTCCTTCTGGTGGCCTGTGCATGGGAAAAGGGCAGAGAAAGAGCTGTGTGAGACCCAAACCACCTCTCCTGCCAGCCCAGGGAGTACTTCCAAGCTGCCTTGTAGAAGCCAGGTACCACCCGGCAGTTAAGTGGAGAGCAGCAGCAATGGTGAGGATGGGGCTGGGCAGATGTTGGCTGGACACAGCTGGGCGACACAGCTCCACCAGCTCTGCCTGCTCAAGAGCTGCCCGCAGCCATGAGGGCATCTCTCCCCAGCTGGGGAGTGGTGTTTCTCCATCGCACGGCTATGCCTGGAGCATCCTCCACGATGTGAGCATGGGTTCCCCAGGCTGCACTGCCAGGCAGGGCTTACCTAAGGAGTGCGCTGAGCCAGAGCTCCTTCACCACCTGGGAGCTGCAGAAAGAGAGGAGAAACAGCCTGAGTGCCTGCTGGTCCCCAGCCTGCGGGCAGGGGTGGGTGCCAGCCATGCCCTTCCCCATGGGGACAGCCACAGAGGCAGGACAAAGCCCCGTGGGGCAGGACAGAGGTGCTGCCCAGCCCTGCCGTGGGACTGAGCCCGGTGGCTCCCCTCTCATGTCCTCTTGCCATGGGCATGGCCATGGGTGCATCCAGCACCAGGGTGCTGGGGGCCTGGGGCTGCTCCTTGGGTGTCCCTGCCCTGGTGCCAGGCTTGGGAGGAAAGGCAGCTGGGGTCTGCGAGTCTTTCTTGGCCTTGGTGATGACCAAGGCATCACTGAAGAGGAGGAGGTCCCTCTGCCTTGTTGCATGGCCCTGGGTCACCTGCACGCACTGGCGGAGCAGCGGCTCGGGAGATGCTGGGACGGGCGCGCACTGCTGTATGGGGCCAGGGTTGTCCCTGCAGAGTAGATGGTGTCAGGCATGAGAAAGGTGGCTGCTGTGGGGCCCGGCTGTGCCAGCATGTCCCCAACCTGCAGGGGGAGGTCACCTGTAGCCATGGCAGCAGTTCACCTGGCCCATCCCACCAAGGCCAGGAGAAACCTTGCGTGGGACACACTAGTGGGGCATGGCCTCACCAGTGCTGAGCAGAGGGGAAGGGTCACCTCCCTCCAGCTGCTGGCAGTGCTTTGCCCAGTGCAGCCCAGGGTACCACTCGCCACGGCCCTCGGGCAAGGGCACCTTGCTGGCTCCTGGTCAATTTGGTGTCCACCAGGGCATAAACAGGTTGGCTGGACCTCTGGGTGTTGCACAGTCCAGCCTCCCCACTGAAAGTAAATCACATCTGTTGCTGTATTGTCTTGACAGCTCTTGAAACCATCCAAGGTAAAAATTTAATAGTTTGTCTAGGTTAACTGCCTTCCAAGTAAATAATTTCTTTCATTATGTCCTCTTTGGACCCCCCAAGTCACTTCTTGGTTTCTTGTTGCATTGCCTACCACTACCAAGGAGAGTTTAGCTCTGTCGTACGGAACGGAACAGAAGGCCCAATATGTAGACCAGCCCCGCTATATAGGGAAGTTTGCTGCCTCCCTGGGACCCGGGTTAATGATGTTAAGAAGAAGCTTCCTTCCCTGGTGCAGTAATCGGATTATTATCCCGTTTTAGTTTTTCAGGTAGGCAGTGATGATGTAGTGAGAAGAATGCTGAGGGCAATGAAGAAAGATTTCAGGGCCTTGGGACGACTGTTTAAGGAATTGGGAGCCCAAGTCTTGTTTTCCTCTATCCCTCCTGTTGCGGGGAATGATGAGGTGGTTAACAGGAAGACCCAGCAGGTCAATGACTGGCTCCGAAGTTGGTGCTACCGACAGGGTTTTGGGTTCTTTGATCACGTCCTGACTTACAGAACACCAGGCCTGCTGGCAGCAGATGGGAAGAGCCTGTCTCGCAGGGGGGAAAGGGTTCTTGGAGTAGAGTTAGCAGGGCTAGTTGAGAGAGCTTTAAACTAGATTCGAAGGGGGATGGGCACGTAACTGGGCTGAATAGAGAGGCGCCTGGGGGTAGTAGCTCAGCACCTGTGGGGCAGAGTGCTAGTATTTTTGAGAATCAGAAGGCCCACCACCCCTCAAGGGCAAAAACTACACACTCATTGGCCTTTCTGAAATGCCCATACACTAATGCGCGCAGCATGGGGAATAAACAAGAGGAGTCAGAGATCTGCGTGCGGTCACAGGACCATGATCTCATTGCAGTTACTGAGATGTGGTGGGATAGCTCACATGACTGGAACACTGTCATGGAGGGCTATGTACTCTTTAGGAAAGATAGGCCAGCGAGGCAAGGTGGTGGAGTCACTCTTTATGTGAGAGAGCAACTAGAATGTATCGAGCTCTCCATGGGAGCAGACGAAGAGCAAGTTGAGGGCTTGTGGGTAAGGATTAAGGGTCAGGGTAAAAGGAGAGACACTGTTGTGGGTGTCTATTACAGGCCACCTGATCAGGATGGGGAAGTTGATGAGGCCTTCTACAGACAGGTGAGAATCGCCTCACAATCACAGGCCTTGGTTCTCATGGGGGACTTCAACTACTCTGGTATCTGCTGGGAAGGCCACACAGCTGGGCATGTACAGTCCAGGAGGTTCCTCCAGTGCATTGATGATAACTTTTTGACTCAGGTGGTGGAGAAGCCCACAAGGAGAGGTGTACTACTGAACCTAGTACTGACAAACAAAGAGGGACTGGTGGAGGATGTTAAGGTTGGGGGCAAACTTGGCTGCAGTGATCATGAGAAGATAGAGTTCAGGATTAAGTGCAGTATGCACAAAATGACAAGTAGGGTTGAAACCTTAAACTTCAGGAGGGCGAACTTTGATCTCTTCAAGGAATTGCTTAGACAAATCCCATGGGAGAGGGCTCTAGAGGATAAGAGGGCTCAAGAGAGCTGCTTCCTCCAAGCTCAGGATCCAGAAGAACAAGAAATCAGGCAAAGGAAAAAGGAGACCTGCATGGCTGAGCAGGGACCTTCTGGAAAAGCTCAGGTGGAAGAAGGGAGTTCACAGTGGGTGGAAGAAGGGGCTGACTGCTTGGGACAAGTCTAAGAATGCTGTCAGAGTATGCAGGGATGAAACGAGGACAGCCAAGGCAGCCTTGGAATTGAATCTGGTGAGGGATGTCAAGGCCAATAGGAAGGGTTTCTTTAAGTATATAGGAGGCAAAAGGAAAACTGGGCAAAATGTGGGCCTGCTGTTGAATGAGACAGATGCTGTGGTGACAGGTGATGCAGAGAAGGCAGAGTTGCTTAATGCCTTCTTTGCTTCTGTCTTCACTGCTCAGGCCAGTCCTCGGGAGTCCCAGACTTTGCGGGTAACAGAGGAAGTCTGGAGGAAGCAAGACTTTCCCTTGGTTGTTGAGGAACAAGTTAGAGATGAGTTAGATAAACTGGATATCCACAAGTCCATGGGGCCTGATGGGATGCACCATCGAGTGCTGAGGGAGCTGGCGGAAGTCATTGCTGGGCTGCTTTCCATCATCTTTGAAAGGTCCTGGAGAACAGGTGAGGTGCCTGAGGACTGGAGGAAAGCCAATGTCACTCCAGTCTTCAAAAAGGGCAAGAAGGATGACCCGGGAAACTACAGGCCGGTCAGCCTCATCTCCATCCCCTGAAAGATGATGGAACAGCTTGTTCTGGGTGTCATCTCAAAGCATCTGGAAGAGAAGAAGGTTATCAGAAGCAGTCAATATGGATTCACCAAGGGGAAGTCATATCTGACTAATCTGATAGCCTTCTCTGATGGTGTGACTTGATGGGTGGATGAGGGGAGGGCAGTGGATGTTGTCTACCTTGACTTCAGCAAGGCTTTCAACACTGTCTCCCACATCATCCTCACAGGCAAGCTAACCCACAGGCAAGTGTGGGTTAGATGAATGGACAGTGCGGTGGATTGAACAGTGGCTGGCAGATAGAGCTCAGAGGGTTGTGGTTAGTTGTGCAGTGTCTAATTGGAGGTCAGTAACGAGTGGTGTCCCTCAGGGGTCAGTACTGTATCCAGTCCTGTTCAATATATTTATCAATGATCTGGATGAAGGGATAGAGTGTACCATCAGCAAGTTTGCTGATGACACAAAACTGGGAGGAGTGGCTGACACGCCAGAAGGCTGTGCTGCCATACAGCGTGACCTGGACAGGCTGGAGGGTTGGGCAGAGAGAAACCTTGTAAAATTCAACAAGGGCAAGTGTAGGGTACTGCATCTGGGGAGGAATAACCCCATGCATCAGTACAGGTTGGGGGCTGACCTCCTGGAGAGCAGCTCTGTGGAAAGGGACCTGGGAGTCCTGGTGGACAACAGGATGACCATGAGCCAGCAATGTGCCCTGGTGGCCAAGAAGGCCAATGGCATCCTGGGGTGCATCAAGAAGAGTGTGGCCAGCAGGTCGAGGGAGGTCATCCTTCCCCTCTACTCTGCCCTGGTGAGGCCACATCTGGAGTATTGTGTTCAGTTCTGGGCTCCCCAGTTCAAGAAGGACAGGGAAGTGCTGGAGAGGGTCCAGCAAAGGGCTACAAAGATGATTAGGGGATTGGAGCATCTCTCTTATGAGGAAAGACTGAGGGACTTGGGTCTTTTTAGTCTAGAGAACAGAAGACTGAGGGGGGATCTTATTAATGCTTACAAATACCTAAAGGGAGGGTGCCAGGTACATGGGAACAGTCTTTTTTCAGTGGTGCCCACTGATAGGACAAGAGGTAACGGGCTCAAACTTGAATATAGGAAGCTCCATTGTAACATGAGGAGGAACTTCTTTACTTTGAGGGTGGCAGAGCAGTGGAACAGGCTGCCCAGAGAGGTTGTGGAGTCTCCAACTCTGGAGACATTCAAAACCCGCCTGGATGCTGTGCTGTGCAACTTGCTGTAGGTGACCCTGCTCTGGCAGGGGGGTCAGACTAGATGATCTCCAGAGGTCCCTTCCAACCCTGACAATTCTGTGATTCTGTGTGATTCTGTATTTGTACACACCCTTCAAGTAGTTGGAGGCTGCTGTTATATGGCCCCTTACACTCTTCAACAGGCAAGAGAGGCCCAGGGTCCCTCAACCTCTCTTTCAGGGTGATGTGATTTAGATCCCGACCATCTTGGTAATATTCACTGGAGATACCCCGTCTTGATCTGGGGAAGCATCAGACTGGGCCCTGTGTCCAGCCAGGGCCTCACCAACACCAAGCAGAGGGGACACAGCAACTTTCCTCAGGCTACTGCCATACTCCTTCTAGTGTAGGCTACTGTGTGATTTGTCATTTTTGGGATGAGAGCACATTGCTTGTATTGGACTTGGCTTTCACAACCCCCCCGATCCTTTTTGGCAAAGTTGATAGCCAGCCCATTTCTTACCAGCCGGTACTAATGGAAGGGCTTATTCTGCCCAGGGTGCAGTGCTGAGTGTTTCTCTTTGTTTCTGTTTCTCATTGTTGAACATGTTAAGGCTTCTGTCAGCCCAGTCCTTAAGCTTCTCGAAGTTCCTTAGAACTGAAGCTCTACCAATTAGTGTGTCAACCACCCCCACTAACTTTGTGTTATCTTAAAAAATGCAGAGGATGCATCCTGTCCAGGTTTTTGATGAAGACAATGAACTATATGAGCCCTAGTATCAACCCGTAGCATACTCAACTTGTTATGGGCCTTCAGGCAGATTGCCAAGCCACCAGTTGCCACCCACTGAGCCTATCAGCCTAGGCAGTTTTCAGTGGATCTAACAGCCAGCTTGTTCATGCCATATTTCCTCAGTTTGGGAGTGAAAGTCCTGTGGAAGGTTACTTCAAAAGCTGTACTGAAGTCAAGATCTGTTATGTCCTCTGCTCCCTCCTTGTCCGTGTAGCCAGCCGTTTCATCATAGGATGCAATCAGGTTGGCCAAGTGTGATTTGGCCTTCATAAATCCATGCTAGCTGTTCTCGATTGCCTTCTTGTCCTTTACAGGTCTCTTTCTATTAGAGCCTCATCAACTTTCTTTCTGTGTCTTGCAGTCTCTGTGGCTGCAAACTGAATCTTTCTCGTTTTCTGAAGGGTTGTCAAATACCTTCTGAACAATCATAAAAATAACACAGAGTAATTTAATAATTTGCACTTTAAATGAAATGCTGTATCTAGTTGAGGAATGCTATTTTTAAGGTTAGCTGATAACAGATGTTTGTCTTTTAACCCTTCCCGAATCTTTCTATTCGATGTACATGTTTCGTATTCATAGCCCTTTACATCCTGTAATCCATTTGCTTTTGCAAATTCTTTAACAATTCTTTAATATGACTAAGTCTCGTACACACACGAGGAGGCACAATTTTAAATTTTGTTATGTGACATCTTTGCCACTGGTGCCCTTAAGACACATTTGTAGAATAAACTCTTCTATAACATTAATGAGACGGGGCTCGCAGACCCCAACCTTGGCTGTCCATTTAGTTTAGAGAAAACTATCAAAAGCAGCATACCCACGTTCACAGGTTGATTTTCTAATACAGTTAATATCTCTGCTTCATTTGAACGCTTTGGAGCTGTGAATGCTTTAGAGACCTGAGGATTTCCATGGTGTTAGGAAGAACAGAAAGCTGCTAGGTAACAGAATGGCAACAATATGGTTTAACATTGTGGTGGAGAAAAATTTCTCAGGCATCAGCTATAAACAATGTCTTGGTTTATTTTTTTTCAGCATAGATTTCTTTAAAAGTGTACACTAACATATGTACCATTTATGTGGGGTAAAGTGTAAATGAAATACACATGTACTTAATGCAACCATTGTAATTATTTGTATTTGGTTTTATGTATTCTTTGTAATATTTGTAATATTTTTTAATATTTGTATTCATGTATTTAAATGTGTTTATGTAATATGTAGTGTAATTTTTGTAATAGTTGTCAATTTTGTAATATTTGTATGTATGTAATTCTTCTGCATGCACTTTGTATGCTATTTTTGCATATTGCTTATTTACACTAGTTTTCTAGCCAGTCATTCTGGGACATTACTAGAGGTATCATTTATGAGGTTTTCCAAGTACTTATCAAATGCATCATATGTAGTATTAGATGCATAGACTCTCTGTAGTCTGGAGGACCATAATATAGTACAAATGTTAGCTCTGTTAAAATCTGTCGTGATTTTATTCTTGACTAAGTGGCCTGAAAACACAAACAAATTTGGGGTGCTCAGGTGCTTGCAATTTTAAGCAGCTTTTTTATTTAGTTCAGAAACTTTATCAAGGATTTGCAAAGTCTCCCTACGGGATATTAAGACGGCGTTAAGGCTTAAGTCTCAATCTTTCATCAGTCTCAGGGGTTTTTTTTCCCCCATCTTTTGCTGGAAGAGATGGCAATTCCAAAGGAGAAATACCAAATTAGTTGTTTTAGTACTGCAGAGTGTTATGGTTTGAGAAACCCGTAACAATTTATTGTCATTTAGACAATCATTCTATCACCCAATGACCCCTCCCTACCTGGGATGGGGAGTCGGGAAAAAACATGGAAACCTAGGGGTTGAATTATAAGCAGATTTAATAGAATAAGATTAGATAATTAAGATTACTAGCACTAAAGAACCAATATTGATCCCAATATCAATACAGAATATGCAAGGATTACACGCAGCCAATAATACCAGTGGGAAGCTGTGCACTCCCAGCAAATGTGGGACACTGTGAGGGCTACGGCTTTGGAAGGAAGGGAAGGCCTCAGGGGTCTGGCACAGGGGCAAGAAGTTCTCTGGATCGCCGCCATCGAGAGAGAGAGAATTTTGCAGCAAACTTTCTAATTTATACTGAATGTGACGTTCATGGTATGAAATAATGCTCTTGGCCAGCTTGGGTCTATGCCCGGGACTCGCTCCTCCTTGTCCCTGCACCTGGCGAGCTCAAAAAACACTGAGACCTTGAAACCCACACACCATAGCTGGCTATAAAGTAAATATTTTCACAAATTCAGATACTATAGTCTTTTAAAAGTGCACTCTTCCCAGGTATTAGAAAAGAAATTAGTCTTGTGTCACTCAAACCAGGACACAGAGTAATTATTATTTGGTAGCTGGAGATGGCGCTCTCTGCCCACAAATTTCTACTTCGACCACATGTGCTGCTACCCAATGCCAGGCTGAAATTATGCTTCAATTTATTTAAGAAATAGCACTGGGGAAAAGGGGATGTTTTACACACTTGGCGCAGTAATATGAAAATCATCTCCACAAATGCCAGATGACTGGGGACAGACCCATTAACTACTCATAAGGTGGATCTTAATTAGCTTGTGGTTTATGTAACATAACGCCAACAATAACACGTGGGATTTCGAAAACTCTTGTGTGTTCTGCCAACATGGACACTGCAAAACTTGTGTTGGCAAAATATCTTCAGGAAAAGTAATTAATTGATTGGATTCATTTGTTACCATCTGGCAGGAAAAAAAAAAAAAAGAGAAAAAAAGTTGTGTAGTTCACTGGATATAGCAAAACGATTGCCTGTCACAGACCCAACAGANTCACTGGATATAGCAAAACGATTGCCTGTCTGCCTGTCACAGACCCAACAGGCAGGAATAACAGCCCTGATGCCGTCCTTAAGAGCAAAAAGATTGAAGGGCACCTGCCAGACACTGTAAACAGTCATTTTAGTTCTCCAGACTGTATTATATCTTTCTTTACCTGACGCAATCTTAGCAATGACATAGAAGTAGCCAGTGAAAATCTGTTGCAAGAATCCTCAGTAATGGTACAGAAAAGATCAAACCACTGCGGTGACAGGTACACGTGTGCCATGTGGCTGTCCCCTCTGCCACACACCACAGGAAGTAGGTTATCATTGATAGTGTTAACTATGGGCTGGTAATTTTCTGTAAATATTGGCCAAATCCAGCCTAGGGCTATGTGAACAACACTTAATTTGTGGTGGCCTTTAACACTCCTTTGACCACAGAGCCGAGTGTTCCAGGAGGGTCTGGCCTTTGGGTTTGTGCAGGAATGCAGGCACCTGTGTGCTGCCTGTGGGAGCGATGGCTGTGGCCAGGCTTTGTGGAGCTTTAGTTCCAAATGTGTGCGTGTGAACTGGTTAACACAGTTAAATACACGTGGCCTATAAATTGGTTAGGCTCACCTCGTGTGGCCTTCGTTAGGGGATGGTGCTGTGAAGGTCGGTACATGCAACCAGTGCTGATGGTCAGTCTGTTGGTGCTTGTAGAGTTCAGGAGCTCTTGTGGTGTTACAGTGTCAGAAAACCTGCCACGTCCAACAAGCTGTGTTTGGGGGGTCACCCAGCTGCCCCCTTCCTCGTGCCAGCGTGAGGCCATTTCAGATGGCACCCCGTAAGCCATCAGTTGTTTACGGAGCAACGCAGCCAGCTATTTTCTCTCCTGTGATCCTGCACATCAAGCGTGGCTGCAGTCTGCGATGTACCCGCAGATGCAGGGCGTGGAGGGAGAGGGGACATGGCAGAAGAGCGCTGCTCCAGCTGCCCTTCCCCGGCCATGGTGCAGCAGCCCCTGTTGCAGGCGGCAGTGCAACAGAGCCACCACATCAGAAAAAGTGAGGGAATGAAAATGAAACGGCGAAAGCGAGGAGCTTGTTTCAGTCTTTGGTGAAACATGTGTGAACATCAATGGAAGGTATATCTGAAGGCTGAGGAGAAATTACACTTATCGTAGTCTTCCTATAGTCGGCAATAGCTAACCAGAGTAGCCCCATTCAGTGTAGGGAACCTGCGCAATCACTACCAAAAAGAAAAATCTTCTTGTCGCTGCTGTTGCATAACATCTTGAGCTTTCTGTGATTAACAAGAGATTTTCTATCAGAACCCTTAGGATTAGCCTATCTAAACCTACAAAATGAAGAAAAAGTGAAGAAAAAGTGATCTTCCCTTATTTGTGTAACAGGTCTGCAGAGCCAGGGGTAGAACTTTAGAATAGCACATTTAGCAACAACAAAAAAAGTCAATTTAAGAGCAAATCAATCTTACATGAGCAGAACATTTCTAATGTAAAAAGGCAGCTGAATTAGAGCATTAGGTCACACTGCCCGATTAACATCATTTGATCTTCTGCTATTGAAAAGCCACTGGGCTTCTCAGAGAATGGAAGCATTCAAACTTTAAATGAAACCACAAGCCTGGCTTAGAAAAAAACTGCTAAACTGAAAACAACTTGCCTTGCTTCAGTAATTGTCGGTTTCTCTCTGCTGCTGGGGGATGCATCCAAATCAGGATTTAGAAATCCCTCACAATTTGGTACAACAAAGAAGGGCTGCAAAACTGAACAAGGGCATCTCAGGCACTACCTGGGAGAGGCTTATAGCATGTGAAGCTTGCCTTGCTTCCCCGTATCATATGTAGTTCTTGATTAAAGGTGGAAGAAGGATACTCAGAGGTCTGTTTTCTCTGTAACACATTCTCTGTTGTTTTTGTCTCTTTAGCTTTTTTTTTGAGGGGGACAACAAAACACATGAAGCTTCACCCTGGACTGCAAGGCCCAGTCAGGATCTGAGTGATACCCACTGATGACATTTGATAAGAAAGCAAGAGAGGAAGGGAGTTCTAGTTACCTTTGTTATTTTTTTTAAACGATATTTGTTTTAACTTGAATGACAAATGAGCATTTTTAATGAAGGAAACTTTTGTTTTAACTCTTGCTTGGGAGCCTCCAAGCAAAATCATAACAGATCAGCCTTGATTTTCTGGAGTTTTCTCAGGTAAGGCAAGAAGGCAGGAACCTTTATATGATATAATTAAGCCCTTTGTCACTGAAAACACCAAGAACAACAGTAAACCCCACATAAAAAAAAATCCTCTGGGTACCTCTCATATCTTTTCTGTTAAAAAGTTTATGCTGTTTTCACTTATTGTACTTAAATGAGTTTTGAAAAGATTTTTACAGTCCCCTGCCACTGTCAACACTTAGTAAAGTAAATAGCAAGCAGACAGAAATTAAAGAATTTATTTCCTATCTCTAATGACCTGATGATCAGTTTGCTCAAAGGGTTTTTCTGTGCTCTTCAGAAAGTATTAACAAGCAGTCTCTTTTTTTTTTTATTATTTGAAAAAATGCTCATTAAAGATTCATTATGTTATTTTCGATCATGGTGTTATTTCAGTTGCTTTATATGGAGAAAAGCAATATTTTAAAATATGGAAAAGCTGTGAATATTCTTGTCATTCCCCCCCCGAGTTATGCTTTTAGGCACTATGTGTTCATATAACGAGCACACAGATCCTCCTCAGTCTACTGCATTTTCAGCAGTCTCCCAAATGCCAGCCAAGTCTGACCCTGCTTAGCTTCCAAAATCAGATGTGATCGGGCATGTAACAATGTAAAGAAAAATAAACCCTGAAAGGCACTTTGAATTATAATGTACATTTTTTTTTTTCTGACATGCAAGAAAGAACAAAATGGAAGTTTTATCACAGCTCTGCTTCCTTTTGAGTGCCCCCACCCACCCTTATTACTGTGAGCAACGTTTTCTCAAAATAAAGGCACACTGATTTGTTTGTTATTTTAGGCTCTGAGAAGAAGGTCAGACTGGAACGCTGTCCAAATATATGCCGCTAGTCCCATTAAGGACCTATAAGCGTACTTATCTCCATCCGTTGCAAACCAGTTCATTGTCTTCCAGGGAGAGCTCATGATACTATAGAACTCTGTATATCACTTTATAGCTGTACGTGCCTATGCATCCTTGCAGGATCTGAGTCCGCTTCGTTCCTGTCGGTTCTCACGCAGGGAGAAATACACGTAATTAGCTGCATTAGCCTCATGCTCCCCCACCGCTCGGCTATTATTTTGCTGGCTGGTGACACGGCTCTGAAGCCTCCCTTCCCCTCTGTCACCCTGCATGGCAGCTGCAGCCAGGCGGCATGATTTGTGCTCTGCCAGCCCCGGCGGGGGGACAGCCCTGAGGCCACCACGCTCTGCCGCAGGGGCTGCGGGGAGGCTGCTGACGGCAGGACCTGTGGCCACAACTGGGGGCTGCTGCTCCCTCCCTTCCTCCTCTCGCATGAGACCGATGCAGCTCCTGTGCTAATAAAAAAAAAAAAAAAGAAAATAAAATAATTCTGCTTGCTATTTTTGACCAAATATTTCAGCTCCTCAGACATCCCTGGACGAAACACCCCAGCTATTGGCATGCTCTTGCTAATCCCAGGGAACCTTTTGCACGGGCCTCTGCTTTCCAACCTGAGATTGACTTTAATTATCCATTATTTTGTCTTCCTCCCTGTGAGCCTCTCGCTGAATGCATTGTGCCACCCAGCACATTAGTCAATCATCACAGCTTATGGAGCGCTATACTTTACATCTTGGCTTCGGTGTCATTCGTGTGCACCGAGCGGAGACAGCAAGCAGTTTTAAGACGCTGGGCAGATTTAAGCATGCTAGGGCCTGTCTGCCCCTATAGTAAATAGCTTTGCTGACATTTAAGCTGCACATGGCTTGATGTTAGGTCAAACAAAAATGTCACACTATAATCACTTTTTAAATAGCTGTTTCCGGCTCAGTTAGTACTGTATAGTTCCAGAAGAGAAAGCACTTACAAGCTGACAGACAGAAAGAGGAACCGTCTGTATAGGATGTTTGCCTAATCCCATCCCTGCCCCTGCCTGCCAGGCTCGGAGGCTTTGTTTGTTTAAAAAAAAAAATAATTGCGTATACAGTTTAATGCCACCGTACTTTTCAGCTGGGCAGACTCTAAAGAAAACTCATGAATAAGTTCTGAGGAGAGTCCTGGGATCTGGACAGGCTGGATCGATGGGCTGAGGCCAATGGTAGGAGGTTCAACAAGGCCAAGTGCCGGGTCCTGCACTTGGGTCACAACAACCCCATGCAGTACTACAGGCCTGGGGAAGAGTGGCTGGAAAGCTGCCTGGCAGAAAAGGACCTGGGGGTGTTGGTCCACAGTTGGCTGAATATGAGCCAGTAGTGTGCCCAGGTGGCCAAGAGGCCAATAACATCCTGGCCTCTATCAGAAATAGTGTGGCCAGCAGGACTAGGGAAGTGATCATCCCCCTGTACTCGGCACTGGTGAGGCCCCACCTTGAATACCATGTTCAGTTTTGGGCCCCTCACTACAAGAAAGACATTGATGTGCCGGATCATGTCCAGAGAAGGGCAACAAAGCTGGTGAGGGGTCTGGAGGACAAGTCTTCTGAGGAGCAGCTGAGTGAACTGGGGTTGTTTAGCCTGAAGAAAAGGAGGCTGAGGGGAGACCTTATCACTCTCTACAACTACCTGAAAGGAGGTTGTAGTGAGGTGGGGGTCGGTCTCTTCTCCCAAGTAACAAGTGACAGGACATGAGGAAACAGCCTCAAGTTGTGCCAGGGGAGGTTTAGATTGGACCCCACTAGTTGGAGGCATGTCCAAGGTGGCTGCTTCTTATCACCTTCTCCCAGTTTCCCCAAATCGGCCATGTATGAAACGCTACCCACCTGCAGCTTCTGTCTTTTGCCCCACAAGCCCTCCAGGCAGTGCATGGCAGTAATCAGAAAGTGACAGCATTTTCCATCCTGGAATAGTTGTAGAAGGCAAAGTGTGAGAGATCTGCAAAGATGAATGACAGTGCATGATCTTTTGGCCAGGAGTAACAATGTTGGAGGACCTGTGGAAACCCCTAAGGGAATAAAGCAGTTTTGTCATCAGTAGTTCAGCAGGAAGGAGGAAACCAGCCTTTCTTGACTTCCACTGTAACCTTTTTCTTCTTAATTTGATGCCTGACTATTATTTCTAACAAGCTGGGAGGCTGAGAAGGTGCTATAGATGTGACCGAATGCCACCATGAGAGTTGAGCCCAAGCCTTGAACACCCCTGATTGCTGCTTCACGGAGGCTGCTGACCTCCGCTTGTAGGTCTTGTAAGCCATTTCCTTTCCTGATTAGGTCAGAACTGCGGCACCAACCTGAGCGTGTCAACATGGGGATTTCCTGTTGTGTGGATTTTCCTTGGTATTCTGAAGCATTGTGTACGTTATACTTTTTAAGTCAAAAAGCAAGTTTATTCCTGCAGAAGTGCATTTCCAAGCTGCGTTTAGACAGTAAGCAGTAAATCTTCACCCATTCCTCATTTCACATCATACTTGCAGCGTGTGGTGTCTACTGTCTAATCACGTAATAATGAACACGATAGATAAGCAAAACCCTTCCACATTCAGACTGTGGAAGATAAGCTTTTGCCAAGTGCGGTTACAAACTATGGGGCACTATGGAGGGGGAACTATATTACAGGGAAAAATATTACAGCCTTCAAGAGGTAGGGCAAGATAATCTTTTGTTTACAACTACCCAACATTTCTTAGCCCAGAAGTAACTTTTTTTTTTTGCAGCTCAAATTTATATCAGCAAATCCTTTTCTTTTAGGCACAGTTTAACAACTGGGAGTGACTGCACTCTTGCTCAACCAGTGATGTGAAGGCAAGTGGTTGCAGTTGCATTCAACCTCAGGGGAGCCACTTTGGGGCTGGCGGAGAGTTCATCCTGGCTAGGAGTTGGGTAAGGGAGAAACAGAGGGATGGAGTACATACAGTGCACAGTAAATAGATGAAAAATGACCATGTATTCAAAGTCCAACCACTTCTCCCTGTTTTAGGCCATCCACCAGTACAAAGAATAAAATGGGAGTAGGGGAGCCAACTGTGGGTGAGCTTTCCTGAGACAGCATAAAATATAACAAGCACTGAGAAACAAACGCTGTGATTTTTGATCTTATGTGACACAGATTAGCTGGCCAAGAGGACTCAGACAGGGAGAAGAAAAGGCCCCACTGATGGTTCAGACAGAAACTTTCTAAATACAAGTTTACACTTTGTGTTGTGGAGTTCTTCTTTCTCATAAAAAACACAGTGCAGGGTAGGGGTAGGCAATGGCAGTTTTGTTGCAAGTTACATGTGAAATCATCATGTATGCCATGATGAGCTATCGATCAAATGCAACGTTTAGAACTGTAAGCTATCCCCCTTTGTTTTGTCTCTTCATCATCAAATAAAAACTTAGAGAACCCAGGCAAGGGAATTTTTTTTTTAATCTTACAGCACTTAAAATGCACTAAGGCATTCAGCTGAAAGACACTTGCTAGGAAATCAGAATTATATAATTGAATCTGATTTAAACTATGGCAGTTATCTGGGTTTTTTTTCTTGTTAAAAAGACTTCAATTCCTTTCTGTTGTACAGCACATACACAATATTCAGTAGTATGTGATTAGTAGATGTGTTCTTGCAACATCACACATCATTCTTGTTAATGAAGATCACGGACTCACAGAATGGTTGAGGTTGGAAGGAACCTCTGGAGCTCATCCTGCTCAGAGCAGGGTCAGCTGGGGCAGGTTGCCCAGGACCATGTCCATATGGCTTTTGACTGTCTCCAAGGATGGAGACTCCACAACTTCTCAGGGCATCTTCAGTGACAAAATGTCATCCCTTTGTGCCACCTTTAAGAAGAGGGGAACTTCCCATACACAGCAGTTCAAGTGGAAAAAAAAAAAAAAGACACGCTAGAATGAGAACTAAAAAGATTTTAACATTTCCCCTTTTTGCTTTGCTGACTCCACATTCTTTAGTTAGATGTAAAAATTTATGCGAGGATTTTATGAAGTGCTTTTTTACACCCACAATTTTACTGTTTCTTTGCAAGTGGATCATAAATCCTCAATTTTTTTTAAAAGCTAAGACCTGTAGCTATGTACCATTGAAATTCCCAGGCATTTTTCAGTATTACGAATTGTCTTCTGAGGTACCACTGCTTTTCATATCCTGTATTTTTTCATATGGGAAATCTAATACAGTAGTATCAACCTGAATTTCTGCTGTGCAGAAAAATACTCGCTTTAACTTACCTGCCTTTTAAACTAAGGTTCTTTAGGGGAGGCAAATATGCAGACACTTACAGGAAATTTTTTTTCCCCAAAAAAAACCCCTTCATTTGGACACTTGATCATGAATATACTTCATATTTTAATGAAAGTTTATAATTGATTTACAGGTTGTCTGGACATATCTAAATAGATATAACGGTAGTAGATCTAATAGATCTAATTACATGTAATAGATATAATAGATATAATGGTAATAGATATAATAGATATCTAAATGGTTTTGTGTAAATTGTGCATCTCGGTTAGGTTTTTTGACCGAGTACATTGGCAGATGTTATATATGCCTTTCTAGGTGCTGTTGTGTTTCTCCTCTGTGAGAATATGTATTCTGCTTTTTTTTTTTTTATTGTTTTGCTAAGAGTGAAATTACTGAATGTTTTCATAAGCGGAGGAGCAAGATCCCTATCAGAGAGCGCTCCGAATGTGAAAGTGGCACAGCGCATACAAAGACTCAAGAAAGCATTTCAAGGCTGCTGGTGGTTGCAAGATCCCAGTGCAAGGCACCCTGACAAACGGCTGTGCAGAAGTGTTCCCTTGCAGGGCTCTGACAGGTCGGTGCGGTGACATTAGGAAGATGACGGCAATGCTTGGACGATGATTCAAGATGAAAAATATTCACTGCTTTTCGGCCATTTGGAGGGTCATTCCAAATAATGCTACAAAAGCGTCACATAATAAAATTGTTGGGGTGAGATTTGTAATTGTCTCAGATAACGTAGCTGGCTGACCTTCGTAAACTACTGACTGTGCAATTCACAATTCACAATAAAACCACCCCAATAAAATGGCTGTATATCAGCTTCTTTGTCTGGCTGCGGTTTTTTGGTTAATAAGTTTGATTTTTACGAAGCTTGTCAGTAAGATTCCTGCCGTCTCAAAGTTCTGGATTTTTTTTTTTTTCACTATGTGAACATTTCAGTCAAACCCAATATGACAACTTAAAGAGGTGCAGATGGCTGTCGAGCTGGAGAGGACTGGCTGTCTAAATTAACAGGTAGAAAGGGGAGTTTTCTACCTGGCTGACTGAAGTTCGGCTCTGCTAATTTAGTAATGACTTTTTCCTCAGCCTCAGTTCATGGCTTAAAGTTTTGTACCTTCCCCGGTGTGGATTGTGACTCTACTAATGGTAAGCATTTTATTTTTTTTAAAGTTATTCTAAGGGGCAACTGTAAATCCCCTGAAAAATCTTTGACTTCACAAGTATTTTGGATTTTTTTTTTTTTACACTGGGGTGTCAGTTATTCATTGCTGGTATTTGAATTTCTCTTGTGAACATTGTGATATAAAAAGGAAAAAAAATATAATCATGTGCAGAAAGGTGAAAGATAAATCCTTACTTTCTCACAAAGCTTATTTTCCATGATCTAAGATTTATTTACTTTTTTTTCAGTTTCCATTTTCTTTTCTATTCAATTTCTTTTTCTTTCTTTTTTTTTTTCATTTTTCCCCCTTTTTTTTTTGCAATTTCCTGTTCCCTCATAACTTAGCTCCTAGCAGCTATGTTATAAGGTGAATGTGTTAGGTAGATACTATTCTGAAAGGAATAAGTGTCTGCTCAAGAAAAGCTGCAAAACCGAGTTTGTCGCCAGAGGAAGAAATGTTGGTCTCACCCTTTGCCATTTGTACATCAGGAATGTTTTAGTGTCCAAACTAGAAGGCTAAAGTACTATCAAGCAATAATATTTCAGATAATTGAATTTGGGGGGTTGCGGGTGGGTTTTCTTTTTGTGGTCATTGCGTGGCAATTAAGGGCTGGTCTTGGATTTTAACTTTTCATCTTTGAAATATGAACTCTTTTTTTACACAGATTGATCGGACATTTCTTCTCTTGTGGCCTATGGCCAAGAAACTCAGTTTATAATTGAATTACACGTTTAGGTATAAAGTTACAGCTCCATTTCATGCAACTTTTTGCTTTGAATTTGTGACTTGCCACATATGAAAAGGAAAGACCTTCTACAGTAAGCGGCTGCCGTAGGATCCTGTATTTCGCTGCTGTGAAGCGCTTGCACGACGGCTCTGTGCATCCTCCCTGCTGGAAGCTCATTCCCGTTCGGGGAATCCTAAGACCCAGGGAAACATTTTCTTCATCTCTGAACGCAGCCTTACTAAACACAGTTTATTGGTGTCAGTTTGAACTTTATTCTGCTCATTTTTTCTGTTTTCTGCGGGGAAACATTTCAGCAAACCTTCATGTTGGCTCCTTGACTGCAATATTCCTGAAAAAAAGTAGGTCTTTCGTGACTTGCAGAATGTGGAAATGGGAGTTTTATTGAACAGTTGGAAGCAGTGCCCCCAGAACTTCCTTTGCAGGTGTTTTTCAGCCACCCAGCAGAGCAAAAATGCCGCAGTCACTGTGATGAACACAGCTCATATATAGGCTGAACAATACTCACAGCTTGTCTTAAACAATCTCCTGGCCAAAAATACTGTGGAAAAGAGGTTATCAGTAATTTTTAATGATAACTATCTTCGTGAATTGAACAGTTCACAACAAGAAAAGACATGTGTCACTTTTAAAATACACTCATTGGAAATAATTTTCAATCGATCAGCCTTCCCAAAAATAGCCTATGAAAATAATTATGAAGGTCACTTTTATTTTGAGAATGGTCTTCACTGCTCCAGATATCAGATATTTTAAAAAAAATGTTGTAAAGAAGGATCCCAAGCCAAAATTTTCAGGATGCATCACGTCCCACTGGAGTTGTGCAAGTTTAATTCAGTGCTATTCTATTACTATACTCACTGTATTTTTCACAAATGAAATAAAACATGTAAATGTTTTATGCAAAGGATTGTCATGTCTTTTTCTTTGCTGATAAGATGCCTCTGTTAAAATTTCTCCCTCGTTTAGTCCTTAAAAGCTTTCTATGTTCTGGGTAGGATGGACACTGGGAGCGTGTGCCGCTATAGCTGGGTGTGAGAACTGGAAAAAATATTTATCTTCAAATCAACAGAGTACTTTGGACTCAGGGATTTCTTTTTATTTGTCAATTAAAATAGGAATATTAGGTCACGAGCTATCATTCCAGAATTAAATAAAACTTTCTGAAAACATGGGTTTTTTTTCTTGATTCTATCTGTATTTTTTCATTCAAAACTATTTGTTGGATTTGACATAAATTCTTGCCTAGCTTCAACATATGTCTGCTTCTACTGACAGATAAACTGCATAGGTAAAAAAATTACTCACGCTAAAGCTATCACTTGCATATTAGAAACATATCTGTTGCTTAAACAACAGCAATGGTTAAAATTACAGTTAATTTATCACCCAGTCCTGTGACATCAAACCATGTTATTTTTTTAAAGAAGAATATATATGTGCACGTTCTGCTGTTTGCTTTTGAATTACCCATCGCTGCTGCTTGATCACAAATTTTAATTACGGCGACAGTCTCCCAGACCCTGCTAGTAATTAATTGCTGTAACTTGTGTGTGCCTTTGTGAAGCCCGCAGTGTGCCTGCAGATAAACAACTAATTAACACTTTTATGCAAGTGAAATGGATTCCCAGTTATTGCTGTCTTCCCCCTCCCCTCTATTCTTCACATGCATTTTGCTTAGGCATTAGGGATGCCTCATGGCTTACCAAACCAGATAGCCTTGTCTTTCTCCCTCCACCATTCAGAAAGGGTTTAGTCCAAGCCAGGCTGCTGAGCTGCTGCTGCGCCTGCCCTCGGGCTGCTGAGCTGGTGGGAGAAGCCTCTCGAAGGACAGAATGAGGTTTTTATATAAAACAAGGGAATCATAAAGAGCGTTTGGGCAAGAAGAGCGGTCATAGTTTGTAATCAGATGTAACGCTGCCAGAGAGTCTGTACTGGTATGAAGAGTCTGTGGAAGTATCCCAGGTCACTGGATTAGCTTAGAGGACTAAAGGGAAAAAATGTGGCCACCAGTATCCAGTGTATACAGGAACAAACTAGGAAATCCAGAGGAATCTGTAACACGGTGTATTACAAGCAGCAAAGAGGTGCTAACTAGTCCTGTGACCTGCTTATCTGCAGAAAGCTGGGACTCGATCCAGCCACTTTGATCCTCCGAGAAAGGAGGGAATGCAGCAGCATGTACAGCTAATTTGGTAGAGTTCACCTAGAGTACAGCTCCAGTCCCAACGCGGGCCGGATGGTGTGACCCCGCTGCTGCGCGGGGAGAGCCGCCTGCCTGCCCCAAGCATGATACTTCTCTTTGGCAGCCAAGTGCCTTTTCACAGGGTGGGATTTTTTTGTCTTCAGAGTTGCTTTAAGAAAAAAAAAATAAATGCCTTGCACTTCTTTTGCTCCAAAGAGGGACCCACCTCTTGAGCACAGTAGTCCTCTGTTTCCACCGATGTATTTGGAAATCTTTACAGCATTGCACCGGAGCCAGTGCAGCTTCGATGCTCTATTTCTCAGAGGCACAGCAAGTATGGAACATATTACCTTACTGGGGAAAATCCTGACTTGGATTATTGCTTTGGCACTTTCCGAGTGGTCTTCTCACACTGTATCCCAGAGTGCCTCACAGGGTAATAAATTACATTACCCGCAACCAGTATGACCTCATTAAGATCCACCTACGGCCAAGAATAGCTCCATGTTACTGTCAGTTAATTAGTGGTGGTATTCATTAACTGAGGAAGTGAGAGCCAGGAAGCTATCCTTTACTCCTTGTGGCCGGTGTCATGGCACAGCAGGAAAGCCATCTAACCAGTCACTGGCGGCTGGCTGAAGGGAGGTGAGATATCTCCAGGAGTTCCCATACCCCCATAAAGAGGGCCATGGTGCACAAATGGTCACCCTCGCATGCACACCACATGCATGGTCATGCTTGGGGTTGTCATCCCACCTTCCTGCAAGCATGGCTTGAGCCACTATCACCTTAATCTGTGCACAGCTCTGACCTTAAACCTTAACCCTGTGTAATGTGATGGGGGTCCCCCAGTCCTGCAACCTGGTGCCCTCTAAATTCAGGCTAAAGCTTGTTCCGGGGGCATACAAAGACTAATATATCCAAGCACACCCAGCACATTAATATAGCATTAGGCAAACCCAGTTAGGCTGTTTGCTGCCTTTCTGTGGGCCATCCAAGGAGCCTTTCTGGGATCGGGAATCAGAGCCCATATTCTGACACAGAGTGAAAAAAGCATCTTTGCTTGTGCAGCCTGACATTGTTAGTGCCTGGCTTCAATTCTTGCAAGCCTAAGTGATGAACTGAGATGCAAACCAATGAAGAGCTGGAGGAGCAGCATGCAGCTGCTTCTGCTCTAGAAGAAAAAGCCCGCGCTGCCCTTCCAGCTGGAAATGCTGGGGTGGGTGCTGCTGGTGGCACACAGAGGAGTGATGCTGCTCACTGTCCCCCACATGGCACAGCCAGTGCCCAGCGTCACCCTTCTAGCCAAGGGCATCCTTCCCTGCAAACAGAACTGGAGCTGAGGCATTAGGAGGATCTTGGTCCCTGTGAAAGGCAGACAGAGAGCACGGCAGGGACGTGTGTGAGCCTGAGTGCAGCTGTCAATCTCAAGACCTCGTAGATATCCAGATGTGCTCTGATGGACTTCTCCCGCTTCCTTGGTCTTTCTGCTCCTTCGTGACTTTTGACACCTCTCTGACAGCCTACAGGGCTCTTTGGTATCACTCCTTGTTCCATTCAGAGTTCATCTACCTCTCTTAACCCCCTTTACTCTGTCAGCAACCTTCCTCACCCTCCCACAGGCAGCAGACACCCAGTTCCCTCCTAAAGCGCTTTTTTTTTTAACATATGAAAAATGCTTTCATGCTTTTTCCTCTCCTCCTCTGCTCTGTTCCACACCGCATATTCTGGAAGTCACCTTCAGACCACACTGGAGTGTTACCTCTATTGCCCAGGGCTGGGATCATGTTACAGCCTTCCTCTTCTCACTAAAGATGTGTGCTCTGATTTGAACTTCTCCAAAGTTCAGGGATGTTTGGAATCTGGACTTTTGGCTTGGACCCCTTTCGGTGCCTTGTGTCGGCAGTTAGGAGCTGACAGAAGTTGTTTGCAGCCAGGGAAGCCAGGCCTGTAGGATGCAAGTGACCAAGAATAAAAGAGAAAAAAAAAATCCCAGCATTCTAACGAACAAATTAAAACTGGCCCCACCATGAATTGCGTGGCCTTTGGAGACATACTCTTTCTTTCCACCCAAGCCACAGGTGGAGGTGGTGCTCAGATGGCTGCTGGAAATCCCAACAAGCAAGGAGATGCCGGGAGACCAGGGTCACACACCCTGGCCCGATGGCACACACTTGTATATTCTGTCTTTCCCTGCAAAGGACCAGGCTAGGAGACGTTGATGGAGAAGACCCTTGTAGAGAGATAACCCCATTTGGCACGTGGGTGCTTTCCCTTTGTAATGGCTCCGGGGAGGCTGGGCTGCGGGAGGGAAGAGGCCGTGGGCAGAAGCAGCAGTTTTTGCTTTTTCTTTATTTAACCAGAGTAGGGTCGGACAGCTCAGCTTTGCCTCCGGGTCAGGACTCAACACGGACAGGGTGGGAGGAGGAAGACGAGAACTTGTTTTAAAGCCCTTATCTAAGTGCAGGCCGCGTTCCCCTTCGAGCAGCACGGCATCACGTCTCGGGGCAGCGTGGCATCACATCCCTTGGGGTTATGCCTGCCACTTCTGGGGGGTGGAGAGTGTGGCCATCCGAGGCCGTGCTCTCCCCTCGTGCCCCCAGCCCACCCCTCGGGGATGGGGGTCCCGCAGTGCCGGCCAGATGTCTGTGCCAGCCTGGGTGAGCCCGCCTGGCATCGAAACAAGCAGGGCTGTCATTTTCTCTCCTTCTGCCTACGGGAACCGAAGGCTTCCTTCCTGCCTCTTCCTCCTGGCAGAAAACAGACAGCCGAAAGAGGGGCCAGCGAGGGCAGGGAGTACCAGCGGCCCCCGCGCCCCCCTGCTAGGAGGGAGCTGTTGCGGCACAGCCTATTTTTAACCTGTTTTTATTGCCCGCTGGCAGCCGCCTCCCCCGTTGCTTTCTTCCTTCTCTGCGTCCCTGCCTGTCTCTGCAGCTCCTTCCTGCTACCGTGAGATGTGTGAACTATATATGGCCTGGGAAATCTGCGGCAGGCAGTATTTTTAAACCCCCGGGGCCTCCGGTTTGCAGGCTGCTGTGACGCATTTATCCGACTTTGCAAGTTTCTCATGGGAATGCGGGGTGCCCGGCGGCAGCCTGCGGTGCTCGGCTGTTTATTTTTTGCCCTCCACAACGCAACCCGTGGGGCCCGGGCCGACATCTCGAGACTTGGGAAGCAGCGGACTTCATGCGTGCGGAGGGGAGAGTTTAAGCCCGGCTGTCGTCACGGTGTGGCTTTTCTGGATGTCAGCTGCAGGTCTGTGACATGGGCTGAGTTCTCCGGCCGGCCAAGCGTTGCCATCGACCCTGGCGGGCTGGGCACAGAGAGGACCTCCCCGAATGCCCACCCTCCTGCAAAGCGCGTGTCTCAGCTCAAAGTCCCTGTGCGTAGCCTCCCTGGAAATGGTATCGCTTCGTAATATTTGGAAGTTAGCACTGCCAAATTTGTTTTCGTTTGGTACATCACTCAGCTCCCCCCCCGGGGGACCTGCCCTGTAACTTCTGTGCCCCTTCTCCAAATGCAGCGAGGAGGCTTAGGGAGGGTGGTGTGCTGCTCCTGAAAGGTGGCGTCCACCAAGGTTGAGCATCCAGATGGGTCCCGTGGGTCGTGTTCATGAAGCCTGTGCCCGGCGATGGACAGTTGGTGCCTGGTGCAGTGCTCCAACTAGGCACAAGCACTGGGTGGGTGGGGGAAAACAAGCAACGCAGAAGGTAATGTCCAGGCCACTGGGAAGACTGGGAGTAAAAGGTGAGCTTGCTGAGTCCTGCGCCATGCTACTCACACATTGCCCCTGCAGAAATAAGGCTGATTAAAAAAATTAAGGGCGGGGCACAGGGGACCAGGGGGCCTGGGGGCCTGGAAGTCCTAAGATAAGCCGAGGACATCAAAATCAGATGGAAGGTGAGGGGGAACAGGTTTACAGTGATGGAACCGTGATCAATACACATCTGGTGTAGAAAAGACTGAATGAAAATACAGGAAGAACTGTTTGGGAGTAAATTCTTTGACTAGCTCCACTGGCCCAACAGACCTTAGTCCCTGCCTCTTCTTCCACTGCAAAAATTCTCCCTGAGTAAAAAGGTGAGAACAAAAAGTCTCCTTATGAATTTTTTTCTCATTGCCACCATTTAATTTCTGGTTTATATTCAATTGAGAGAAAGTAAAATGCTGGTTTTAGACTCTTTGCTGGAAACATCCTGTCCAAAAACATTCTTTGAGCATTTTCACTGTGAGAAAGGGCAGGAGCTACTTGTATCATCTACAGCATGAATATCTATTTTTCTAATGGTGCTATTTTTTTGTTGAAGTTCTTTCAGAAGATAAATAATATGTTTTAGTCATTCACAACCTTGTAGATTAAAAATTCTCTTCATCAGATTTCCTTCTGTGAGAAAATTATGTCTTTCCCTGTGTTCTTTCAGGATTTATGATGCATATAGACTCAAATTAAATAATCACTATCTGAAGTATCTTGTGTATGACTTTCCTACTGCAGAAGAATGGACTTGCCTGCAAGCATATAATATATTTGCAAATATATTTGTGTTCCTATAGAAATACGAGCTTTTATCTACTATTGTCTTTTGTACTATGTTTCCTCAGTAAAAATCCTAACTCTGGCAGTCAGGAAGTTTATCCTAAATCTTTGGGGTGCAGTCGATTCTCATAGACTTCACTGGGCTTTGGACCAGTTTTATTTGAGATGTTTGATTCCAGATTCATGAAAGTAACTGTAATTTGTGAAGATTATCCTTTCAGGCTTTAAGGATTTACACAGTTTAAGGAATGTTCATCAGTGTTTATACAGTAATAATTTGACCTCTGCACTGCTCTATTAAATTTATTTCACTTGCTAATAAGAAACAATATTTCAGTCTGCCAAAAAGTGAAGGATCACAGATATTATCAGAAAATCACTGGTTTTGGTACCGTGACATTAGGCAGTGTTATGGAGGAGGCTAATTTCTCAGGGCCAGTTGGACCAGTGTAGGAAAGCCTCTGTGTTCAGGAAACTGTTTTTCATGGATGATTAACTCTTTGGATTTATAAACGTTTAGGTAAAACAAACAACACTGAGGATGTGAGTTTAGCAGGATTAAAAGAAAGCATGAGATGTGTTTATCACCAGTAGGTAAGACAAAGGAGACAGATAAACCCTCATGACTCCACTGCTGAGAACCACCCGCAGGAATGGCATAGGAGCCTAGTGATGTTAGTAAAGATGCACTCCCATTTAGTAAAGAAAATTTGGGATAAAATTCTGTCGAAGGTGGTATATTAGATGAGGTAAAGCAAGGGTTTTATCTTGCTTGGCAAATGTTATTTTCCAAGTAGTTGTTTGCTTATGAAAACTGGGTTTTTTCTTAACATGGCACCATACGAAAACTTGGCCCTAATTGTCTTCTTTCTATCAAAGAAGGCCTTAGTTTAAGCACACACATTATTTTGGGATCAAAATGGTTTTATCATTCCAGAGATACTTTCCCAAGTGTTCCCATGACATGCGGTGGTCAGTGGACTCTTAATTCTGCAGATGCCAATTAGAAAACAAGGCCTAAGAGGAAGTTCATTTCTGGGCAGTGAGAGCACATCGTGGGTGGCCGTAGACGCCACAAAGCCTACGGCTTCAGCCACCTGAGAAATTAAATAATGAACCCTGACTGAGGAAGCTTGCGGGCATTACATCATTTACACATAAAACCAAAAAATAGATTTATAGGGCACATGGGTGGCTGTGACATCACCAGCAGCCAATCTAGAAGTCTCAGCTATATCCAACAGACTAATGCCCTTTAATACCATTCTTTGTAGAAGGGGATCCCAGAAACCTACCTCTCTGCTTTGGGTTTCTGTTTTTCGGTTGTTGCTACAGATTGACTGTGACATATTGACTCTGCGCTGAATTGCCTAAGCTGCAGCTGTACCGGGTGTGCTTTGCATTGGAGGCATAGGATGTGCGCCGGGTGTTTTTCCAAACAAGCGTAGCCCTGGAGAGATGAACTGCTGCTGCAATTTTAACGGGGATTGGGAACCGACTCAAGGGGTTTCTAGAGATCCGATGTGCTTGAAATATTTTATTATGGTGGTACTGGCTGCTCAGAAGTTGGGATAGGGCTGTTTTATTTCAGAAATTCTCCTAAAGAGCTACTAAGAGTCTGAAAAATAATTATCTGAAAAAAAAGTATTGCCTAATATGAAAGCTTGAGAACTAATAGCTTGCAGTAGTAGCTGAGCAGCAACAGAGCTGCAGCCAGTGGTGGCAGAGGGCATCGCTGCAGCATTCCTCATTGGGAATGGTGAGGGGAGAGTGCTAGGACTGGCTGTAAATGAAGGAGGAACCATGGGAAGAGTCAGGTGATTTTGCAAGGATAAAGGCACCGAGGCTGATCAGCCATGGGAATAGCTGCTGGCAAAAAGAGGAGTCACATGGGAGGCAATGGGATCCTTGGGGACAGTGGTTATTCCTCGGGGTCTGGGCATCCACGTATGCAAATGCAGCTATAGGGTCCTTCTGAGTGTAATCCATCTCTGTTGCTTTAGACTGTGCAGCTCCTCCCTCACCCCAAAACCCACCCGTCACCTCAGGGACCAGGTCAGCTCATATCCCTGAAAAAGCACCCTCTGCACGCTGACCCTGAGCAGTCTCGCTGAAACATCTCTGAGCTTTCTTTAATTAAAAGTTTGATTCGGGCTCAAGCAAGAGAAAACAAACGTCGTCCGGTTCCAGCGTTCAGATCCCTCAATGTAAGCCAGATGTCACAGCTGGTTCATACAACTGCTCTCAGTGTGGCAGCCGTGACCTCCCACCACACACCACAGAAGGGCAGCAGTCAGGGACGAGCCCAGTAGCTGTCTCGATGCCTCTTGCTTTCATATTTACTCTCAAAATATGTTTTCTGGTCTTTGATAGTCTCACTTCTCTCTCTCCTTTCTTTTTTTCCTCCTCCCTCTTCCCTCCCACCTTGAGACTTGGCACACAGCGCATTACCCGAGGAGCAAGAAGAAGGGGGAAAAAAAAAAAGAAAAAAGAAAAAGAAAGGAGGAAAGAAGAAAAGCCTATGTCCCTTTGTTTGTTTCTAAGGCAACAGGTAGGAGACGCAGAGCGCTGGCATCCTCCCAGCTGCACGCCCGAGGTGTCGGGGCTGCTCGGTGCCCCACGGGGACTGGTGGGAGGCTGTCTGTCTGTCAGCACGGGCACTGGGGAAATGGTGTGAAACAAATAAGCCTCTCTTGTGCTCCCATGTCAGCCTTTTGTGTGGGGCTCCCACTGCGGTTGCCCAGTCCCCGGCTCCGCTTGCCGGGTGACTGGAGGCAGGCGAGCAGGCAGGCAGGTGAAAAACATGTCTCGGGCAGCCTCGGATGCCAACCTAAAGGCCGAGACACATTTAAGACAACACAGCTTGAAATAAATTACTTCCTCCTCCCATGGCTACAGCCAGGTCACGCAGGAAGAGGGACAGGATTATCACTTCAGGAAAGAGAAGATGCATTTGGCAATTACAAATTTTACTGAAATAGATAAAAGAGAAGGCTTTTCCGTCCGTTTTTTCCTTCAGGCTCTGCACTTCCTTCACTTGCCTCCATCTGTTATAAGCAATCATCATGGGAGGACTTGTGAAGTTGGGGTCACAGTCCAGTAGCAGGGGCAGGAGGACGCTCAGATCAAAATGTGTTGAAGATGAGCAATGCTGAACCCAGCTGAGCTGCGTAGGCACTGCTGAAAGCCATCCTGGGGAACCTCCAGAGCCTTGTGGGTGCAGTTAGGGGCTTAGGTTAAAGCATTGTCTTCAAAACTA
Source organism: Anarhynchus alexandrinus (assembly GCA_008711295.1). Lineage (NCBI taxonomy): Eukaryota > Metazoa > Chordata > Aves > Charadriiformes > Charadriidae > Anarhynchus > Anarhynchus alexandrinus. Next base: position 2,206,419 of record VUYV01000147.1, on the reverse strand, counting down.
CCAAGACTTGCAGAATGCTCTGCAGAATTTATTTCTGAGATTTTCTGAACTACGATGCAGTTGACCTGTCTTCATAGCTGTTGCGCTAAATTTCAGAAAAAGACCCATCAGTATCCTAAACACTTTTTAACAATAAATTTAACTTAATCTGACTTCAGTTGGTTTCAGCAGAACCACTGGTGCCTGAAGGAAAACTAAGTTGTTCGCAGGATCCATAGAGAGTGCAGGAATACTGTGCCCAGCAATAAATAGTTGCAATTGCTAAGTAATCTGTGACACCAGAAATGATGCCAGAGTTCAAATTGTCAGCCTCTGTGCTTTCGGAAACTATGGTAGGACTTTTTCTGCAGGCAGGTGTGTTGCAAACCTAGAATTATTGTCAGGGAAATCCAGTGGAACTCTGTTGCAAAGAATATCAATATTTCTTTCCTAGATTATGATGATTAAATTTAAACATGTGGCTAATAAATCACCTCTTGCTCATATGTAGTAATGAATTTTGCAGGCAGAGTGGGTTAGGTATTGGTAATGAACAGTGGGCTGTCAATTCTCAGAGACTGCATCTGTGGCTATGCTATGGCTGTGTGTCTGGAAGGTGTGAAGCATGTGTGTGAATATGTGCTTGCACTGGGGGACATACAATGAAAGCAGTGGCAATAACAGCAAGAAACAGAAATACCCTCTATGTGATGGTTGCAGAGATGCACCAGCACAACTGCACATACCCGCTGTTCTAAGAAATTCCTGTCATGTACATTGTACCCAGGCTAGATTAAACAGATTGGTTTATATCTATATACCCAAATAAACTTATATGAATAGACAAAACCACCAGGAATTCTTATAACATTTACTTACCATTAGTTATATATGTAGGATGGTTAATAAGTAATTCTTGGAGCAGTAAAACTTTGCTTGTTTTAGGAAGTTTACTTGTATTAGAAGAGTAATGCCTTCTTTTTCCAGTTTAACACTATAAAGACATACTTTAAAATGCATTTTGAAACACTCTTGAGCCAAGTTACTTAGATTTAGAAATTAGAAGCAAGTACACAACATGACTTCATTCAAGCTCCAGACAGGGTTTAGAAGGTGTCTTGAAAAAGATCATAGACTCATAGGAACAGTCTGTTCCGGACAGAGATCTAGAACTTCTACTCATTGGCACAATAACATAAAATTTTACGAGTTCATTTTTTTGTGATTGTTTCTTTTTTTACATTTGAAAGATAATGTGTCCCGGATCTGTTGTACCTCATCTTTATTTACATCCAATCCTTTTGTTTCTATGCATCTTTTATTTTGTAGTGTGGCTCCTTCTGAAAGAAACATGATAAAAGAGAAAATTGAATCTTTCATACAAAAAAAAGTCGTTCAGCTTGTTAGAGGTGAAGAACTGTAGCTTTTATTTTACTATACGGAGCATGATTAACTCAAAGACTAGCTTATTTTCCAGCATCGAGCTTTCTTATATTCAAGATGTCTTTGCCTCTCTGTTTTTCACTTTCTGTCATGGGATTGTTTTAGGATTTCACATTTTCTAACAAATCTGCATATTNAAAAAAAAAAAAAAAAAACAGCAAACCAACCCAAAATTCAAGATGATGTTTTTCCTTTACAAGACAGATATAAGTAATTCTGGGACAAACATGATGAGCAGTTATACCATCATAGCACTGGAGAAATGTGATGTTTTACCTGGTTAAGAGATAAACAGAAATATGCTCTTTGCCCTAAACAATACTTACCAAAGACACGTGGAAAACCCCTGTGCTTACAGCTCGCTCATGGATCAGGCAAAGAGAAATCCAGGTCTGCACCATCCCATTCTTGAGAGACTTCAGCATGATCTGAACAACACAGAGTTTATGTTTTCTGTGGTGGGAGGTAGTAACTGACTATATGATGCCTAACTCAGGAAAATGTTGAAGCATGTCCCATCTTAAGCACTTGAACAATCGCATTACAAGTCAAATGTTCATACAGAACTACTTTACGCTGTCTGGCTCATCATATTTGGTGCTTGGCCAAATGCATAAATTAAAAATAACTTCTCCTGGCTCTCCTAAGGGCACCAGGACCAAGGAAATATAATTTGTATATCAGATATCCTTTGATTGCCCAAAAGGCCTGTACTGAGATGTGCTGATTCAAAATGTGGCTTCTTTTTCACAAACAAGATGATACAAGAGAGCTGCTTATGCATCCACTGTTCAAGCACCATTGCATTTAGGTCACCGCCTTTACAATGATTATACTGGAAAAAGACTATTCCCCAAGGTTTGGGGAGAACAATTGCTTTCTAAGACAATTTCCCTGCAAGGGCAGTTGGAGTGCAGAATCTCTCCGCTGGTTTTCTAAACGAAGGAGGGGAGCTCAAAAACCTGTGAGTGCAGCTCAGGTACCTCACAGCTATCCAGGAAGGGGTTTACAGCATCTCTGCTGGTTTGGGGGATGGCGTTGGGGGTGGTGCTGAGGACCTTTTGGCAATGCGCAGCGTAAGTGCCAGCTGTGGGACTGTGGAGACCCTATCGCCATCGTGGAGTTTAGCTACCTAGGAATGCTCCAGCTAAGCCTGGGAGCTCTGAGTGAACATGTCCAGAGGACCAGCCTCTTTTTTTCCTGGACAAGACAAGCCCTCAGAGGCACGGTACAAAGCATCACCCAGGAGGATCCAGCCCAAGAAGATCATTCCCCTGAGAACTAAATGGCCTTTTGAGCAGGACAAGTGCCTTTGGCAGGGAGCTCACTGGCAAGTACATGAACGAGCATTCTGCTCCCACACTGGCAACAGGGCCGTTGCGAGCAGAATGACAGCCCCTTCCTCCTGCACCCTGTGTGTCCTGATTTAGGTTTCAGTGGAATAACAGTAACCTTTAAACTCTTTTAAAATTTAATATAATTTCCAGATATCGAAAAATGCGGCATTACCTGATGCTGAGAGAGCAGAGACTTGCAACTGTGGCAGACGCAGCAGCAGTGTTTGCTTTTTACCCTTCCTCCCCTTGTGCCTCCACCTGAGCTGAAGGGACCATCTCTGCGAATGAAAGCCCACTTCTATTTCCATCGCTGTTTATTACCCACTGAGCTTTCTCTGAAGAGAGAGAAGAAAGACAAAACAACTTCAGCTACAATTGTACTTGTTACAGGGATTTTCAGAAACTTGAATGGCTGTTGCTTTACTTTATAAACTGTATCCCACTGCCAGCTTATAAATTACCAGTATTATTATACCTCTCCTTTCAACATTGACTATACTCTTTGCCCGCTGAAATGAAGATGGAAAAATAGGGGGAGGAACAAACACCATTTTCCAAGGCCAGTTCTCATGTTCTCAGGATTTCGTGCCCAATAGCTTTCTAGTCAGCGCGGCATTAAAATGCTGAGCTTTCAAGCCAATAAATTGCAAAAATAATCTGCTGGTTCCCTCAGCACAGAAAGAAGTCTGTCCAGCTGGACCGTCTCTACATATCCTGTCAGGCAGAGAAAGATGTCCACCAATTGTCACCTCCTCCTTTGGCTTCTGAGGCGACTCCGCATAATTCACTGAGTGTGCATAGATGTTGCTGGCACGCACGGCAGCGCAAGCAGCAGGGAGGAAAGCAGGCGCTACCAGAGGAAACAGAGCGTAATGAGAGCACAGCTTAGCACCCTCCCACATGTGCGTGTGCACACACACTTATGCACTCACGTCGTGAAATGTGAGAAAGAAGGGAGAAACCGGAGGGCAATGAAGCATAGCGCGTGTCCAGGGAGAAGGGTCTTGACTGTTGTGGCTTCTTTTCAACCGCAAGGATTTAATGCAACCTTAATCTCTGGTGCTCTTGACATCCCCGATCACAGTCTTCTGATTTCATCTGCGTCGGCATTTCCAGCACAAATGTCTGTTTTCTGTGGGAGAATTGATTCCACGGCAAAAAAAGGATCCTACATCTCAGCTGGATACTGATTTTTATTCTCCAATTAATTAAAACAGAAAACCCTTTCCTCCCTTGAATGACGGGAACGCAAAAAAATTCAGGGATGGCTGAGGTAGCTTTTAATTCACTCGATTTCTGGCATTTAAGGGAAAACTTACAAGTGACCAACTAAAGTATACTTGAGAGGAGACATCCTTTGAAAACAATTAAAAGATTTCAAGTGGATTATCAGCACTCTCAGGTGCCTGAGAATCAAATCCTTTGCTGTTGATACCAGCAGCAAAGCTAATTTGGCTCAACAGCAGCAGGCAGCAATCTCTATGTATGGCCACAACCTGACACCTGGTGCTGTGATTATATCGCATTTCCCCAATTTACCCAGGACTGAATCGAGCCAACACTTAACAAAATCCACCAGCATAGCCTGAGGCTCCCACCTTGCCTTGCCAGGCAGCCTGTCTCCGCTAGCAGTAAGCTTGTGCCGTCAGTGCTGTGTGTTGATGTGACTGCTGCATTTTGCACAAGGCATAAGTGCTTCTGCTTCAGAAGAGGAACCGTTATACTTTTATGCTTGAAAACACAGGGTGACTGTGTCTTTGCAATTGTAAGTGCACTTACCCAAAGTGTGACCAAAAGAATATCTCTTTTTAACTGTTTTCCAAAGCATTACTGTAGTCCTGTGAGTTTGTTGTTGCCATTGAAATAAACAGAACACTGGGATCTAATTTAAAAGTGAGCAATGCATGGATATGCTGAGCTGTCACAGGCAATGAGGAAGAATTGACTACTATGATTTTATCTACTCTAAATGTTTTTATCTGACTACTTTTCAGAAAGCATACCTGTAAGGCAGTGAGGCTGAGTGTCTGTCTAGCTGTTACTCTGATTCCCTGCTCTGTCAGAGAGCTCGTGGAAGTGATTTTGGAGCTAAGGAATTACATCTCTACCAAGGGATATATTGCTCTTCTACCCTTTTTTTTTTGGTATGTGCCATGGCTCCATGCTCTTAGACAACAACCAATTTCTGCTGCATGTGAGAACCGATGAGCAAAGTAACATTTCTTATAATCTCTGAAGCATGACTGGTAGATGTTTGCAAAATCACAATGAAAAGAGCAAATTATTGGGAATATTATGTGATAATACCAAAATCCTTATGCTTGCCTAAGCTGTAACCTCCTTTTTTGGTCCAAAACCTCTTGAGTAAATATGGTCCATCCGTGGACGTGGTTGTCATGCATGGTTGACAGTGGGAGTCCAACTGCTGGAAAATGTGCTGTATGCATGCTAAGTGGCAGTGTTGTATATGGTAAAATTGTCATTAAAAAGAGTCTTGTAAAAATGCCCAAATACATATTTATTATCTAGAAAACTATGTTTATTACAATGTATTTACTGTGCAGTTTAATGTTGTTTTAGCATAGCTATATGAATAGGATTTAAAGCCACATGGAAAAAAGTTCAAATAAGACAAAATGTAGTGACTTTAGAGAATAAATTGGGAGTGTAAAGTTATTATTTCTCCCTTCGAGTTGTGGTTTCTCATGGCTTGCTGGAGCAGACTAGTAACCTGAAAGCTGAAAAAAATAATATGCGTACTTGAAACGTGTATCTGAACACTTGGGGTAAGCGGTCCTTTGTGCCAAGTTTTCTTTCACATATGCTGTATGAGAATTGATTGCCTTTGTGATTTTTATCCTAGCTGAAACAAATGCACATGTTGTTCTTATTTGTATGAATGGCTAATCCATTTTAATATGCTGTTTTGACACATGTACATGACTTTTGCAAGTTAATAGAGGTGACTCACATCTGTCATGCCTTCCCTTTGGTACTTTTTCCTCTATACTGGCTTATATTAAGGATAACAGGGAAATACATCTTTGTGCCAATGCTAATGGCGTGGAATTTTTGAGGCCTGATATACATCAACTTGGTAGAGTACCAGTAACCCCAACATGCATCCCTTTTGGAATGACCCTCTACAAAATCACCAGTGTATGAAATTCCTTTGGGCATTTTGTCTCACTTCCTCAGCTTGCCCCCAAAATGCCTTCTGCTGGAACTCTGCGTGGGGGTTAGGATGAGGACAACCTTTTGGTACAAGGAATAGGCAGGGAAATTTGTGGTGACTCTTCAGTATTTTTTCTTGTCACAAAACAAGGGTCAATCAGGCATAAGGTGGCAGCTAGGAACATTTCTTGCCTGCTTTCTTTGTATATGTCTAAACCATTTCTCCGGGTATTAACTGTTTTCTCTGAAAATAAACAGCCTAGCAAATCTTCTGCAAGTCGAGCCATTAGTCATCAGAAAGAACCAAAGGAAAGGATTCACTTGGCCTCACCTTATGCACCTAATTTTGGTGCCATTGCCAGATTCAGAGCAGCAGACTAAAGTGGGAGCTGTGAATCATTGGTTGGAGGAGCACCTGTAATTCTCCTAATTATAGTGGGAGTCTAAGGAGAGTCACTTTGTGCAAGACATGGGTTTCTTCTTTAAGTCAACAGTTCTATTGAATTTAAACCCGTACTCCCAAACTTGTAATCAAGATGTTCTTAGGAGAAGAGGATAATCTTGTGCTGCAAGAGATTGGAGAACATCAAAATAAGAGTAATCAAACTATAAGCTTTGGGGGGGGAAAAAAAATAAATCTCCTAATGGAAACTGAATATTTTCCTGAGCCCTGATTGTTTCCATCTGCACTGCACCCTGGCTATCCCATGTGATTGTAACTGATTAGCAGGGAGGAGGAAAACAATTTTCCAGAAATATTTTGCTGCACTCATGCAATAAGAACATTCCGGTTCACAATTACTTTGTATGTAAAAGCCAGGTCCTTCTACAGTATTTGTATGAAAAGAGTTATCTAAACAGCGGCTGCGTACAATGTAGCTGCCAAGGTGCTGACCACATGAATACCCTGTGACATAGATTTGGCAAGAATGAGATTAGCCTTGTTATCTTGGCCAAATTCCAGAATAAGTAACTGAAGTTGGACAACCTAATTTTCTCTCAGTTTCGGCAGGAGATACTGAGCATGCTGCTGCTGCTTTATATTTTAGGTAGCTGTTCTCATTATACAAAGGGGTTATAGAATACTGCCCTCCTGACATCACATTTACTCTGGCTCTCCAGAAGTAGAAACGAAAATTAATCTTACAGGGCATTCACACCATCACATGGATCTCTTTCTTAGTGCTGCTTAATAGCTGCTTCCTCCCAGTCAGGCAAAGGGAAGGTCCCCGTAGCCTCAGCAGGCTTCAACCTAGAATACTTTCTGTTGACTTCAGCAAATTATCTGCTTGCAAAGTTGCTGAAAAGGTCTAAGGAAAAGTTTGACCCAGGACCAGTAAGTCTGAGAAGTACTACAAATTGTACTGAAACTCATAACACACTACTGCATCAAAGGTCTCCATTTAAATTTTTCCTGGTGCTGTTGGGAAGCACATGGCATCCTGTCTTCTCATTGCAGAGTGAGTCCTGCAGCAAAGAACAAAGACCAAAAAGAGCTAAGTAGCTGTGACTGACAATTAGAGACTGTTATTGTCATGGTAGGAGGCACTAGATGTCCACAAGAGAGGTCTGGGATCCTTTAGGCAAAAGATTTGTCCCAAAAGTACACCCTACACATGCTTTTGTGTAGGCAAAGACTTCATGCTAACAGCACATGCTATTGGCACTGTTAGTTCTTTCAAGAATGCTGCTGGATAAATGGAGCTGGGCATGAACAAGAGAGACTCTGCGTTGGTCTCTGATTAGAATCAGTGCTTGAGACAATGCTGGTCTTGCAGAGCAGGCATTGGCATGGAGTTAGGATTCCTGGGAGATGGAAATGACTTTTTCTCTCAGGGCTACCACTCCTGTTAACTGGAGACATGAGACCCCCTCCTTGGTACAAATTTGACTTGATATCAGACTCATTACTCAAGTTTCCTTCATTCAGGCAGCGTGACAGGCAGCAGAATACTGGCCAAACATCAAGCAATGAGTACAGCACCCTGCAGCTAGGATCCAGAAGTCACTAGCCAGTCTCTCTATACAAACAAAATACTTCTAAAATATAGTGTCATGTGTTTGCTACATAGATGACTGTACACATTTCTTACGTATGCACAGTAACCACTACGCTGCAAAAATAGCTGACCACACAAATATGCTCATCATTGCTGTTGGAGCTCTTCTTGTTTGCAGGCATTTTCGGCTAAAGCTGCAGGTTTGCAGGGCTAGCTAGGTTGTAGACCTCTTGCTTTTATTACCTGTCAACATCCAGAGTACATAGCGTTATTCAGCATCTTTGATTAATGCAGAGTGGGTAGTAGCTAACAGGTTCCCTGCTGGTAGTCATGTACCATTTTCCTGAGCAGCAAAACCCCCAGTTTATGTTGCAGCTGGTCTCATAACTGGTTGGGGGGTTGTGTGTAAATAAAACCTAGACTAAAACCCAGACTAAAACCTAAATCTGTACTATTTGAAAACCAAGTTGCCATTTGATGGAGTGTTACAGCATAGCACAGGACGGTCTCGTCGCGCCTGGTGTCATCAGCTGCTCTCTGTACATCCCTCTGCCCTGGGGGATGAGCGCTAATTTCGGGGCATGTCAGCTGTGGCTCTGCTTCCTCCTCCCACCAAACAATCCCGGAGGGAAGCACAGCACTCCTGCCAAGCCTCCCACATGAACCTTGCACCAGAGCCTGAGCAGGCTGTTGGAAACCAGCCCACACCTGAGGTGAGCTCTGCAACACCACTGCTGCGTGCTGATGAGTACCCCGGGTTCCGCAGGAAGAAAAGCTGGGGGAAGACTCAGTAAACTGGAATTGTGCAAGATTCACGTGTTCTGTACAGTTCAGTTAAGCTTCACATTGACGTTGAATTTGTTTTAATATGATGCCTAAAAGGTAAAGAAATACAAGTTCACATGAACCAAAGTGAAAAAAAAAAAGGGGTTCAGTTTTAGCATTGATGATGATGTGTCAAAACTTAGCACAAAAGTTTCCTAAACTCCTTCTGACATGAAACTAGGTAGTAAAAAAAGATCTGTATGTTAAATGCAGCTTTTAAAAACTTGGAAATGGTCCTAAAATAGAATATGTTATAGGCTTGCAGTAAAAAACCCTCTAGCTTAACTGTAGGTATGTCTTAATATTAATTCAGTCTACACTGTCAAGGCTTTCATTGATATCAGTGGGAATTGTACTGAAAAATGGTTTTACAAAGGTTGTGAAGGCTGTTTGATTTGGTTTCTTCTTAATTGCAAAAAAAAAAAAAGTGTTAATTTCATCTTTGCTTCAGTCATGTGTTATAACCCTTAGTACTTCTCAATGCTGCTTAAACAGGGATTTAGATGAAAGTACTTTGTGGAATATGGCTTTTGTTACAGTTAGTAGAGCTGCTAAAATTCCATTCTTTCAGTTTTAAATCTGACATTTCTTTGCAGGCTAATACAAAGTACCAATACATATGTGCAAGTACATGAAAAAAAAGAAAAAAACACCAAAAAAACCCACCAAACCAAAACCCACTGCAGGCAAAAGAACTGGATTGTAGATTAATTAAAAATTACTTTTGAAAAATGTCATAGAGCAGCCCTGTCAGTTCACATCCATTTAAGTTCCCAACCATTTTCATTCATATACTTAATTTGCTGTTCAGGCTTTATCCATTTTTTCTATTTAATTAAATAGAATATTTTCTTCCAAAATGCTCCATGTGCCAAAAACTAATGAAAGCCAAGGCTTTCCCAGCTATAGACAGACCTCATTTTCAATGGGACAAATTCACCTTCTGATGGAAACCCATTATAGCAGCCTTCCAGTACCTAAAGGGGGCCTACAGGAGAGCTGGGGAAGGACTCTTTATCAGGGAGTGCAGCAATAGGACAAGGAGTAATGGTTTTAAACTGAAAGAGGGTAAGNTTATTAGGAAGAAATTTTTCACTATGAGGGTGGTGAGGCACTGGAACTGGTTGTCCAGGGAACTTGTGGAGGCCTCATCCCTGGAAACTGTTCAAGGCCAGGCTGGACTTTGCTTTGAGCAACCTGGTCTAGTGGGAGGTGTCCCTGCCCATAGCAGGGCGGGGTGTTGGAACCAGATGATCTTTTAGGTCCCTTCCACCGTAAACCATTCTATGATTCTATGAAATTACACTACACCTAAATGTTACCCAATATACACAGCAATGTTGCCTCTGTCATCAATTCTAAGTGGTTTATGCCCCCCAAAAAACCCAACTGGGGTAGAAAGGGCAATTTTCCAAAAGTCCTAAAAATTTACGGTATCAAGTTATTATACAACAAGTAACAGAGAGCATTTCCTCAGCCATATTATTTTAACTTCTGGGGGCACGTGTTGCATACTCAAATCCTTAGCTTCCCTCTAAATTCAGAGATGTGGCATGATTTAGATAAATGACGTTCAAAATGTGGTAGGCCAATTTTTTCTCTGACATTACTTTATCATTATGGTATGCTACATTTATTGGTGAAACAAATATCAACTTTTCCAAGATTTAGATACCTCAGTACTGCATGTCTTACCCCCTGTTTTGTTATTCTTTGTTTCCTGTGATATTTCCTTGCAGCTGTTGGAAACCTCAGCAGACTGGTGAGACATATCAGCTGCTTTATTTTCCTTTTGACTATGAAATTATGTTCATTTTTAATGCATAATTTGTTTATGTGAAGAGGCAATTCCAAATGTTGAAGATCCCACCAAGGATCCCACCAAGCCTTCTCCTCTTAACACTGAACTGGCCCAGCTCCTTCAGCCTCTCCTCAGAAGTCCTATGCTACAGCCCACAATCAGTTTGGTGGCCTTTGCTGGGCTGGCTCCAGCATGTCCACGTCTTTCTTGTACTGGGGAGCCTGGAACTGGACCCAGTGCTCCAGGTGTGCTCTCATTAGTGCTGAGCAGAGACTCAGGATGACCTCCCTCAACCTGCTGGTGATGCTGCCTAATGCAGCTCTGTAGGAGGTCAATACATACACGGGCAACTAAGGAAGGCAAAGAATCTATTGTACTGTTCGTTGCACAGGTAAAGTAACTAAGCAAGGGCAAAAAAGGTAGGGGTGAAAAATGACTTCAACAACAAGAGAGGGCAGGATTTCTGGAAATAAAAACAAAAAACGCTTTTTCAGAAAAATGCATTTGGAATACCTCTAACAGTCACTTCAGAAGAGTAGTGATGTGTAAGAGGGATGCTGTGACAAGACTGCAACACACTGATTTTGTTCTCATTTCAACATGACAGTATCAGAAGATGGAGTAGTGAATTTGCAGCAGTTCACATAACAAATAAACACCAGAATCTAAGGAGCACATTCAAAGAAAAATATATAAAGCACACCTGACAAATCAAGAAACAAGCAGAACATGTTTTCTACATGCAAGCAAGAAACATACACATTTTTTCTCATGACTTTTACCTGGAAGTATCAGAATTTTATCTGCTTCTTTCCTGCTTTCAGATAAACTCTTCTAGGTCATCCTGTTCAACTGTTTATAGAGTGTTTGCACCAAACAGATGTTCACAACAAATAAATACACAATGAATTAAAATAATCTTTCTCAAACTGCTGAGAATTTACTTAGAGATTCCTTACAACATTTATTCTCCATTCATGCAGATAATTCTTCAGGAAGAAAAATATAGCCTTTGAATTTGTAATGTCAAAAATGTGCGTGTGCATGCATTCACACAAACATATTTAACAAGCATTTTAATATAGGTTTAACTGATATTTTCTGTCTTTGCCTCAGAGTAAATAGAAGAAAAGAAGATGAAAAACCTTTTCATCTCATTACACAGCGATCACTTCCATATAGCCCTCTCTGATGTCCTCCAAAAGAAGGCCAGATCCTATTCAGCCTTACATACCTGCACATCGCTTAGAAATGCATGGGACTTACTGAAATTGCTGGTGTTAGAATCATCACACAGACAGATTACAGAAACTAAGAGCTCTCCTAGGGCGTTTTGCGTACTTTCAATGAGACTTTATGCTTTCACCAGCTGTCAATGTCGATTTGCGATTGCAGCAATATAAAAGACTGCAAGAATCCTGTACACATGTCAGTCCGAACAAGCTGTAAGGCAACTAAAAGAAGCAAGGGCAGAAATTATCTAGAAAACGTCCCTTATGTGGACAAAGCTTCTGGAATGTGAAGTGTCTTGCCTGGGATTACGTGCAAAACCAAGGGCAACCCAGCTGCACTGGTGGCTGGGCCTGTGTGCATGCCTCAGTTGCGTACTTCTAGCAGGAGAAGCTCCTCAGCTACGGTCTAGAGACTCTCGCAGACTTTCTGATTCAACCAGTATGGTTACCCATAACAATTTCATTAAACTATTTCTGTACAGTCTTTTGCTTGTTAGTCTTTCCCCTGGTAGAAGACTATGTTGAAAATAGTATGTTCTATGCTCCACTCCTAAAACAAACAACATGCAGATAAATATGTTGCAAAGCACTTACCACAACTGAAAAATAAACTTCTAACCACAGTGAGGGAGGGGGAAAGAGCTGGGTATTTTGTGGTCCCTGAAGGAAATTGAAATCTGCTTTTTGGTGGAGACATACTTCAAAAGATGAAACCAACCAAATGAGGAAAATGTCTCTTTTTCTTGTGTATGCACACAGCACATATTAATGGTTGCCATAAGTTAAATGGGAAGTATTATTGATATTATTGTCTGTTTGTTATTAAATAAAATCATTTAAGCTTTGTTCTCTTCTCCAGTGGATGAAAGAAAGACATCACCCTGAATCAAATCTGATCAAGTTGCATTTTAGCATATCATGCCTTGCTACAATACACTTCAGACAGTGGCTGCTGCAAAACATTTTGTTTAGTGCCTTGTTTATTATTGTTTTTCTAGAGGAAAAATGGTCCCAAACATAATTTATTTTTCGCCCAAATTCCAATGGTCTGCTATACTTTAAAAGAAAACAGATGATAAAGGCTTCTTATAAAGTTTTGTTACTTCTTTAAGGGACTTCACAAATCAACTGAAATTATTTACAAAAGAAAGACAAAGAAAGAAGGAAAGAGAGAAGGGGAGGAAAGGAAGAAAGAGGAAAAGAGAGAGAGAAAGAGGGAAAGAGAGAGAAAGAAAGAAAGAAAGAAAGAAAAAGAGATAAAAGAAGGGAGGAAGGCAAGGCAAGGCAAGGCAAGGGCGGGGGAGAGGAGAGGAGAAACTTTAAGTTAGTTGGTGTAGTGAGTGAGTTTATTTTTTAAATTAAAATTACTAGGATTTTCTAGACTAGTGTTTGTATAAACATTCAGAAAGATGTTTGTGTTTGTGTGTACTTCAGAAGTCCCCAAAAGGATTGTAAGAAAATAATTTATATATTTTATTGAACCAGACATTTTCATGTCTCCACAGACTCTCAGATGATTCATGTCCTTTCCTAATGACAATAATACAGTAGGGTTTTGGCCACTAGTGAGCAGAGCTGGCTTGAGCTGGTGACCTGGAGATGAAATGTTTACTGCCAATCTCCTGGGCAACCATCTCCCCCTACAGGCACCTTTAAATAAATCTTCCCTTCCTTATTTCCAAAAGACACTTTGGAAATATGCCATTTGAAGCTATTGAGAATGCTTCCAGAAATCCTTTTGTTTAAGACTTGTTTTCATAAGTATTTTGTGTAAGACAGGCAAAGTTTTCTTTCCTTAAATTTTAAGTAACTTGCAGATCTTAACATGGTTTTCTTTCTTTCATTGCTCAATGTCTTATGCTGTAGCCTGTGGCATGGCACTTTGCCCGCGAGCATTCCCGCATTAGACACTGCTTAGGCACACGATTCCCAGCTGTCATCTCTGCTCTGGGGAGGAACCAAAAATGCACTACATGCTCCCAGCCCAGCTTCCTCTTCCACATTGCCTTCCACACCCCAGGTACCCACACCTCTGCAAACCCCATATTAAAACTGAATTCTAAGAGAAAAAAGAATGATGGAAACACAAAAGTGGTCCCGATCTAAGCTACTAAATACAATCTTGAATGAGGGAGTATGAGAGTAAATTGCTCCACCCATAACCCAGCATATATATGCAGTATTTATGTGTAGAAACAGAGAAAATAGAACCTGACACAAAGCTGCATTCTTGGAGATCAGCTAATAATCTCCATGTTTCATATTCCCAGAAGGCAATGCTTAATGTTCCCATTGGTTTCATTCAAAGACATGCCCATCTGTTTGCGAAACTATCGTATAAAAACAATGGTTCCAGTTCTCAATGCCTCACTCAGGCCTTTGTGAAACCAGTTACTGGAATTTTTATCTGGGTTAGGAATTCAAAACAGGGCACAATAAGTAAGTTATAATTCAAATTTTAATATGATGAAACACTCAGATTGAAAGTTGAGTCTATTTTTTCTTATTATTTTTGTAACTTTCAGTGCTAAGAGGAGATCCCTATCATACTGTTAAATGTTTCTCTCTTTACATCTCAATACATGCAGAGTGAGTTATGTCACTCTACCTTCAGATTTTTACCACTGTGTATCTCTTAAAGACATGGATTAAATGTAGACTCAGATACCTTGTGTTTTGAATTTCAGCTACATTTTTAGTAAGTTTGTATTCTGCTAAGAAAAGAACAAAGTGAAACAGCAAAATTAATTTTATATGGACAATCCACTCACAGCTATGTCTTCTCTTTAAGCTTCTGATCCACAGATGCCTAAAACAGACCACTGTAACTCAGTGTGTCTATGGTGAGGGCAGCAGCAGTGCTCCTTCTGCCATGTTTAGCGAGCTCATCCCTTGGTGGAGGTTATGAGACACTTCCCCTTTTGGTTCCAAACTTTGAGGTGACTCCCATTGCACTTCCCTTGCCAGCTCAGGACCTGTGGTCTAGTCTCGTCACATCACTGCATCAGGCTTACTCACGGCCACAACTCTGTATACTGATCAAGCTTGTCTGGGCCAATGCAGCTCATCAGCCAGTCATGCACACGACAGCTCCACACTTAGAGGATTTGGACTTGGTTGATGCCTGAAAATCCAAAGAATTTACATGACTTTCATTGCTGACAACCACCAGAGCAGAGTGCACACCCCTCGTTTCCAATGAAGCCAGTCTCTCGCTTTGAGGATATTTAAACTAGAGGGAAAGGGAGGGAAAAGCCCTCCCTTTTCTGATGAGATGGATGCAGCCTCCCATGGGGAGGGCAGAGAGAGCTCTGTTCTCCTAAGCATCTGGGTGACCTGTCACTGCTTCCTTGCAGCTGAAGGCAGAAATCGCTTCCCAAAGGTGGCTGAACTCATTGATTTACCATCCAAGGTTATGAGCATTATTGCTGTAACAGGCAAGGGTTTTTACCCTGTGGTGAGTAGAAATTTAGAGGGACCAGGGAGCAAGGGAACCAGGAGGGATGAGCTGAAGGGAAAGAGTGGTCTAGAGCAAGTGGCATTTGCTTTGTTGCTTGCGAGTGGTGACCAGGGAGAGCCATTGGTAAATGGGAAGTGATTCTGATGGTCTGATTTTCCTGGGAAACTCCATGTGCATCTTTAGAAAGGGAGCAGTGGTCTCCACCAGCATCATTATGTGCCAGAAACATATGGACAAAATAGCTATCCTTGTGTCTTCTTTCTGTCTATAAGGGGAGCCATCAGCACTGTCGGGGATCTATTCCAGTTTGGATGCTCCACTCAAGAGTTCATGAGAGGTTTATGAGAGCCACCAGAGCTCTGGAGCTGGTGATGCTTAAGCATCTGAATTGGATTCCTTGTTTTCATTTTAACCCCAGTACTAAAAAGACAGAAAAAGTGTGAGACCCAGAGTGTCAGGTTTGTAAACAAATTTCAGAGAAGGCAAACAGCATCAGAGGTAAGACTCTTCACTTGAGATACACAAGAGATGCCACAAACAACCTTTGTGCAGAATATCAGGCTCAGGCTTATGGTCATTTCAGCAGAAATGTTCTCTTAGGATGGTGTTGTGCAAATGCACAAACACAGGGACATGGGCTCAGATCCTACCTGCTCTTTGTTGCTGTGTCTCATTTGCTGAAATTATTAGGAGTCTCTCCTGTACAAATGGAAACACAAATAGGCAGCAAAGAATTAAATGCCTACTATAATGTTATTTTCCTGGATCCAATTTCCAGGATGAAAAAGCAACCATATATTTAATTCACATTCCTTCACTTCTGACAAATTTTACAACAAACTGTTAAAGACTTGGGTGTAGAATGGAGCTCTTCTATGATAACATAGCACAGGGTTCCCCAGTGAGTCCCTAGAGCATTTCTCTGAGTGATCCAGGCAGTACAAGCCTCTTTAATGTGTGGTTCTGCTGATCATTGTCTGTGCTGAATGTTCTGGAATAAGCAAATTAATGTATTGAGGATCTAATGCCTTTGATATAAACAATATTGAAATGGAGATGTGTGGAATACACGTAAAAAAAAAAAGAGAATAATTTTTATCATTAAGTACATAAGGATCATTTCCATAGTTAAAGGTGACAAATGTCTGAGCAAACTACAGACATTTATCAAGGTCCCATTTGAATGAGAAGATCTGTCAAACTCGGAGGAGAGGACTTTTGCTGATAAAATACCTGTGAATGCTGTTGAAGGGAGGGAGTAGGGGACAGAAAGCAAGGATGCTATGGAGAGTCCTGAAGACTGTTAAAGTGGAGAAGACTGACAGGTTTTTGATCAAGAAAAAAAAGAATATTATGGGAAGAAACCTCCACAGAGAAAGTGTACAGGAATTTCAAATGCTAAGGATGAATGCATAGACTACAGGCAATTTCTCAGTTTGACTTGTCCATTTTCGTAAACAGCAGCGTGTCCTGAGGCTAAAAAGAAAGAAGAAAACCCAAGGAAAACATAGCTTAGAGTTACTGGAAGTAATTTTTTTAGATACAGTGAGATGGCAGTAATACAGCAACACAGGATTTTTAAATGATGAAATGACTTAAATATAGCATGGAATGGCAAAGAGCAACAGAATGTATTGGGATACCGTCTTTGAAGAAGAGCAATGGATTTTACAGTTTAGAGGAGAACCAGGTATTTCATTAAACTGCCTGTATATATCATGATCGGATGAGGAGTTGTGCAACGTACAGCTTGCTTAGAGACAAATTTGAAGAGACTGGGGCAATGGCTGTTGGCTGGGGTTGTTAGAAATCACGTACTTGATTGCTCAACAATGCAGTTGTAATTAAAAGAGTAAAGACAACTTTATGGAATAAGAAACAATTTAAGAGTTTTATTCTCCCCAATGGGATGGTGAGAACTGACGAAGCAGAGCTTGGTGGCCTCCCTGCATTCCTTCTCACAGGGCATTCATGTATGCTCTGTTACAGGCCTGGTGTGGGACTGCAGAGCCTTTTGAGATATCCTCACAGACCCAACACGGATGGGTGGGTCTCAAAGATAGTGATCGAAAGGAAAAAAAGATTTAATTTTGAATAAGACAGCTAGAATCAGTCATAGTCACAAAGAATATTGGGAACTCCTCTGAACAGGCAACTCACCAGGGATCTTTAAGCATGGAAGATAGCTGAAGAATATTAAGTGAGCTGCACGAGCGACAAACCATTACTTATTTTCCACAATCACTTTTCCCTTTTTGGGAACCATTACAAGTTTTTCAGATTTTGGTATGTAACGAACAGGTCTAGTTTGGGAGACTACTAGAAGAAAGGAAGACCTAGCAAGAAAAAAGCACAATCCTAAAGAACCATCTTTGTTTTCAACCCTCAGAACTTAATAGCCAAACAATTTCCTTGGCTCCCAATTTAGTTGTTTCTTGCTATGCATTGAGTAGAGACACATAAGCTTCCTCCTTCATACAGGGCACTTTTGAAATTTTTTGTAAAGAAGAGAAAGTATTGATAAGACGGTAGAAAATGGAAGCTGTAAAATGTAGGTTTCTGTTTTAGGTAGAAGACCAGGAAAAACAGCAGGGAAATCTTTCTGTCCTAGTTGGACGAATATAGTCAAGACCTCTACAATAGCAGATGCTGAATGTAATTGCTCAGAAGTTTTCCAAGATGGACAACAGGAAGACTAGACTTCGTTCTCACCTTGTGTCCAGGCATGGCATTTGTATATTAAAACTATAAGGTTCTGGCTGGCTGGTTTGTTCTTCCATCCTCATGCATTTTATTACATGGCTGTGAATTTTTTGTATGTAGCCATTTGTAGGTGGTTGAAGAGAAGACAATACCAGATCCTTCCAGGGTGAAATAGGCTTATCCTCGGTATCTATTAGCACATCCAGTAGGCATAGCAAGGTTCTGTGGAGTGGCCAAGGTGGAAAAGGGGCTATGATCCAGCAGTGCAGGTGCCACGGGTTTGCCAGAGAGGTGGGAAGGCTGCTGAGCAGCTTTGGAAAGAGCAGGGTGCTGCTGGAGACCTTACATATCTCCAGAAATGAGTGCCAGAATTGTAGAAATACAGAGTTGAAAAGGACCACAGGGGATTATCTATGCCCTCCATTTACTCAGAGGTAGGATAACATTTACCAAGACAATCTGAATGGGAGGTTTATCTTACCTCCTTTCAAAAATCTCCAGTGGAGAAAACCCTCTACCCTCCCCAGGTTGTCTGTGCCACTGTTTAAATATTTCTTTAATAACAAGTGGTTTTTTCCTAACATCGAACTTAAACCTCTTTTACTTAAAATTAATCTGATTATTTCTTGTCTTAAGACTAGTGGATATAGTGAGCAATTAATTATAAATGTCTACATATTAGAAAACTGCCATCATGTTCTGCCTCATTTTTGTCTAGTCTAGACTAAACAAACTCACTTCCTCTGACCCTTCTCATAGGTCAAATTTTCTTAACCTCAGCTCCTTCTTCCTTCTGTTCTTCTTACTACATTCTTCACAAGGCATAGTGTTCCAAGGTCCCTTCATTTTCCTAGGTGTCGTTTGGGCTACTGAAATCTCAGCAGAGGAAGAAGAGACAATAACCTCCTACATTTTACAATTAAAAGTTCTGAAGTTACATTCCAGAAGTCTTTCTTCTTTGCAGTAACACTGTTCGTCTATAATAAATACAGATAAAATGTAGGTGGGAATTCTGAGGCCCTCGTTTGTCTTGCTGGAGGATGTAAGGATCTTAGTGAACTCTCCTCAGATTGGTCTGTAACTTCACAATAGATATTAGTCACATCTTCAGTTATGTTTCAGGAACTGAATTGTACTGTGAAAATATTTTTGCCTGCAGATGGGACAAGATGATAGAACAACAGAGGTAGACCTTTGTCTGTATTTTTGTGAAGTCAGTCAATGTTGTGTTACTTCTTTATATCCTTATACTGTGCTATACACCACCACTCTAAACATGCTGTCTGAATTTGCAGTGCTTTCAATTTTTTTCAGGTTCTCTCCAGCAGTGCATGTAACACAGTAAAGAGAAATACAATCTATCTGGCAGTTAAGGAGGGAACGGCATGCTTCTTGGACTTTAATTTTCAGAAAGTTCATGCGTCAAAGAGTAAGAAATGGCCACTCATCTTTCAGAGTAACTAAGTAGTGCCATGAAAAAAGAAAAAGGATGTCTACAGAAAAAAGCCCATACAAAGGTTCTTGTCCTTCTGCAGCTCACCAGGCTACTTTTACAGTGGGCTTTTTTTACTAGAGGTTTCTCTATTGGAAAAAATCAGGCAATTGTACTCTACCACAGGGAGCAAGTTCAAGAAATAGCTATACTGAAAGATCCTCAAGGAATATTTTTCAGAACATCATCAGGCAGTCTTGTATTGATTACATGGCTGTCTCAGTGGGCCATTTTTTGCATTCAGAATAATAGCATTCCCTGTAAGTGCAGGGATAATAGTGACAGACATTTTTAAGGCAAACTGTTTACCAGAAACAGCCTACGAGAAAAGCACAGAATAGACAAGATTGCCCCTCAGGCAGTTGTTGTGGATTGAAAGAGAGTCAGAAGTTTTTTTGGGTTTTTTGTACTGTTCTGCTCCTTTACTACCCGGGATGAAACTGAGAGATCCAAGGCCAAACTTGTAACTTTTGAACTTTTTGAGACCTCACAGAATACCTTGTCTTCTCATTCAATGAAAGATACTTTTGCCAAGTGCTTTGTTTCAGATCGTCGTAGTTATTATAGAAGTTATCTTACCTATGGCTATGCTGTTATAGTTCAAGCTGCTTGTTCAGTTATTGGCTAGCAAAGTCTAGCAGCTCTGAAGAGGTTGGTAGACACATGAGCAGAGGAAGAGAGAAGCAACTTTTTTCAGTCTCAATGTGAAAACAGAAAGTGTTTGACGTGCTGCCCTGGCCCCTGTGTAGTGTCCATAGCTGTAGTTTAATTTTGGACATTTTGGTTCTATGAATACGAAAAAGAGGGAGGCAGGAAGGGAGGGGGAAGAGAGAAATACTCTAAGCACAGCATCCTGCAGTAGGAAAGCATCCCAGAAATGCCATAAAGGCCTGTTTCAAAAGCAACATATTAATCTCTACAGGATGCTCCCCATTTACAGCAGTTGATGCTGGGTCGTGTCTTGAGCACACAGATAGAGGGATTTACTTAATGTGTGAATTATAAAGTCTCAAAAACCATGAATTGACTAACCCTAGCAATACATCACCGAGATGGAGGGAGACGGTTTTTTATCTGTTGTTGTGATTAGTTGTGTTGAGGACCTGCAGTAATCTTGGGTTTAACTCTACAGCATCGAAACTGATAACAGTTTATTAATTGCCATTAGTAATAAGGAAGAATGATTCTTCCACAATTCTGAACTTGGGAAAAGCACATATTAAATAGAAATATTAAACAGGATGGAAGAGGACAGTCTGAAGTTTGTAAATTATTGAGTCCCATTTAAGCCCCTGCATAATTGCTTTTTATTAGAAGCACTTTCTGGAAGCTCAGGCATTTGTGACATAATACATAAAGGCCTTTATTTAAAAGACATGAAGCTTGAGAGACTAAAGGCAAAGCATTCAAAGGAGGGGTGTATAATTTTGTCCTCTGCATAAGTTGCTCTGGAAAAACAGAACTCATTCCGTGTCATGAGTTGAGTCTTCATTTTCACAGAATCACAGAATCACAGAATGGTATGGGTTGCAAGGGACCTTCAGAGATCATCTAGTCCAACCCCCTTGCCAAAGCAGGTTCACCTACAGCAGGTTGGACAGGAACACATCCCGGCGGGTTTTGAATATCTCCAGAGAAAGAAACTCCACAATCTCTGTGGGCAGCCTGTTCCAGTGCTCTGTCACCCTCAAAGTAAAGAAGTTCCTCCTCATGTTGAGATGAAATTTCCCGTGTTTCAGTTTGTGCCCGTTGCCCCTTGTCCTGTCGCTGGACACCACTGAAAAGGGTCTGGCCCCATCCTCTTGACACCCACCCTTTAGATATTTATAAGCATTGATGCAATCCCCTCTCAGTCTTCTCTTCTCCAGGCTAAACACACCCAGGTGTCTCAGACTTTCCTCATAAGAGAGGTGCTCCATTCCCTTGATCATCTTTGTGGCCCTCCACTGGACTCTCTCCAGTAGTTCTTTGTCTTTCTTGAACTGGGGAGCCCAGAACCGGACACAGTCCAGTTTGAAGGTGAAGATGATCCATTTTGAAGATTAAGACATTTCTCACATTTTTCTATGTTAGCCTTTTATACATGTATTGTGACGTTTCTCATAAACATTTATTAGTAGAAAAGTTGCCTCCTGATGTTCCCCTAAGGAGGCCACTGTATCTGGTAGGAGCCTAGTAACCAAAACTCAGCTGCTTTTTGCTAGAACCCCACATGTACACCATTACTGTTTTATCACACATAGACATTTGCATGTAGGATAGCAAAGATGTAAAACTGATTTTCAATGCTAGACTTAGGTTTCCTTCTGCATTCGTGAAATTTGCACAAAGGAAACACTGGTGTTCAGACCAGTGAGTTAGACAATTTTGCTTTGGCCACAGACATATTACACTCACTAAGATTTAAAGTAATGTTATTGTGAGTCATTTAACATCAACTGATTTAAAACAGGGTATGAAGGGACTACTAGGCTTTCATGCATTTTTAAAATGCAGTTCCTAGCCTTTTCTCTACAAAGAAACAATGAAAATATAAATTATTCCCCCAGGGAGAGGTATAAACAAAGAAATGGGAATAGCGTATTAATTACAATGGTATCATTAAAAGATAATTAGTGTTTATAAATCAAGGGTGAGGTTTCATGACTGGCTTAGCCCAGTCTATGAGCAAACCTGTGCCAAAGCCATGGTCTCTCCTTCACTACCTCCTGTTACGCATCTCCCCATGTCCCTTTACTGACAATAGCAATCTTGGGATCACAGACCAACTTGGATCAGCTAGGTAAGCAAACAGAAAGTGAGAATAAAAAATGTCCCTATCAAACCTCCTCCCTAGTTTGTCAAGCACTGGAACAGGCTGCCTGGGGAAGTGGTTGAGTCACCATTCCTGGAGGTATTTAAAATACGTGTAGATGTGGTGCTTAGGGACATGGTCTAGTGGTGGACCTGGCAGTGCTAGGTTGATGGTTGGACTCAATGATCTTAAAGGTCTTTTCCAACCTGAATGGTTCTATGATTCTATACTTAGTGGTGTATGAAAGTGAAGGAAAAGATGCAGGACCTTAAAGGAAAACAGGAAGATGGAGAAAAAATGTTGAACACTTTGGGCAAATAACTAACACCAATAGATTCAAATATATTTGTATCAACTGAAGCTGATAAAAATCAGCCATTGTTGTCAAATTACTTCTCCAGTAACCACTGTCTTCATCAGAGCCTTTATTTCACATACTTCTACGCATGGAGATGTGTTTTTTTCTTACCTAACATTGCTGTTTTTCCAAGCAGCCTGAGAAAGCAGCATTGCATTATTTGACACTGAAATGACTCTAACTATAGCACACTAACCGTGAGTCATCCAGCCTAATATCTAAGTTAGTCACCCAGATCCCCCTGTAGTCAGGGATGAGGCAAAATAGCCAGTTTCAGGTCTGGTTTTAAGATAAGGAGAATAAATCCCCTCGGGGCTGCCAGCCCTCTCCATGTATCATGACTCCAGTGTGCTTAGATTTGATGTCTTTCAGGCATCATAGGTCAAAAAGTCCAAAAAGTTGTGCTCAGCTTCCAAATGAGAATTATGGGGTTTGTTTGTTTTGTTTTTTTGTTGTTTTGGTTTTTTTTTAAAAAAAAAAGAAGCTAGAAGATGCACCTAAGGATGTGATGGGGATAATAGTGCAGGACTCAGTGCTGAAATCTTCCTATTGTCTCCTCACTTGTCATCTATTAGGTAAGCCTTGAAAAAGGTTAAAGGGAAGCTGATGTGATTAAATGGCAAAATAGGGCACTTCATTAGACACAAGATACTCTTAAAAAAGATGAAGTTATCTCCAGGCAAAGAACATATACAGTAATATGCATTCTAGCGTATTGAATACAAAAACATAAGTAAGCCAAGAGAGCAAGAAGCAAATTCTGAAAGAATCAAAAAGAGGACTAAATTCTTCTAGCACATGAAGAAGGAGCAAAATGCCCTCTAGAGAGTCCACACAGCTAAGTGATGATCACTCAGAGAAGTTAAATGCCATTTCAGTGTGTGATGTGCTCATCCCCTTCTTTTGAAAAGGATATATGAAAACTGGAAAAGACCAATAAAGATGAGAAAGTTACGAAACATCATCTATATGAGGAACAACTGAGTAGTCGTAGGAGTCTTCAGGCTGGAAAAGAGACAACTTGAGTGAGATATGATAGATGTCTACAAAATCACGAGTGGCCTGAATAAGATGCTTAGGAATTAACTTTTTCCTGTCTCTTCCAATATATGAACTGGGAACCATCACACAAAGGCAGTAAGATCCAGGTTTGGAGCAAATAAAAGGAGGTAGTTCTTCATGCAACATAGATCTATAGCTCTTCTTGTCCAATAAAAGAGTTTATGTGGCCTCAAAGACAGACTGGACAAGTAGTTGGAGGAAGGATCCAACTAAGGTTACTAAACAGACAAACTGCATCAGGTCTCCAGAAATTCTCCTCGCCCAAAAAAAGTTGGACATGGCAGAGAACTTAAGAGGGAAGAATCATACATTCTTATCCTGTCCTTATTTACCCCTAATCATCCATTTATGGACTTTGTTGGAGAAGGAAGACTAGGGACATTTGCTCTCAACTAGTACAGACATTCCTGTGGCCACTCCTGCATGCCATGCTGATAAAGTGAGACGAAAGCACTACTGAAGATAGACATCTAATTTTTATACATCTAAACTAGGTAAAGTGAAGCCTTCATCTTTTGTACGTAAGATGCAGAGATCTGTTCATCTTTTTTCTTGTGATTCTTTCTTGAAAAATGAGTTGATCCTTCTTCCATTTTCAAGCAGTTCACAGGGTCACAGAGTCTTGGACAAGTACTAGTCCCCAGTTCTTCCCATCTACTGTCCTCATGTTTTCTTGTTAGGTTTTTGGAGGGGTTTGGGTTTGTTTGGGTTTTTTTGCATTGTTTTTGTATTTCTCAGGAGACTCATTTTCTGTTTCCAAATTTTCCACTTCCAATTGACAAATATTATTTCATCCAGTATCATTTTTAACACATAAGCCAGTCTAATGCTGTTTCCTAGCAGCTAAGCCCTAAGGATTCTAGCAGCATAGTTCAAGAGGTGTACTTACTTGTTTAAATGTGTTCTTCCTCTGCATGAGGTAGAGGGTTTGAGTGTGTGTACAGGTGCCTGCATAGCTCTGCAGGAGAATATACACTTTAGCTCTTGCTGCAGCAACTTGTAAATGCACGATCACGTGTGCAAACTAGCAAGATTCTAGACTGTGAGGTGGCTTTCTGCTATGTTATATTTTAAAAATAATTTCTACTCAAAATTCTGTATATTAAAGATGTTTTTTTTTCACAGGCTGTCTGAACAGAAAGCACCAGCTACTTGAGAGCAGTATGAGAGTCAGGACATGCATTTTTTAGGATAGATTTGTCAACAACTCATAAAATCTAATTTCTAACCCTGATGGACTATACCATGGAAAAGCATTGATAGTCAACCTCATACATGTGTTGTAAGCAGACCACTGTCAATGTACTTTAAGGAACACTGCAGGTACATCATAAAGAATATGACATGGCTATAGAAGCAAACAAAAGAAAAGGGCTTTTTAAACCATGAAAAAGAATTCCAACTTCGCACAGAGATGCAAGTGTTTTTCTTTCTTTCGCTTTTATGTGTGGGCATGTGTGCGTATTTCATCAGTGCTGAAGGAATTATTTTTGAAAACAGAAGACTATCTATCTCCTCAATAAAAGAGCACATACTCTCCAGAAAAAGCAAAAAAGTGTAAAGCCTTAAATCAAGATGTCCTGCCTTTCTTTCCCTAGCCCTAAACCTTTCCATCTTACTAAGAATGTCAGAATTTCACCATGGAGGCAATGATGGTATAAAATAACTAGGTAAAGTCAGTAAAAGCCTATGCACCCAGTTAGTTGACATCAGCAAGAGGTGTCATGCTCAAAGTATGTGCAAATAATGTGTATAAGATTGTGCAGACATCTGGTAGAGAGAAAATTTTTACTTACATCCAGTACTGAGACAGACAGTAAGACTGCTGTCTTCAGAGCTATAAAAAGGAATTCATATGGTTGTGCTGAACATGTGGCTGCTCAAGGAAGATGTTTCTCAAAGACTGTCAGGAAAGGGAAAACACAACCAGGACTGCTTTCGTATTTCCATGTTTAGTGGTTTATAATAGTGGAATTTGGGGCCTGCTATCTATTATAGCGGAGGGAGTAAGTCATGGCATCATCTGGTTTAAAGGCCCATAGCTGTTGTTCTTTTCCATCTAGGATCAGACAAAGCGGCATGAGGCTCCACATAATTAAGATCAACTATCCCACAGCGGCAAGGAAAGCAGAAGAGATTTCATTGGGAAGCAAGACTGACTACAGTACTTTAGAGACATGATTGTAAACAGAAGAAGCAAACCAGAGAACGTTTAACAGGAAAATAGCACCCTGACCCTCTCTGGATTAAACGCTATCAATCAAGTTTAAATTTAGCTCCTACATGGTCCCAGATGAAAAGAAGGCAGTAGGGGCAAGGAAAGCTTAACGCCTGAGAATATTTGTATTGCATGGCAAGGAAAACAAGCCTAAAGTCAACAAAGGGCAGCCTGTAAAAACAAACAGTCCTGATGAGAACGGCACTGCCACCAGAAAGCTTATTAGCAGCCAGAAGCAGAAGAACTGTCTCTCTGCTATTTCTTTGCTGACTGCCCCCAGCCCAGCACTACCGCAGTGCTTCTGACTCAGCTGCTGCCTCCCTCCTAGCGTAACCCCTGAGCACTTGCCAGTACCCACACAATGCACGCCCTCAGCGTGAAGCGTGTTTCCCCAGGGTGGGCTGGGCTATAGTGGGAGGCAAGAGTGGAAAAAGAGTAGGAAATATCTGAGGGTTTTTTTCAAATAATAGTAAAGCATACATACACACATAGTAATTGTCTTTATCTGTTCTAAGATAAACCAGCAGAGGCAAAATTTGGGTGTAAAATGATGAGAATAAACACTGCCATGCCCACCAGCAAGCACATGGGATTTCAGAAATCATGTGAATTCCAAAACCAATGTCCCGTCTGTCATCACCTATTCACTGTGGGGGGAGTCACAGCTGTAGGGCAATGAGACGCTCCATTTCCTCCCAGTGCATGGGAAAACACAGCCATGCATTTGGACTGAGCTAAGATATTTGGTGATCAGTAAGGAACTCAAAATACATTTTTTTTGCCTTGAGCGACAAGAGGCAATTTTCACGTATCTGCATTTAGGTACCTGAAAACGAGGAGTTTGATGATGTCATAGCCCATTTATACAGCAGTTTGAGATTTTGCATGTGTAGGTTTTATACTGGCGACAAGGATCCGTTCTAGAGATCAAGTTCATCTTAACATGTTGCAGAGTGTTAGTTCTCCAAGGTGACAAAGTCATACCTGCAAGGGTTATAAAGGATGTTAAATATCAGGTTTTTGTTTGCAAATACCATTTCATCCTTTTGTCTTCTCTGTTCAGACCACCAAACTGCTGGACAAATGGACAAAAAGGTAAAAATTTTTTGGGAAGTTCCTCAAACATAGCAAGTTGAAAAGGAACCTCTGCTCTCTACAACAACCTGACTACTTTTCTGCATCATCATACCACCTTTCACCTTCCCAGCTCTACCACGCTATTTGACTCCTTTCCTCTTCCAAACCCACTCATGCACACTAAGCAGCTAAAACCTGGGCAGTGTCCTAGTGCCTTGACTACCAGTACATATTTTGTACATAAACATATGACCTGACACAGTCTTTATTTTTCATAAGCTTTGTGGGTTTGCCTGCATTAGTGGAAACTGAGGTTAGTAGATGCGTTGCTTGGTCAAATGCATTGACCTAGTCACTGTCTATTCCCTCATGAATAAATCCACTGGACTGTGCATAATCTGGAATAGGTGGCAGAGCTAGACCGTACGCAGTTGGGGTAAATGCTGGTTCAGCCATGTCCCTCTTAAAATCAGTGGCAAAGTTCCTGTCAATTCAGCAGAGAAAACCCCACTCCAGGGCTGACTCTTCTTTTCCTTACCTGTTACCCATTCTGTCAGGGCGCAATGGGAAGATGAAGCTTGAGATAAAACTCTTGCATTTAAAGCACCTATATTTATATAGTACAATAGTACACAGCTTTGAGTTGGCTTCATTTTCTGATGTCTGTATCACTTATTTTTTCACTTAGATGGATGCAAAGTGGAAAGGATATCCATCAAGCTAGAGGAACCATCCACCATATATACAAATTTAGTAACAAATTTAAATACAGTGTAAGAAAAAAGCAGCTAAGACTTGAATCCAAACTCTTCGGAAACACATTTAAACTGAAATAGTAAGAACATAGAACGCTCTTCTGTATGCATTTTACGAAAGACATAAATCACAGCAGTATAACTACAATTATGCAGCTAAAGTATCTAGCATTTCTGACAATAAATAAGAAAGTTTGAGGCTCAAGAATTTGCAGTGATACTTAGAAATCTATCACTTTAGGCCTTTGATTGCATAAATCTGTAATCTACAACCAGACATTCTTAAGTGTGCCTTTTACCCTATACATTGTACAGTTAAACAGGATTTGTCCTGACTCCATTCATGTTCTTTTGGGTTTTTGGCATTGCCTTCCATAGCAGCAGGAGCTATGGCTGAACTGCATTTTCTTTTGCAACCATAATGAGGAAATTAAAAAAACAGGGCCAGGTACCTATTGTGCTGCATATGTTGAGATGACTTGGAATAAAGAAGAAAGAAAAAAGTTAAATCTACAGTATTAATTCATTTGTTCATAAACAAAACTGATTCCTCAGTGCCTCACAATGTTTGCATACTCTTGCTTCAGATTTAGAACAACAGTTCTGTGTAAAAGAGTTTGAGGCTCTTCCCCTAAAAAAACAATAAGATAATAAAAAGAAAATATGAAACTAACAAGGAAGAAAGGTTGAAAGTTCCCTATGTTGCTGTGGAGAATGTGGGAAAATCATAGACAGTACTAGACTGACATATTATTTTCCAGAGGTATTTAAAATAAAGTCTCCTTTGAAATCCCATGAGAAACACCCTTGTCCTGGTATGTCTAGTGGAAAGAATGCTGGCAAAAGTCTTCAAAAAGTCACACAAGTGGTAAAACGTCCATAGGTAAAAATCATTAGGTGAGTCTGTACTCTCCAGCTCTACTGCATGATACCAGACTGGTATTTGCCTTCCAAAAAGGTGCTCTTCTCTCTTGGCAAATATGATGAGGATGAAAGAAAAAGAAAACAACTACAGGTTGAGGTTATTTCAGGCTCCACACGTGTTCATCCTTGGTTGCTCAACAGAGACTGTGAGCAAGCGTGCTGGCTCATCTCAGTGCTGGTGACAAACACAGTGACAAATGCAGAAAAACACCTCGCTTTTTCAGGGCTGTAACCAAACTCCTACTGTCCCAATTTGGTAGCAGACACTGTAAGATGTGGCGTGGAGCAGCGAGAAGCATCTCCCGTGGCTCCAGTTGCATGGCATTGGAGGGTGCCCCCAGGGCAGATTTACATGCCTCCTGGCTGCAGATTTGAATGGGAATGGAGAAGAAAAAGGGCAGAATGGGTAGAAAATTGTGGCAGGCGTTCAGGTTCTCACAGAGTTTTACTGACATTAACTAGCCTTCAGACAGCCCCGCCAAAAGAAGTGTCTAAAGGTCTGTTTGGGTGAAGGTACGCCTCCACGGGGTGCCTGAGACCAGCCACAGGAGCAAAGTTGGTGGGTCTTGACCTCCATCCTCCTGCCAAAGGGGCTGACCACCATCTGAGGCCACCTGACTGCTTTCAGGAGCTGGGCGGCTTCAGGAACGTTTCTCATATTAAACCCTTGTCACAGGTCAGTTACTTCGCCCAGTTGTACTTCCCCTAAAAATACCCACGTCTTGTGGCTTCTGTAGTCACATAACTTCATGTCTCCGTTACTCCTTCCCTAGAGGAATGAAGTATGTCAAGCTGCTGGCAGTTAAACTGTATTTAAAGACATTTTTATTTTCTGAATCATATTCAGCATGATGCTTGTTTTAATTATATCTTATGCGGAGTGCTGTAAGATGCATGCATGAAAGCCTCTCCATAAACAAACATGTCTTTAAATTTATTTTCCTTGAGTCAATTCCTGCTCCTTTCCCGAGGTGCACAAAAGCTGGGATATATGGCCTCCGAAGCCTGACCACAAAACCCAGACACCACACGATGTGGAGCAGCCTCTTCGCACCACTGCTGTGAGGTCTCGCCGGTGCCATGGCGCTGGGGGGGGATGCCCGCCCTGTGGACGTCGGCTCTGAGGCCTCCAAAACAGGGTACAAGCAGCCGGGACCGCTTGGGGGTAGCACCTACTACATCTTCTGGCGGGGCAGACTCTCTCCAAAACCTACTCTGAGGGCAGTTGTGTGGGAAAAATAAAAAAGCTGAGCTGGGGAAACATACTGTGAACACCCTGCAAGTGGCCATCTCCTGCTCCTGGAAGCCGCTGACAGCCGCAGGGGCTGTGCGTGTGGGGCACAGGCCTCGGCCCCGGGCACAGGTGGCGGTGGAGGTGCTGTGGCCCAGCCGTGCCCCATGCCGGGGCTTGGACCCCCTCGGGGCACCCGTGGGCTGGGGGAATGTCACCTGCCACCCGGCCAGGGCGAGGGCAGGGGCACCGGGGTCGGCACAGCTGGGGCGGGAGGGGATCAAACAGCAATGGCAGGCGTAGGCCTGCCCATCAAAGGACCTCTTTGAGGCCGATAAAAAAGCAATTCATTTTCTGTTCCCGGTTGGGCCCTGTGGAAGAGGCGAGGCTGAGAACAGGCCTGTGAACGGCCCCGGTTGGAGGGCGGCCAGGGGAGGCCGCCCCGCCGGCTTTCACAGGACCTCTCGCTGCCGCCGGTCACCCGCAGGCAGCCTCAAGCACAGCTCGGGCCGCCCGGCCATGGTGGCCCTCCCTCCTACCCCCCGCCACGTCCCCAGCGCTGCCTGCGGAGCCGCCCCACGCTCGGCTCTGCCAAACCAGCTGTCTCCTGACGGGAGAAAATAATCTGGGATCAAGGACAGGAAACTGGATCCGCACACACAGGCGAGATGAGAAACTCATGTTTTGTGGCAATCCCCCCCTCCATCGATGCGCTCTCCTGCTCCCCCTGCCCCAAGCAAAGAAAAGTGAAAATAAAACAAATGGAATAAAAGCAGGTACACCCCGCTATTTCTTTTTTTTTAACCTTTGCATGAAAAAAAGAAGAGGAGAAAGGAAAGCGTCCAAGTGCAATTTCTTTCTGGCATCAGTGCGCTCCCCTGCTCCCCTTCCCACGACAGCTCCCGTGCCCTCATGGCAAATGCATGTGGCTGTCCAAATACCCAGCAGTTTTATGGAGAACTGTGCCACACAGAAAGCCCTCGGAGAAGGCCAGGAGGAGGGCAGCAGCTCTGTACGGCTGCGAGCCCAGGCGACTGTCTGCCTCTTGCTCCTGCCCCTCATGCATCTTTGTTTCAACACTCCAGCGATCCCTCACATTGCTGCTGCTGCAGCCCGCACCGCCTGGAAATATTTTGAGGGAGTGAGTGTGTTGCTTAGAAGAAGAAAATGGCCTTTGATATGTTTCTCGAAAAGAGACAATTAAAGAAAAGCAACCCACAAGCCTTCTGAGCTGACCGGCCGGCTGGAAAGTGGCTACCAGTCGGTCCTGCACAGAGCGATGGCTGACTGCCGGGAATGAGTGGAACCATCTGGTCCTGCTGCCCTCCATCCCTGTCACCCTCAGGGCGGGTGTTTAACAGGGATGTGCTCACTGCTCTAGCGCCATTGCCCTAGCAACACAACCAAAGTGTTTGTCAACATGTGAGCGACGTGAATGATGGCGCCTTGTCCGGAGAGGTCTGGATTGCGTGTGTGGTTCTTCTTCACAAAAGCTGGTTTCACCACTCGCCTCACAAAGAGCCTGAGCGGGAAACTGGGAGCTGGGGGGGAAACTTTCCTGGGAGTCAAAAGCATATTTTTCTTCTAATTGCATAGGAACTGCCGTGGCCTTTCGGAATCAGTGGCGTCTAAACTAATAAATAGTACCAGTCTAAAGCTGAGGAGAAAGAGCTACAATTTTAACAAGTGTCTGCTATTTTTAGGTAATAACAGATCTTCTGCAGAAGTGCTGGAAGCCTGCTATGCCTTGCTGCTGGATTGTATCAGCCTTCTGAGGGCCTTTCTATTTCCTTAAAGTTTTACTGAATTAGGTCTAAGGAAGCTGCTTATATCTCCCCATTGTCTTGCTGTCACTAGGTTTAAATGGAAATCTATTCACTGAAATCCCTTTTTTCATCAGCGATTTTTTCCCAGGTTGGATCAGGTGTCAATACTGTCTTTAATGGGAAGGAGCAGGGTCATGCCTGAACAATGTTGTCTTCTTTTAATGAACAACGCAGTTTTCCTCAGCTTACTTTTCACCCCCTCACGTTCCCACCAAAAAAAAAAAAATCAAATTCCTTAGTGCTATCCCTTATGACACTTTCTGCTTCTTCTTCTCTCCTTTTCCTGCTCTGGTTCATGTCAAAATGCATGTTTTCCCATGACCAACTCATCTTGAGGCACATCTTTGTCAATTAACAGTGCAGTTTCTCTCCATTAAAAAAAAAAAGCAGCAAAACTGTTCATAAAAAAGGCACAAATACATGGAACCTTTCCATTACCTGGCAGAAAAAAGACACAATGGGTGACCTTTGCAAGAATTTGTTGCTTCTGCAAGACATAGTGCAGTCCTTCCTCATTCAGTGAACAAATATAAAGCAGACAGATCCAGTGGAAGAAAACAGAACTCAGGAGAGAATTGATTGACTAGATGAAAAGATAAAATCCTAAAAGTCCTTAGGTAGTCTCAACCCAATCCAAGTGGCACCTAAACTTAAAGAAACCTTATATCCTAAAACTGTATAGACACCTGAATGGTCTACCATGGAGAATGAACAAAAGTATCTTGCCTGTAACACATTTGGACAGCCAAGTTTCAATTGACATCTAAGCATGATCAAGGTCCAGAGATGTGTCTTTCCTTTGTTTAGGTCCTCAGAGATGCTCAATCAAAAGGTCTTGAAGCAATCTCAAAACTCTACTGTGAACTAGCTACCTACAAAAAGCTGCATCACTGGGTTTGGGATTTGGTTTTAAATAGTAACTTAGTAACTTAGATTACACACCTAGACTGTGGAGGACCTGACCTTGGCTTTTCCCTTTCAAACCCCCACTTCTTATGAGGCTGCGCTGACTGCCCGACTCTAGTGTAGTGTGAGAGGGGCTCTCTCCACCTCTCCTGTTGGTGCTGGATTCAGAAGGCTGGCTAGGGGTTACAGCGGCAGTGGACAAGGGCAGAGCAACTGATGTCATCTACCTGGACTTGAGCAAAGCATTTGACACTGTCCCACACAACATCCTGGTCTCTAAATTGGAGAGACATGGATTGGACAGATGGAGCACTCAANGATGCCATCCAGAGGGAACTGGAGAGGCTGGAGAGGTGGGCCCAAGCCAACCTCATGCAGTTCAACAAGGCCAAGTGCAAAGTCCTACATCTGGGTCGGGGCAATCCCAAGCACAATTACAGGCTGGGCGGGGAATGGCTGGAGAGCAGCCCTGAGGAGAAGGACCTGGGTGTGCTGATTGACAAGAAACTCAACATGAGCCAGCAATGTGCAGTTGCAGCCCAGAAGGCCAACTGTATCCTGGGCTGCATCAAAAGAAGTGTGGCCAGCAGGTCAAAGGAGTTGATTCTGCCCCTCTACTCCACTCTTGTGAGACCCCACCTGGAGTACGGCATCCAGCTCTGGAGTCCCCAACATAAGACGGACATGGACCTGCTGGAGCATGTCCAGAGGAGAGCCAGGAGGATGATCCGAGGGCTGGAGTACCTCTCCTATGAGGCCAGGCTGAGACAGTTGGGGTTGTTCAGCCTGGAGAAGAGAAGGCTCCGGGGAGATCCTATTGCGGCCTTCCAGTACCCAAAGGGGGCCTACAGGAGAGCTGGGGAAGGACTTTTTACTAGGGCATGTAGTGATAGGACAAGGGGGAATGGCTTTAAACTGGAAGAGGGCAGGTTTAGATTAAACATTAGGAAGAAATTTTTTACTTTGAGGGTGGTAAGGAACTGGAACAGGTTGCCCAGAGAAGTTGTTGAGGCCCCATCCCTGGAGGTGTTCAAGGCCAGGCTGGATGTGGCCTTGGGCAGCCTGGTCTAGTGGGAGGTGTCCCTGCCTGTGGCAGGGGGGTTGGAACTCGATGATCTTTAAGGTCCCTTCCAACCTAAACCATTCTATGATTCTAAAAAAGAACAGTTGGGGAACTCAGATAGTTGCTGGTTCCTGCTCCAAGGAATGTATTAGGCACAATGGCTGTTCCAGGGCAGAAATCATGCCCTCCCTCTGGTCCATTCTAGTTGTAGCTGTAGGTAGGGTTAACATGTTAACTTTCATCTGTTCCCTGCTTTGGGTGCAGGGTGGGAAATAAGGTGGGGAAAACCAAGGTGCTACTCATAAGTGTCCTGCACCCTAGGTTATTGCTGTGTATGTATGGTACAGGGAGTCTGAGGTGCCACACAGGGATTCTGAATTTCTCTGTGGGGTAGAAAATGTAAGCATTGTGATACTCAGCTTTTTATGTGTATAAGGGCAGGACACAGGTTTTAAGACCTAACACGAGGGGCAGATTAACATCTCCTGTGAGGGTGGGGGAGCCACCAGCATCACCTGGTGTAGTAAGTGGTTTTATCACTCCTCCACACACCCGTCTCCCCACCACCTTCCATAATCTTATAGCCCTGCAGCTCCCATTGAAGTTGCTGGGAGCCAGGATTTATGTGCATATATGCCTCCTTTTCTGCAAAGAGCTCAGGTCTCTGTGGGTCCTCTAAGCACCCCTACAGAAGTTTCTAGTGTCCCTGTAATTTATACTGTAAAGTCCCTACAGTGGAGCAGAGGGCTGAGCTGAATGCAGAGGGAGAGAGACAGAGAGCAGAGGCTGTCAGTAGTATTTCTTGGTAGTCATCAGCATGCAACATGAGATGTTCCCCATACTGTCCACACTAACATCTGTATACAAGAAACAGAGAGAGTTGTAGCCACAGAGGCAGGCGTGTTTTATGTGGTATACTTCTGTTTGGAGTATGCTGTTCTGGATGACTTCAGTGCATTTCACAAGTAAACGATGTTCTTGTGTTTGTATTAAAATGTTAATTCATCTTTTTCAAGTTTTAAGCCACAGTTTTAAAGAAATATGAGAAAGACCTTGCCCCCTGCAGATGTGTATCAATCTACAAAAGATGTAATATGGCTTGCAATGCCAGTAGGGCAAGTATAGGTTCTTTGATGCTTAAGTACGGGAATTTATGAAGCGTATTTAGTGTTCTCCCATGCGGTCTGGTGGAAATAATGTCAAAAGAGTTGAAAATGGGTTTTGGATGTGATAAACATGAGCACAAAAGGAGAGTCAAGTCTTCAGGATCACTAAATTACATGAACAGATTTAAAAACACGGGAGCTACTACAGTCAGAAAATACTGTAAAAATGCTGAAGGGAACTGTTGAAGGAAGGAATTGCTGTGTATCACAAAGTGACGAGACTGGCATAGAACAAAACAGGAAAAAGAGTAACGCAAAGTCTTTTGATGGGTCCAATTTATTTAGGCTGAAAAGAAAACAAAGTGCTGGCAAGACTTGGATAGAGAGCACAGTTTCAAAAATGTTTTACCCTCCACATAAGTGGACAATCTAGAACTGATAGAGGAACAAAAATTTTTTTGTCGCTATTTTTAATTGAAAAACAAAATTTTAAGTGTAAGTACATAAGTACACCTAAAAAGGATACTATCCTAAGAAGGTGAACATTTTGTAAAACAAACAAAGAAGCAAAAAACTACAAACCTTGTTATGGCTGGGACAAAAATACTTGCTAATCAAGAATTAAATGCTTTTAGGACAAAAGTTACTATTTTCTTTAATTTTTAAAGCTTCAGGAATTGGTGAATGTACTGCAAAGCTGCCATGAGATTTTATTAGATCTTGTATTAAATTCTAGGCTATACAGAGGGAGATGACAAGAATGAAAAATCCATTGTGTCCCATTTGTCTACCTTGCCCTTAGTGGTATTTGTCAGTGATGTCTATAAACTGTGTACGTCTGCATTTCATGCTTTGTACAAATGTTTCTCCATAGACAAAGTGCAACTATAAATCATACTTTTGGACCACTTGGCATATGCTTCAGGAGCTTTGCTTCTGTGAGTTAAGTGTTGTAAGATGAAAAACAGATTATTAAAGGTTAATATAAAATTTTCTTCTGTGCACAGAGAATGACCAGGGCCGACACTAGCCATGAATGACCCATGAGAAAGATAAAGTCAAGAAGCACCTTGCACACTCCCTCAAGGAAAAGACAGGGAGAAGACGTAAAGCCTTTACTAGGAATGAAAATGCTGCTAGAGAGATATGAGTCAAACCAAGAAAGAAATGTGCTCACTACATGCTCAGGAAACTAATTTATTACGAGTACTCATGGACAACAGCTGCAGATCCCTCTCTGATCAGAGAAATATCTCTCTGATAACTCCTTACCCTCCTTTTCTGCCAGGACTTTCAGCTCTCTGTGTACTGTATTTTTCTAAATCGCTGTGACATTGTTTCCCCTTTCTGTATCTCAAGTCTGAACTTTATTTCCGAAACTACAAATATGTGATAATCCTTTAACAAAAACATTTTATTTTCCTTATCTGAATTTCTACTGCTTTCTCTGAAACATTACCAGGATCTGTCTCTGTAACAATCCTTCTTAACCAAACGGTAATTATTTCCTGTGTCAGCTACTGCAATTCTCATTTTAATGGCCTCCTGAAGCCGTTCTCACTAGACTTTAATGCCCAGAAAACTGCAGTCAGACCAAATTATTGCTAGGGGGTTTAATTTCTTCTCTCTCAACCCTTGGCATAAGTATAAGTTAGTTCTCCTAACCCAAATTTTCCCTTTTTTATGATTCATGTGGATCAACTTCTATGAAATACCTACAAGCTAAAGTTAGAAAAGTTTCTAGAGCTTTCTGTGAATTTTCCCAGCTGGAGAGGCAGAAGAAGATGCTTAGCCTTTGAAGAAAGATTTCCATTTTGAAAAGGAGGCTACCAAAAAAGATCTATGTTTTTCAATCCTTTCTTGGATTTTCTGTAAGTCTCAGGAGTATAAAAAAATCAGATAAACATATCAGTGTGATCTCAAGCAGTCCTACGCCTATGCCTTCCCCTTCCTGCTGCTGGCCCCTTACCTTGTAGAAGCATGGAAATTAGCTCTTTATTTCCATCTTCCTCTTATTTTTACACACCCATGCTTCTTAAACATCAATATGCGTAGTTCATGGCTGTCATCAAAATGCTGTTCACCTTTTCTACCTCCAGGAGATAACGCTATCTTAACAACCTTGTATTTCTGTTCTTCCAGGTGGTGGTAAATCTGTACACATTAAAATTTGTCTTTCATTTTTCTTGATGCTATCTTAACTCTATCTTTTGTACCCTACCTTCTGTCTGCTTATACAATAATTGCCATCTTGACTTCTACCCCATGACATAATGAAGGTTGCTGTAATCAATTAAATTATATTCTTTTTAACTAGTAGACGGGTATATTCAAGAGATTGATTTCTGGGTCAATCAATACTTCTTAACAATGGGCTTTTATTTCTCCTAATGTTAATGAAATTATAGTGCTAAATTCTTATTCTTGGTTTCATTGCCCCAGCAATCCCAAGCACATCAACCATATGCGGTTGGAAAACTTCAAAATTAAACATCAGAAGAGTAGGGGGAGGAAAGTTTTCTTTTGCCTCTCAAGAAAACGCATTGTTTAATTCATTCAAATATAAATGGAATGCTCATACTAAGCCACTAGGATGTTCCTAATTTCTTAAAGATGTTTCTTCATATGATGAAGTATCATCTGACCCAATAAACCAACGCTAGCCTGGGCTTGTAGGTTCGCAAAAAATAAGCATTGCCCAACAACCTTCCCACTTCCTTTCCTTTTGGTTTTCTGTATGAATGAATCCCTTTCAGGGCAAATGTTAGAATGATTTTTTCAGATCTCCAGACAATATAGGATCAGACCACAGAATTAAAGTATTTTCTTTGTCTTAAGATAGCTTTCTTTTCTAAGTATGAAAAAACACTTGGATCAAATAAATTGTTTCCTTTGAATTCAAGTAGAAAGAGAATTCAGTGGTTAAGCATACAGTTTACTGGTATGATTTTGAGA
Source organism: Anarhynchus alexandrinus (assembly GCA_008711295.1). Lineage (NCBI taxonomy): Eukaryota > Metazoa > Chordata > Aves > Charadriiformes > Charadriidae > Anarhynchus > Anarhynchus alexandrinus. The sequence continues at coordinate 2,168,698 of VUYV01000147.1, read as the reverse complement.
CAAACATTTTTACCTGATCATTTTTAAGTTTTATGTTAATTAAATCACATTCTAAAAATTACTATGTTTAGCTTATAAGGAGGGTCATAATGTGCTTGAAGTTCACGCAAAAATATCAGGTGAACTAATAAAGTAACATCATTTCATGGAGGCAGTGCAAACACTGTAATTTCAAAAAAAAAAACAACACTGAAAAATACATATTAGCTTAGATTTCATGTAGAAGATAGAAATTCCTCCAAGTGACAAGAAAAGGTTAAAATGCAATTCTTGCTGCACTCTCCTGGTTGGTTCCACTCCCTTACAGCTTTGGTCAGGGCAAGCTGTGATTTTAAACAATAACATTTACATTTAACGTAGTGGGACTAGGCGAGTACTCTTTCCTAATGATGTGAGAGAGTTAAATTGCTTTCTTACTTCTGTTGTCATGCAACTCTTGTGTTACTGACCATGGAAATAATGAATGCTCAGATGCATCTGGCAGCTTGTGCAGCTATTTTTTTTATTGGACAAAGGTGCATCACTGAGGAAAATATCCAGGATATACTGGCTTTGGGAGACCAAAGGGATTAATTTTAGAATTTTTGATTAATAAAAAAGCTGGGTTTATATGTCTAACTCTCAAAATATTGCCCCTAATTTCTAATATGATCACACTTGTGTTTCAGTAAGTTTGTGCGTGATTTAAGTACATAAAAGCAAGGCAAGTGGCCCCCACAATCAAGGTATATGTTATGTAACTAAACATTTTTGATATCTAAACACTGAGGCCACCTTTCTAACTAACTTGTGCTAATCTGCACTATCAAAATAATCTATCCTATTGTCTATATCCAGTATGCTTTTATGTTGGCATCAAGTTAAAAATCATATACTGTTAAGCATTTATAGAATCATAGAATCATAGAATGGTTTAGGTTGGAAGGGACCTTAAAGATCATCTAGTAGCAACTCCCCTGCCATAGACAGGGACACCTCCCACTAGACCAGGTTGCTCAAAGCCCCATCCAGCCTGGCCTTAAACACCTCCAGGGATGGAGCTTCCACAACTTTTCTGGGCAACCTGTTCCAGTGCCTTATGACCCTCATAGTGAAAAATTTCTTCCTAAAATCTAATCTGAATCTACCCTCTTCTAGTTTAAAGCCATCCTCCCTTGTCCTATCACTACATGCCCTTGTGAAAAGTCCCTCCCCAATTATTTATCTAATAGGACTATATATTAGAAGTCATTATTTTTTAATCATGACTAATATTGTGCACTTTTTTATTCAGATGTTCTGTTGGTGCCTAACTTTGGGCATGAGGATCTTGACCACTGCCTTGAAGCCTATCTTCGACCATGGCACTATGCAAAACCACACAGAAAAGATAAGAACTGCCCCAGTGACAGGAACGTTCACTTTTCTTCTGATCTCAGTGATCTATACCCAAGAATGGATGGGGATCTCCATAAGGCAGGGACTCCAGAACAAGGATGAGTCTCCTTCTTCTGTGCCTTGGCAGACCTCAAAAGGGTCAAAAATTTCTGTGCAGCCAGAGTTTGGGAGAATCCAGCCTCTATTTCACCTCCCTGCTTCCTCTCCATCCCTGAGAAGAAGAGACCTGTGGCTAGGTGGCACCTCCTACCATCCTTCCATGTGTAAGGAGAAAAGACAACTTGAATGAGCAGAAGCACAATGGCCAGAATTGCCTTCCCTCAGGAAAAACTTTCTGTCATCTTCTACCCCTCTGCCCATGCCTGGGTTGCGCTTTCTCTGGAGGCTGAAAGGAAGGTGATGACCGATCAGAAAGGGCTCCTTTTGGTCATCTTAGAATTGTCTGAGGTCTGAATCAAGACCAAGTCACTTTAGTTCCTCAGGAAAACATGGTGAAAGCTGGCAACACTGTGCATGGGAATCTGGCAAAAGCTTCCATATGAGTAAGAGGTGCCCTCTCCAGACTTTTGCTAGGACTGACTTGGTCTCATGCTCTCAGTTCTTTGCTTTCATGAGGACCAAATGTTGCTTTAAAAGCAGCAGAGGAATGAACAGCATTTAAAATAAGCCAATTTAAAGCCAGGGCTTTTGCTGAGCTTTTATAATCTGCCATTTACTGAAAATATCTCTGTGTGTGAGATCTTTCCCCCTAAGAACATATGTCCTTCCTGCTTGTTCAGACTCTGATCCTAATCTCAATTGTTTGATGTCATAATCTGTAGTATGGGAATGCAGAGAAATGCCTTCAAAAAACCTCCAGTGCTAATTGAGAGAAGGTGCCTTCTGGGGTTTTTTTGTGTGCAATAGTTTCAGGAATGATTGGAAGAAAGCATATTAATCAATTTTGCAGATGACTTGTAGTGGGAAAAGATCATAAACCACTTAAAGGCTGAGAATAATACGGAACACAACTTTCATAAAACAAAGGAAGAATCTAACATCACTTGGAACATACCGGACGTCCAGATCACTTCCCATAGCTATTCAGCAAACATTTTTGAAAACATTTTGAAAACCAATATAGATGTGAGAATGAATTGATGACAAAGAAAGAAATATATTCATGCCTTAGTCTTTGGAAGCACCAGGAAGAAGCAGAAGTGCTTTCAGTATCTGATGTTATGCTCCTAAATTCCAGAAAAGACAATACAAAATTAGTGCTGCTATACTGTGTTGTTATTCTAGCAAACAGTATGAGACAATAGCGATCATATATCCTGTTCAACCATATTGTATTATAAGTGCCACTTTCTTTATACTGATAGTAACAATGAACATCTTTAGAGTGCCTTTTAATTTCAAATCTCATAGCAAGATTTACAGTCTTCACTTCCAGAGAAGATTACTTTTTCTAATGAACTCAAAACGTTTTTTTTCCTGGTGTTCACTATCAATTCCAGTTACATATACAGATGGCTTTCACAGAGTCTTGCTCGCTTTGCATGGCTGGAGAAATGCAAGGGTCACGTGGATGTCACAAAGGTCAATAATTTGAAGCTTACAGCAAGTAACATCAAACATCATGCATTTGAATCAACATGCAAATGTTAAATACATTTGCCGATTTTGCTTGTAATTTGTGAATTGCTTTAGATGCTATTAGCACAATCTTGTCAGGATGCATAGAGTTGGAATAGTCTAGGCTTAAGTAGCTGCAGCAACAGGATTAGTAAAATGTGCTTTCAGAAACCATTTCAGGCCTCCATACACTACCATCTTAATGTTTTCCTATTACCTTTTATTTACAAAATATGAAATCTCTAATATAAATTTTTTATGACTTTTTAATAATTTTATACCATTACCTTTTTTTCCCGATAGCTCACATTTCAGAAATTCATAAAGAATCGTGGCATCTGTAATTGCTGTGATTTTATGGTAGAAAATAGAAAATCTGCATTACGAAGTATGTTTTAGGTCTTTTGATTAGTGCTGCATTATCATCTGAGGGAATAAATACAAGAATGAGACTAAAGTGGTCTCATCATATTATGTCCCTAGTCAAGCCATTTTACATTTCTGGTTTAGTTTCCTGTTTTGTAAAAATGGGATTAAAAATCTACCTGCCTTAAACATATATTATACAGGAGTTAATTGATAATGTCTGTACATTGCTTTGAACATCTAAAGAATATTATGTGAATGATGAGTACTGTTTTCTCTTTCGTTTATTAGCCTGTTTATGTCTCACATTCATTTTTTATATCTCTTCTCTAAGCTCTTCCTACAGTAATCTTATATTCCTAATATTGAAATGTCCAAAATTAGCTTCTTGCTTCAGTCTCTTGCTTTGGACCTGGAAAAATTCTTCTCAGGGACTATGTTACTCTTTCTTTTTATATTCCTTGTGTCATACTGACTGTTCTTTGTTCATTTTATTTTTCTTCACTGTATTAAAATTCAGATGAAACCTTTGCCTTATCATACTTATTCCATTTTCTCCAGATTTCTTCTACTGTCTCTGCATTATTTATTTTATTTCTTTTCTAACGGTTCATATACAAAAGTTTTCTGAATATACTGTACGTGGAATCATTACAAAAATCAAGTCAATTCTAGCTTACGCATTTATGAGACTGAGAGAACTTTGTATTGCTATTGTGTAAGATGGTTTTCTTATAACTTAATTGTGGTAAACAAGAAGGATCAGGCCAAATGAAGAAAGATGGAATGTTTTGTTTTCTAATGAATTTCACACAGACGTAGCAGTTTCTCTGGTGCTGGCTTAAAACAAGGCGGACGCAAGTGGTATGAACAACATTGTCGGCAGCAACCTCATTTGCTTAACCTCAGTGCATCAAAAAAAAGAGAATAAGTTTTTTGGAATGCAAATATTATTGTGAAATGGGGGAAAAAAAGAGGAAAGGAAAAAATATAGGTTACACATGGCTGCTTTTAATGGAAATAGTATGATGTCGTTTCTCCCTTTCTTCATGGTTTGAAGTCAGCAATCCCCAGAGAGAAAAATTCTGAAGTTGTAATGAAAAGGGATCATTTCAGAACACATAACAGGCAATTCCCTCTTCTTTTATGTTCTAGGGAGAGAGAATGTTTCCATTGTATGTGGCTTTTTGATATATGACTTTGAAAAGAATACGCGATCCTTCCATGAAAAGGTTGAATATTCTTCTCTTTGCTCAGTTCTCATTCCTGAATTACATTGAAATCCCACTCCCTGGTTATTCATAACTTGTTAAAGTTTCCCTGTGAGGCTTAAAATTGTAGCACTGTAGTCTAGTAAAGACATTTTAAAAAGAAGTACCAAGCTAAAACAAATAATGCAGTGCAGAATAAACAATATCTTAGACATAGAGGAGGGAGAACTGACCCCATACTTCCCTTTTTCTTTCCCTCATGGTGAGTACAAAAAAATTATGCTAATAAAAGGGTTTGCTTACATTAAACTGTGAGGCCATTTGTTGGTGCAATGAATTTCAAGCTCAAAGAATACTTGGAGGCTGAACTTGAGACATTCACACTATGCAGTAATTGCTCCATTTAACAATTAAGCAGTTCTGTTACTGGATTACTTTTCTGAAGTCTGGCTTGAAAACCAATCCAATGGTCTTCTAACAGTCTCTAAAAGAAAATGGGACCTTCAAGAAATCCATGTTGTAGATCTATCATTGTCGTTCTTCCTGAGCTGCCAGTGCAGTTCAGCAGAGTGAAGAATTTCTAAGAACAACTGAACTAAAAAAAGATCTCAAACAACAGAAGGTGAAAAAAGCAGAGGTGTATGTTTATGGAAGTGGGGCAGTATTGGTAACATCTGCAAATATTAGCTGAAATTTTTAATCCTCTTTTAATTAGGCTTCTTAGAAATAATTTTACGTATTAAAACTTGAAATAAAGAGTTGGACACGGTATTCCTGCACAATATCCAGCTTCCTGATCAGATGTTTGCTTTGCAAGGGCTTCATTCTACTAGCCTGAAAAGAGCAGTGTTCTGTTCATCTTGCCTGACATTAGGCTAACACAAATTTTATTCACCTAAACCTAATTAGGCACTCTCATACCCTTTGTAGAAAGGGTTTCTTGGTCATTTATTTTATGTGCATTTTTCAGAATGAGATGACTCTCCCTATGATGTTTTCTTGCTGTTCACCAGGAAAGGAAGTTAGGGGACCAGTCCAGACTTAGCTAACCATTATTTCTGTGTTAATTGATGGCAGAATTGTATCCCATCAGATCTTGGACTGGGATTTTGAATACCATTTATAAACTGTTATCTAGCAATATTGAAAGACTACAGACCTCATAAAAACTCTGGGTATAGTGTGAACTCAGTGTTTCATGGCAGGGATAGGAATTTCATTCACAAAGCCCAGAGAGCACAGGGAGTCATTGCTGACAAAAGTTCTAGTACATGGACTAGATTACTTTTATGAGCATGCGTCTGTTTTAATAGAGGATTTATTGACCTTAGTAGTTTTGCAAGGTTTGAATTGTCTTTTAAATCAAGTATGCAGAATTTGAAGTTTTAACTGACGTGCCCAGGCAACTTACAGCTGCATTAACTATTTTGGGATTTTCCAGCAGTGTTTTGCAGTATTCACTTTCCATTTCTATAATAAATAAGACAGTGGCTGTGGGTGAGGTGCCATAAGTTTAACTCAACCAGTAAGACTTCATTTAGGGTGACTTCCTAACTTTCCAGTGCATGTTGAGGAATAATAATGTCATAGTAAATAGTTTTGTAAATTCCTGCTTGGAAATACAACCCTCTCCTGTCCCACACACTCTGTAAGAGCTACCACAACTACTGTTTTGATGCAGGATTCAGCTGATCTAATCCAAGACATAAAAGGTTAGCACCTTGCCTAAGTTAATTGTGTAGACAACTTCTATTTTCAGTGGAGAGAAACAGGTAACCCAATTTAAAGCAGATGTTTTGGATAGGTGCACTGAATTACTTTCCTGAGGTGCCAATATCACTCCTTCCGAAGGAGCAGAGATGGCAAATGTGGGCAAGACACCTAACTTGAAGAGACATCAGATGAATCCCAACACAATGAGGTCCATACTCTATATTTTCTTGGTGCAGAATGTTTTTCGGAGAGGTTTCATGGAAGATCGCAGCTAGCATTAAGCTTTTTTTGAGAAGAGCCCTTTCTACTAGAAAGACAGTGTTTCACAGAAGATAGATTACCTTTTCCTTTTTCTCTCAATTTCATTTTAATCATGTAAACCCCTCTGAATGTATTGTGTTGGTGTCCAGAAAGGTTGAGGAAGGGTGGTATAGGCAAGGGCAATCTGAGCAGGGAGAGCAGCTCAGAGAGAACCTGGGATTCAGATGGGGCTCACATGCTGCTGGGCAGTGAGGGCAGCAGTGAGATGAAGGCATTTCACAGCAAAGAGTGGGAAAGGCTGGGCTAGCAGAATGACACTGAGTGATGGGGAGTGACAAGACCATAATGGGAACAACTTGGGTTATCACCTTAGAGGGAAGGAGTAGGACTTGTGTAGGACTACTGTTTCCCTGTATCACTTTACACTCCAGCCACAAACACTTGAAACTCATCAATAATACAGGTTTAGCTCATCCCCAGCCAGTGAAATGGGTTGTTTTGGCAAGACTCCACTTCATCTCATACACTTGAGAGCTAGATTTGTACTTTACATAATGTATTTCCTTGCATGGTTTCTACAACCAGTTCATTTTGGTCACTGTGGTTTGGGGATAGACTTGACCAAATTCAGATCTATGTCACAGCCATTTTAATCACAGAGCAGTTAGAGATTACAGCATTCTTAAGTGGCCCACATTCATGACTAAAATCCAAAAGGCCTGTACATGAAAATCTGCAGGAATCAAGTGGTTAAACAGCATTCAACAAAATCAGCTTGCAGTTGGATAATGAAAATTTGAATCAACATGCTCTGGTAACCAATAGCCATACACTGAATGCCAGCTGAATATTTAAACTGCAAATGCAAAGCAGAGAAGCATAACAACTTGATTACCAACTTCCTTTCTGTAAAGGAAATATTGTTTTAAGTGAGCTGTTCTAATGATCAAGTATACCACAGGAATGTGTCAGCAATTACAGCAATCAACACAGCACGTTTTTTTCAACTTCTCTTTATCTAACATCTCCTAAACACTAAGGGGGGCTATGTCCTTTGGCCCCAGACTATATGCGCAAAAAATGCTGGAAGCCAACTTTAAATAATTAGTCCTAAAGGAATGCATATATTCACTGTGTGATCTCCTATCACAACCAATATTATGGGTGTGTAAGGGTGATGCAAGCAAGGGACAGTGTAATCTGCTGAGGAAGATGCAGAGACAACTGAAATAAATCATACTTTTTGAGGTAAGACTTGAAGCTTGTGACTAGGTAATAAGAACCAGTCCAAAACTCACCTGCATCACAGGCAAAATTGATGTCTGCTGCCTCAAACATGAGGGCTTGTGCCAGGCAGGGGCCTGATTATTCCACCCATGGTCAGAGCTGGAACAGAGCTGCAGGAAGAGGGCAGGAGGAGCAAGATAGGTACAGCTCCCAAGGGATGGTAGAACTGAAGGCAGAAAAGTCAATTTTGCTCGAGCAGAAACTGCAGCCCTGTGTTTTCTGCCTTACTCTTCAGCAGCATCTTCCATCCTGGCTTTCCAAGGCTCTGACATTGCCAAGGTTTTGCCATCCTGTTGCGAGGTTTGTAGCAACTATTTTGAGGTATGTAGTGGAGCTGGGTTTTAGCAGGACGATGTGAAGAGAGAGGAGAGGCAAGAGGAAGAAAGAATTTCTTAGGAACAAAATACTCTGGGGCACGTTGTTAGCATGGTGCCTGATAAATAGTGCAACTTTGTGCCAGGCTGAATACTGAGCACGTGCACATGCTGGAGGTACCTCACCTTTGTAAACCCAGCTGGGGCGCTGGAGAACATCACTGTTCTGGACTGCCATCTTCAGCAGCTGCTGAGCAGAAATTGCCATCTATAGCAATTATTTGGTGGGTTTATGACACATTGAATTGGAAATTTGGAATGAATCACTTGTGACCTAATTAGGATCAAAAGCCAGTTTCAGTCAGGGGTTGTTGTGTCATCTACCGTACCTATTCTACATAACCACTTATGTATTTCCAAAGCACAACTATCTTCATAACTCACTGAAGTGCCTAGCACTCCGCTGACCATACTCCTGACTTGTTTCATAGAATCATAGAATCACTGAGGTTGGAAGGGACCTTTAAGATCATCAAGTCCAACCATTAACCTACCCTGACAAAACCACTTCTAAACCATGTCCCCAAGTACCACATCTACCCTTTTTTTAAACACCTCCAGGGATAGTGAATCCACCACGTCCCTGGGCAGCCTATTCCAGTGTTTAATAATCCTTTCAGTGAAAAAAACTTCCTAATATCTAATATAAACCTCATCTGACATAACTTGAACCCATTTCCTCTCGTCCTATCACTTGTCACCAGGGAGAAGAGGTCAGTCCCCACCTCTCTACAACCTCCTTTCAGGTAGTTGTAGAGAGTGATAAGGTTTCCCCTCAGCCTCCTCTTCTCCAGGCTAAACAACCCCAGTTCCCTCAGTCGTTCCTCATAAGACTTGTCCTCCAGACCCCTCACCAGCTTCGTTGCCCTGTTTCAATATAACACAACTTTATTGAAAGGTTGCCCAGCTATCAAAAGCCTGGGGTATTTTAAAATGATAGTCAGGATACTTGAACAGCACTAATTTCAAGCTGAGTCAAGCAAAAAGGTAACAATTAAATAATTTATTCCCTAAAGATGGGATACAAAAGAAAATACATGAACCCCACCTAAGGCAACAAGAAAATCCTAGTGCAAATGCTCTTATGTAAGCATGCTGCTGTTACTGGAATCTCACATTTCATGCCTTTGTGAAGCTTAACAATGTGCATAATTTTTGACATGAGAGGATTTTAGCATGTGAACAGGCTTGCAGGTGAGAGAACAAACAGATGGCAGAAGGAGTAGGTATGCCATTGTAGCAACTCTGAACTGTGGGCATTTCAAATTTTTTACCACAACATTGCTGGAATGCTGGGAGATGTTCCAAGTTACCTCACTAGTTCATCACAATTACATTTTTAAAATATTTTTTTAGAAATTTGAGGAAGATTACATGAGCCTGGGGCAGCAGGCAAACAAAAAAAGTGACAGAGATGAAAGAGAGAAAGAGAGAAAGAGAGAAAGAGAGAAAGAAAGAAAGAAAAAAGGAAAGAAGGGAACAGGAAGGAAAGAAGGAAGGAAAGAAAGAAGAGACAGAGAAGAAAGAGAGAGAGAAAGAGAGAGAAAGAGAGAAAGAAAGAGCAAGAAATGAGAGAGCAAGAGAGTAAGAGAGAAAAAAGAAGGAAAGAAAGAAAGAAAGAAAGAAAGAAAGAAAGAAAGAAAGAAAGAAAGAAAGAAAGAAAGAAAGAAAGAAAGAAAGAAAGAAAGAAAAGAAAGAAAGGAAGGAAGGGAAAGATGCCTCAAAACTGTTCTTTCACTCTTCAAATGTTTTTCCAAAAGGTATCAAGATGTATTGAGCCCTAAGGCAACAGCCTAAAATCTCATCTAAGTTGTACCTGGAGAAAGCAGGAATAATACCACAGGTTTCAGCCATGATTTACAATGATATGAATGAAAGCTGAATCTGGCAGAGCTCCATCTACTTAATGAAAAACTTGCTGAAGAGGAAAAAAAAAAGGCTGAAAAAAGACTGATAGAAGATTAGCAAGAACTAGCATGAACATGATTACAGCACTTGTATATCTATCATTGACCACCATCTGATTAGTAATAAATATTTTGTTTCCACTTTTCTTAATTGCACTATTCTCGTTTCGAATCTACAAAGCTATGATTATCTGCCAGTTTCTTGTAGATGTCAGAGCACATAAAAATCTTGGATGTGGATTTGAAACCTTCCAGTGTTATTCAAGGAAAGCATCTGTGCATGGCGGTGTGACAGAAAATACGAAGATAATAATAGGAAAAGCAGACCCAAAGGGACACCAATAACCACTTTGCTTCTCAGCTCCTCGTAACTCTATCAGTGTTTGCCTCTAGTCCAGCATCTCACTTCTGAAGACTCCTTGAATACAGGGAAAGCACGCAAGGAAATCAGTTATTTGATTATCTCCTCTTTTGTATCATTCCTTTTGAGGCTCAGGCCTCTGCTTAGAAATGCCAAATAGCAACACTATATCCTCAAAGGCATAGAAATAAGAGCTGAAAAGTTCTCTCTTACATCACTTAACATAGCCCCTGCCAAGAAGAATTGCTCCCTACAGTACATTCATAAGTGTTTCCTACTATCCCGCTCTAAATGACTGAAGTGATAGGGCTTCCGTTGTCTCCCTGGGGAGGTTTCACCACAGCCTATTCAAGCATGCTCTTAGGAGAGCAAGACACAGTGATTTCATTGTGTATCACATCTCAGGGTTTCTACAAAAAGGTTGGCTCCTTGCTGCACCTGGAGCAATGTGAAACATTCTGATGACACAGTGGTGAAATTTCCTGTTCGCTTGTCATCGTGAACCTGATGGGCAACACCACTGTGAGCCAAAGCACAAGTGAGCCAAATTCCTAGTCAGCTCAGCTTGAAATAGATTCCATACTAGGATATGACCCTCAAGTGAAAACGTCTTGCAACTCTGCTTGGCTTCAATCCATGTCCCTTGGAAGTCAGGGGACAAGGGAGAAAGCCCTTTAAGAAAGCTCTTTGGGACAGTGACTAGCAGACTGCGTGAGCTGATTATCACAAGTAAATAGTAGTAATAACAATAATAAAAGTTGTCAGAAGTCAATCTGTGCAGTTCTTTCAATAAATTAACATGATATATGACTTGGGCCAGGGCCAGGAAATGCCTAACTCCCTGATTATGAAAGAGATGGAATTAGTGGGGTATTAGTTGTTTTCAAGGGATTAATGAGTTACACATTTAGAAAAAAAAAAGCAAGACTTCTTTAGTGGTGATGCAAGGCCTGATTTTGATCTAACTCTTCTCCTCTGCTGGGGTAACTCTGCTGACTCCTGCGGGGCTCTTCTTGACTGACATCAAGGGAGTGGAGGAATAGTACCTTGATATGTATGCCATGAATATTTGGTAGCATATACAGTGTCTGTAGCATTCCTTTCTGCGAAATAGTACAGATGTCAGTGGTATGCTGGCACCAGAAATTACCACAGTGGTATAAAATATTTGAAACCACTAACTGGATCATCTTTCCTACATGTGATTAAATATGGTCTAAAAAATTTCGCTTTGTAACTTATTAAAGCTGCTCCTCTTCTCAGGCAGATAAAAAGAATCTTAGCTTAATAACATATTTTGTTAATCTATTGGGTTTTTTTAGAGAAGTACCTTTAAGCATCACAGCACAGGAAGCACATGTTACTGAGGGTTTACTTATTTGTTCTTCTTTTGGGTACAAAATCAACCTCCCTGAACTCCTGATAAGGGTTTCTAAAACATTTCTATAGTTCCAAAGGCAAAATGCTTAACATTTTTAAATGCTGCTTCCTAGTGCTGCTGAAAGGCTAGAATCATATTACCTGCAGTGTTCCATGTTTTTCAGAAGTATATATTTTCAGAAGAGATTAGTGTTGGCATAATTCTGTTTCCTGTGACGTAAATGAGGGATTTCCTGCACACTACAACAGCAGCAGGTACAGGTAAACGCGGAGCACAGTCTCACCCTTGGTGACTTGTCCCTACTGGAGCTAAATTCCAGGAAAGCCAGCATCACAGTAAGCATATTGACTGTTTTCAAACTCCTTTGCTCCTTTCACTTGTACATAAGATCTATAAATAAATTCAAGCATTTTGGTTTCAATAAGCTCTATTCATAATGACACTATCCTTAAATAGCAGGAATTCACTGTAGTAATATAATGAATTCTTTTCTGTGTGTTGTTTGCAAGTTCATTAAGTGCAATCACAGTGGCTTAGTTCAGAATTCTTCCTTTATGGAATACATTAAAAAATAAAACAAAACACGGTCATCCGTGAAGGACTTTATAAAATGTCCAGGCTGTGAAAGGCAGTCAGCAATCTGTGCAAGTCACGTTCAAAACCTTTGTTTGACAGACTTTCCCAGAAGATTGGCAAAATGTTAAATAGCAACTGTACATGGAATTAGAAAGGGAACAGAATCAGTTGACCTGAGAAAGATCTGAACTTGTAGTTCTTCCCACAGCCAACTGTATCATACAATTTTTTTCAGAAACATTATGCCTGATAAAATCTCCCAGGCCCTGAATATTCACTGCTCAGTCATTTATTGTCCTTTTTAATAAACAGGTCAGGGGAGGTATTTGTGAACATGGCATATTTTTTTTCCAAAGCCACCAGGCAGCCAATATTTTCCAGCACAATACTCTACTTGTCTTGGGCATCTTTTTCATTCTGAACAAGGGCGTGAATGTTTCAAGATTAGAAAGACAAGAGACTTATTTATGTTTATCCCTCTTTTTGTTGTACCATTTCTTTAAATACTCTTTCATTCCGTGCCACCATCCTTACCTCCACTAGCTGTTGAAGCTAGCCAGGCTTCTGCATGATTTATTACAGTTTTATTATAGAATATCAGACCCTGTGGGACCCACTACAGTAAGAAGCCAACCTTAATGAACAGTTTTCTGCTTGCATCTCTTTGCAATGTAATACAGTGCAAAGACATGGGAACAGTCCCTTGTGTGATGTATTCAAAGCTGCCTACAGATTAGGTACTTACAGCACACAAGACCCTCTTACGTATTGGAACTTCTTTAGTGTTAGTTCCAATACTAGCTCTGTATTTCTAATTTCATCAAAGTTTGTCTGATTCAAGCCTTGAATTGTCATTGATTTTTCTAAGCAGCTCAGAAATATTTCTGTCCTCTTGTAATTTGCATTATTTTTGGCAATGCTTAGTGGGCCTGTCCTTCCTCTGTCACCTATACAACACCTATACAACCCAGTGATCCCCTGGAATGCGGCAGCGCCTTTGACAAGCTGGTGGAGATGAGAACACAAGAACGGCAAACACGGCTGTGGAAGGAGACAGCAAACGCTCCTGGGAGAATTGGCTAATGCTGTGCTGGGACGTGATGTCAAAGTTAAGTGTTTAGTCATTCTTAATGACTTCCTCCTGGACCAAGAACTCAGGGAATCTAAGACGGAACGATCAGCTCTTTGCCCTGAGCAATGCTGGACTTGATTCATAAATGCTGCTGTGGAACAGGCACTCTCTAACAGGGATCAAAATAGGCTCAGATCCAACACCCTAACAGGACCAGAAAAGCCACTCAATATCTATATCATTGTGCGTAATTTCAAAAAGGGAAATTGTGTAAAAATGTGTTTAAAAATGTATAAGATTACATTAAAAAGGAAACTTTAAACTTTTAAGGAGTAAAGTCTTTACAGATGGCATGCAGATAATTTAAAGGTAGTGTATCAGAGGTACAGAGCAAATACGTACCACATCTTTAAAAAGACCATGAAAAGACCAGAATAAAGCTAGTAGGAACACAGCAGATTGAAGGCAGCATCCCTCAGCGGGCTAAGGTTGTGTTCAATTCAGGAAAATAGCAAAGATCATAAGCTCTGGAAGGTTAAAAGAAGAAATACCTCCCCACACCCCTAAAAAATTTTGAGAAACTACTTGCAAAAGACATGAACATGCATAATAAATTGTTTTTCAAACATGTCAGGAAAAGGCAGCTTGCCAGCGAATCTGTAGGACAAGATGATTTAGTCAGAAAGATCAAAATTATATTCTCTTTAACAAGACACGTGCAAAATTATGTTTCCACTTGGGAATATTTCTACACTAGAATCCTTCTCTGCACAGGATGCAGCAGATGATTTGCTTAAAATTGGTGCTAAAAATGATGTGAAACTGCAGGAAGACCTTGTCATAGTAACTGGCAAGTGGAATTCAACACAGATAAATGCAAACTCCACCCCCCCACACCATCCCCCCAGCCCCTACACCTATTAGGGTAGGCTCCGAGTTACTGTTAGCACTCAGGAATAACATCTTTGTGTTGTAATAAATAGATATATGAATATATCATCATCTCACTGCTCAGTAGGCCTTTTTCTGTATTCTGGCCTTTTTATCTCAGTAGTACAGCAGGACTCCAACAGGCACAGATGATCAGCGATGCGGAGCGGCTTCAACAAAAGACCCAGATAGGCTGGGAGCACTCTTATACCGAGGAAAGGGGTGAGTAATGGCCTTGTGACAGAGGTCATGAAGGACACGGAGGTGGGGATGACTGTTGGGAGGCTCTTCCAGTGCAGGAACTGAAGTTATCAAGTGAAGACAGAGCTTGCAAAACAAACAAAAGGAAATATTGTTTCACATTACACATAGTCGAGCGGTGGATTTCCTTGCCGCAGCATGTGGCAAGGAACATAAAAGAACATGTAGGTTCAAAAATGATTGGACCAAATCACTGAGGAAAATTCTGTCAAGGATTATTAAATGCAAAACCCCCACTTCTGCTTTGAGAGCAACAAATCACTGGAAGCTAGGAGAATGTTGTGGGGAGGTACTGCTGCTTACTCGTTTTGCTCTTACACTTTCCCTACACACCTTCTACCAATCCCTGCCAGAGGCAAGATCCTGGGCAAGGCAGACCTATGATCTAATCCAGTAAGCCTGACTTTCTTTTTACCTTTTGAGATAGCCTGTGTGAAAAGGAGACCCTGATGTCTCCCCTGCACTACGACAAGCTGCTGCCAGGCCAGCTCTGGTTCGGCAACATAGATGAGGCAATTCGTTTTCAAGGCGCTCAGTGCTGAAACCGAAGAATTTCCTTTCATAACGTTAACAACAGACTGGAGTCTAAACACAGCCAAGGAGGGTGCTCCCCCTTTCTTCCCCCCGTCTGCCCTGCCGTTTATTTGACACGGCACACCTGTGGCAGTGGAGGAGATTTGGAAGACAAATAGCATGGGGCGGGGTGATCCATTTTTCAGTAGCTTAATACAGAGAGAGACCAGGATGAATGGAACCGGAGTCAAATGTTGCCCTGGGGATGTAGGAAGATTATAGAGATGGTGATATAATGTTGATCTAATGATCTCTACAGTGTGAGTAGTATTTTATGCAACTATGTTTTTATGACTAAAAGCAGTTGGGTTTTCATTCATTCATTTTTTATGTGTAAAAAGCTCCTTGGGGAGCCCTGTGAAACAGAATACACATGGTTTTTCAGCCTGTTATGACATCTGAACTTATACAGAAGACTGTCACTGGATTTTTCTAAACATACTTCTTTTCCACTCAGATGAGAAAGAGAGAGGTTGGTTGCAATCAGTCACTCTGCCTGGCAGCTTTTCAGTCAGTCATACCAAGATGGAAGGCTGGCTGTTACACTGAAGTGAAACATCAGCCCTATCTTAAAACACCCAAACCAAACGTTGGAAGCATTTAGAGGCTGCTTGGAAGCCTTAGGAATCAGCAGGTAGAGAGCAGAGCCCGTGCACAACCATCACTCCTCTCTCACCTGTTTGGAAGGAGGTCAGCCCGTGACATGGGCACAGACACACACCCCTTTGCCAGAAACTGCTCCCTGGGCTAGGGAAAACCTGTGGGAGGAAGGTGGTACAAGCTATGCAATGCATACAGTCAGAGAGGTAAAACACAGAGAAGGGATGGCCTTGAGTATAGTGACCAGATGTAAGTTTATATTTCCTCTCTATTCCAAGAGAAATACGATTTTTTTTGGTGTTACTTGTCTCACAAAGCTGGGATTTTCACCTGTAAAAGAGATCTGCCAGAGGTGAGAACCTCTGGAAATCAGGCTGAACTGGTGCGTACGTGGAAAATAGGATAGATAGAAACCCACTGCTGAAAAACCTTCAATGACCGATGTCTTTCCTAGCAGTCACTCAGCTTGAATTATGTCAGAAATACTGAATGTAGATGTGTGATGACATCAGAGCCATGCAGGCCACATAACCAACGAAATAACTGTCCATCACAACAGAGCAGGGAAAGAAGTATCAGTGGTGTTTTTCTCCTGGGCTTTGTGCATTAGCACTCTGCAGACCATATGGTAGGCTGAGGTTATGGATTATGGTGTGAAATTTACTGGCTTTCCTTTTATTTCTTCTGCAACCTGCACCTTTCAATTATTATATCTTACCATTAATCGAGACTAAACTCTTTTCACCAGATTATTGGTGCTTGAGTATAGACTTTTTGTTACATGTCTATATAGCTTCTAGCATTATGAGGCCTGTGCATGCATGCAACAGCAGTACAAATAATAGTAGAAATATAGGTAGAAAAAATAATTATTAACTAGTTTGTTAATTAAATAATGATCTCAATGCATTCTGTAGTGATGAATGTGAGTTTATGGGAAAATGCCATCTTGGCAATACAGTACGATATATTAAATGAGGTAATGATAGTAAGGGGACTGTGCTGGAAAGAGAGTATCTTATAATGAACACTTTTAGGGTCTGATGCTACACTTGGAGTTGAACAGTAATTGTATGTTACAAGGAAAATACCTGTTACTTTTTTATTGAAGCAACTCACAAGAGGGATATGCAGCCAATGAAGAAATTTCAGTGGAAGTGGAGTGTCTATAAAAGAAGTGGTATTCACTTACTTGATTTACAAACACCCTCATTTAATATTCTCTGACATCCAGTATCAACAGATTGGACTTGATCACAGTGATCAGCTCGGATGCAAAAGGTTTCTGCTCTATATAACTCCAATGGTATAGAAGCTGCTGTTCTCAGCAGGTAAACAGAAAGCCAGAGCATGAAAGAGGAATGATAGAGAAGTACAGCGCAGGTGATCATATCTAATAATTAAAACATTTGACTCAGACCAAAGTTTTAAGGGAAGAAACTTTCTACCAGTACCAATACCAGTGGTGTAGATGGACTATATCTAACAGTTCTAACTACAGAAAATTATTTTTTATGTATCCATGCATGACTGCCAGCTCTGCAATGGAAGTTTCTTAGATATACATATTAGAACCACAGCATACAGTTCCCCTCCAGAAACACAGTGAAATAAACACAGATCAGACTTTAGACTTGCTTAGTTTGGAAGTTAGGAAGTTGATTCTGTGATGGACAAAACACTTCCATTTACAATCTTTTTCCCTTCTCAAAAATGTGGTAGTGAGCACCGCAAAGCACACAGATCATGCATGTTGTCAGCATGGTAGCATGGGGACAGACAAACAAAATCTGAATATACTACCTCATTTGCCCTGGTTCTGCCAGTACGTGGACTCAGAGTTTTCCAAGGAGCAAAGCTTTCTGCTGTAATGACAATTATCAGCTTTATTAAAGTCCTCATGGCGTGGAAAGAGTACCAGTTAAAGCTTTGGGGATAGATGTCTCTCTTCTGTTTTGGGGAGCTCGGGGACATAATAAATTGAACAGGCTTAAAAATGAAATGAAAATCATATAACCATAGAATGGCTTAGGTTGGAAGATCATCTAGTTCCACCATTCCTGCCATGGGCAGGGACCCTTCCCACTAGGATCAGGTTGCTCAAAGACCCATCCAGCCTGGCCTTGAACACCTCCAGGGATGGGGCATCCACACCTTCTCTGGGCAGCCTGTTCCAGTGCCTCACCAGCCTCAGAGTAAACATTCTCCGTGACATATCAGTGGAAAGTTGCTCAGCTGGTTTTACTCTGCAAAAATTATTCTGATTTTCCTGCAAGGAGAAAAGTGTTCTCCTGCTATGGAGAGCTGTGACTGTTTTACAGCATACCTCCAAAAGCCCATCTACTCTATGTAAATACAGCCCAGGTCACCTCCTCCACATGATAGGAGAACAGACAAGTATTCATTCTTCTTGCACTTGCTTAAAGGAGAGGAAATGGTACAATTTTGTCAAGCTTTTTTTGGTTAAATGTGTATCAGATCAAAAAATAGACCCAGACCTTACTTTAAATGGATTTGTGTGTCAGCTTCTAACTTCCAGCAGTGATGTTAATGGCAAGGCAGTTTAGAAAATTGAAAAAGCAGTAGGTGAACAGGAGTTCATACAAAAAAGGATGGGAAAATATCCAAGCAAGCGGCATCAGCAAGAGAGTTTATAATTGAATTAAATGATGAAAAGAGTAATGGGTCAAGTGATGAAAATAACAATACTGCCTTTCAAGGCAATAAGGATTAGAGAAGCCATCTTCCAGCTCACAGAAAATCAGTCCTTCATTCTGCTAACACAAGAGCAATTGTAAAGTCTGTTGATTAAGTTTGCATGCAATGAGATATTAGATTTGCTCTAAGAACTGCAATGCATAGTTTAGCAACTATGCCACAAATACGCAGTGAATACTCTGAATTAATTTTATGCCCATAGGATGTTTACAGAGCACAAGTGTGAGTTGAGGTCATCATACAAAAAGTGCACTACAAAAATGTTAAGATTGTCCAAAAGTCTTTTCATTTTTGTTGACCTTTTTGCGACATTATGATACAGGCTGTCAAATGTAGCACACAGGCCAATAATTGCTGTATAGACACCACAGAAGCAAAGTCATCCCTGATTTCTGACGGTATGTCTGACTGAGCTCATCCTGTAGCCCTTCCTTCCCTGCCTCCTACCCTCTTTTCCCCTTCATTCCCCTTGGACAGAAGGGTCCAGTTTCTAATTCTCCCCTACAGAATTTTAGGCATACGTTTTCTTTTGGTATTTAAAATAATTTTCCTTTTTCTGAGGTGCTTTACCCTCGTTGTCTGATTTGCTGCATGCAGCTAAATTTCTTCACATCATGACAGCCTGGAGCAAGTGTACAAGAAGGAAGTATGTGAACCTTTGGTATACATGCAATAGCATTGCCTCATCTGGGCTTTTAAAGCGGCTTTAGGCATGATAGCCCTCTTCTGATGCCTTTTCTTATCAAAAAGCTGCCATCAGTCCAGAGATACATTGGAGTATGATGTAATATTGCTTATAGTAATCATTCTATTAGTGCACTTTATTGTTAAAAGAATTACTCAGAGGTTCCCATAATAAACCTTTAGTAACTTACCTTGTCTGCTAGCAAGATAGAGTTGACTGTCCAGATCATTGAGCTATTTGCATTGTTTCCTGTTTCATTTTTTCATCTCCTTGTCACCACTTGTGTTTCTCAGGAGTTCAAAATCATCCATAAAACATAAGCAATTGCCAGCAGTTTATATATGAGGTAAGAATACCACAGAATGGTAATTTTGAGCTTGAAACTACTCTGTTTTCAGAAGAAAACAGCAGGATAGATCTAATTAGACTGCACTAGAAGAGGAAAGTGATACAGAGGTACCAAGACAAATTTTTTTTCCTAGCCCATACTGACATGAAATCCGGGATTGAATTAAGGAAACCAATAGGCCATTGAATGAAGCAAATGAACCTCCAACAGAAAGCGAACTGATTTAATTTGTAACAGCTATGGGAGCTGTTACATTTGCCTTCTACATCCACATGGTGATCCTGACCCAAAAGCTTCCATAAATGGGTTTTTAGTGTTACTGCAGAGAAATAATAAAGGATCTAGCTGTGCAATGAGCTCTCTTAAAACTGAAGCTCTACAAGCATTGTGGCTATCTGTGGCAGCCCCTGATTAGTGACTACTTCGCTGATGATCAAAAGACTGGGAACGATAGCTGTCTAACCATCTGATCAAACCGTATTAATTAGCTCTACAGCCAAAATATAATGATAATGTATCAGCAGCAGTGGTTCAATTTATATGACTGCTTTGTCATATTTTAGCTGTAGAGCTAGTTAGTATATTTTGATCATGTAATGAAAGATGCTGCATTGTGTTCTTTGAGTGCTATATTAAGTTGAATTGTTAAAATCCTTCACATTTTTTCCTATATCCGGACTGCAGTGGTTGATACAGAAAGCTGCTAAGACAAAAGAACAAGACATTCCTACGTGAAAAATATGAACAGCAAGTAGCACAGGACCACGTTTGATGCATGAAAGAGCTACAAATACTGAACAGATAAAGTGAGGCTTATTATCTCTTACTTTGTGCTTCAGGAGTTTGAATATGCTAAGAGACTTAAGAGTTCAAGTGCTGTAGCAGGAGTAATCTGGAGAGCAAGAAACATTGCCTAAGTGCCGGGGCTGTCAGGCTGTCACATTCCTACCTGGGCTGGCTCTCAGACAGAAGGGTGGCCAGAGGTCTGCAAGTGTCTTGAACGCTGTGCACACCACCAGCAAACTCAGAAAATGTTAACGCTCCAAGGTTTGGGATTTATTTTTTTTTTAAATAACATTTCAGTCATTATAGTTAATATTCAAGGCTTAGGGTGGCTTTTTTTTTTTTGCCTATAATTGTAAGATATCTAGGCTTGGAATATGTTACTTGGGGAGTGTGTGGAGGGTGTCTGTTTTTCCTCTAAATTCTTGATTAAGTTTCCTGTTGCTTAACGTTAAACAGTATGCAAGGTGGGAGTCAGTATCTTCCGTAGTCTGAGAAGGAGAAGCATCTTTTCTCATGGTAAGAGTCTCCACAGCTTTCTGATGAAAGCGAGCAAGCTTCTTGCTGTGGGCAAATTGGTGCAGTTCCTCTCAAGTTGATGAAAATCTGGCTTTCAGGAATTGTTTAGCAAGTGTTTCTTGTTTTGGATATTTTCTCTTTTCAGACCACTTGTCACTATTGGTCAGTCAAACACTTCCAGCAAGCTGGGAACACTCTGTTACGGAGTTACTGGTACAAATACCCTTGTCCCAGCTAATGCAATATTAAATGCAAAAGAACTTTATACAGTTTTGTGATACGCTTTCAAGTCTGAAAGGAACTCATTTTTGTTAAGGAACATGCCAGGGGTCTGGAAACTGTCATCATATGAGACTTAAAAATATGTTGTACAACAAAGATCTTGACTTTTCAAGAGTTTGGGACATTTTGGAGGGTGGCCTGGTGCTTGTCTCATTTTAGGTTTTGGGATCAACTTTGTTTGGGGTTTGGTTTGTTGGTTGTTTTTTTTTTTCATTTCTAAAGCTACTTCCAGTTTGATATTTTTTTCTTCAAAACTTCCTGCTTTTTTAAGGGTCCCAGTTATATTATGTGCTCCTGACTAAAGTCAGAATATATGTGTGGAGCCAAGTCTGTTACATGCTGCTGAAAAAAAAAGGTCAGTTTTCTATCATTCATTTATTCCCTTGCTTTTCTATTTCTACACGAATCACTTCATCGGCAGGCTATAATTTATAGCTTTCTCCCTGTAATAGAAGTGCAAACACTTAATTTTACTGACATAAATTGTATGCAAAGGACATGGTTAAAGATAATCAGGCTTACGAGCCTGCTCTTGCAGCCCTCAGACTTAATTTGTACCTTATACAAGAAGAAAAATAATAAATGAAAAAAGAATGGTGTAAGGGAGTGTGACAATTAAAATGGGTGGGTAGGGAGGAGGGAGATCTTTTCCTTGGAAACTTTTTCCTTGGAAACTTAATTAACTCCGGATGAATCCCACAAAAATTCTCTATAATGAAATAATCTGCAATTTATCTCTCAAAGTGTTAACTCTTTATGTTTTGGTGAAATAAAAGAGAAATAAGTACACAACCACCTTTCTGTACAAGGAATTAAAGAATAGAAAAGAAAAAAAAAAAAGCCCTAAACAATGAGAAGAGACGTTTATAAAATGAGAGGCACCGTGCACTGAAATCTGGGACAGGGGGCCAGCAGGAACCCAGCAACATGTCTGGGTAAAACAGGAAACCCCAAATCCAGTGAGCTGCTTTGTAATTTAAGATGCCGATCTCGGTGTCTGTAACGCTAGTAATGTGTAGTTTCTGAAAGCTAGGATGACACAAAACCAGTGTGGGAAGGAGGGAAAGCGACCTGCAATGTGGGATTGTTTGGCTTTTAATGAAGGAGAGCTGAGAAGTTAATTGTACCCACGCTTATTTTTATGAATGCAGGTAACCCGATCCCGTGACATCTATGGATGAGGCTCACTCTTCAGCTTCCCGTGAAGCTTGGCACGGGGGCTGCTATTATGCACAGACCCACAGGAGACACGGACGCTATAGAGGCAGCAGGCAGCCCTTGTTTGCTTTCGTCATTTAGCTCCAGAGCTGCGATTAGGTTACTTCTGTCAAACTCAGGCATGCTTAGGTATGCATCTTGCAGTAAGATTCTCTTATTTTAGGTATTATTTGGAAGCTCCAACCCATGTGCTGTAAGGAAAAGCAGCCACTCCATTCACCTACCAAAGTAAATGTACTGGTGTTAGAGTTTACTGTCTTCTTCAGTGCCACTCTAATTAGCATCAGCCCTCTTAGGACAAGGATCCTGTAGATCTCTCTGAGAATCATCACAGAGGGAAACACTATGGACTACTTCTACCATTAACATAATTTGCCTCCCAGTATCATCTGGATTATTTTTTAACCCAACGGAATCTTTAATTAATTTAAAATCCCTTTGGCATCTGTTTCCCAGATATTTAAAAACAGCAAGGAGAAAAACCTTCATTGTTTTCCATAGTATGCTGTCAAAACATCAATTAGAAAGAGGAGGAAGGTCGTTTAATGAATAACCACCTTGGCAATAGAAAAGAAATTAGTGTTAATTATAAGCATTATAAGCATTTTATACAATAATTTTTCTGAAATAATGCTCCCAAATATCTACTGGAAATCTAGCAGCTTCTCCAGACATAATGGATCCAATTTGCTCCTGGATATTGATGCAATTCCATTCTGGTTGGTGGTCATGATTTGAAATGACTATATTCTGTTTTTTCCCATTATATTTAAGAACTAGGAAACTCCAGCAATAGAGAACGTGTTCAGAAATGCCAGAAGCCCCTGCATCAGAGCCTGCCTGCTTAGTTGCCAGAGTCAGAAAAACACTCCAGAGGTAGACAGAGGATCAGTTAGCACAGCATATCTCGCAGCAGATTTCATTTGAAAGATTCCTATTAAGCAGAGGACTCTGAAAAAGTTGACTTAAAACCACGGAAACCAAAGAAAATCTTTTTCTGGTCTCCAAGAATACTTCTGTTGGGCTACAGGAGCCAAATGGTGCAACCTGTGAACATCTCTCTCATCACTGGTGACCTAAACCTGCTGATTGCACCTGTTTTGTGCTGGAGCATGGCAAGGAACAACAGTTTCTTTTTTCTGATGAAACTCAGAAAAAAAATGCCTATTAATGCTTTTTAAACATGGAAACTGCCTGGTGATTTTTCTGCAATGTCTAAAATGTCACGGCCCCAGCAATAGACACAACATATCCAGGTTTTCAAAACTGATGTTTGTGTGTCATATCTATAGAGCAGAATATATGACTCTTGCTTTTCATGCAAGAGTTAACAACTATTAAAATAGTAGGGGTATTCATCCACTAATATCAGCACTATAACATTGTGATGCTCTCCTTCATTTTTACTTCTGCAGCTTGAATGAAGAAATTCCTGTGAATTATTGATCTGTTTCAGAGCCGCTTTAGAGAGAACATCTCAGTCCTGGGTGAAAACTTGGACAGCAGCCAGTCAGTGGAAAAACTCCCAAGTCAACACAATATTTACTTTAAGATCCTAGTCTCTATAATATGAGCTCACTCTAGATGAGAGACCTGTGCTGTAGCTCTGAAGCCCTTTCTTCACTCTAGACTTTCCTTAGCATGGATCAAAGACAATCTTCACACAAGCTGGTTTTCTTTAATTAGCACTCAATGACAATAATGTTGTGCTATCAGAGCCAAAGTCAAAAGGAAAAGAGGAATATCCTCCAATTGCATTACACTGGAAGTGATGTCAGAATCTCTCTTCTTCTTTAGCTTCTTGCTAAAGAGCCTACAAAACATTAGTGGCCACATATATATATGTGTGTGTATATATATGTTGTCTTTTATTTCTATCTACTTATGAAACCTTATAATTTCATTGTATACAAAAAGTAAGTTTAAGCAAATACAGTTAATGTGTATTTCAGAGAATTTTTATATGTGAAGATGTATTTAGAAACTAGAAGGTTTCCCAATTATCTGTCCCTATTCACCTAGACATAGTTGAATCTGAGGCAAAACCATAGACTCATAGAACAGCCCGGGTTGGAAGGGACCTCAAAAGATTGTCTGTTCCAATCTTTTATGGGAAAGTGAGCCTAGATGAGATTATCTAGCACCCTGTCCAGTCACATCTTGAAAACCTCCAGTTATGAGGACTTTACCACGTCCTTGGGCAGGTTGTTCCAGTGATTGATTCTTCTCACTGTAAAAATTTCTCTTTTATACTGAGATGAAACCTCTGCTGGTGCAACTTGTACCCATTGCCCCTTGTCTTTTCTATATGGCCCCTTGTGAAGAGAGAGCCTCCATCCTATCTGCAGCCTCCCTTTAAGTAGTGGAATACTGTGATGAGGTCCCCCTTGAGCCTTCTCTTCTCCAGGGAGAAAAGGCCTAACTCCTTCAGTGTTTCCTCATACAGCAGGTTCTCCAGCCTTCTCAGATCCTGTTTGTGGCCCTTCTTTGGACCCTCTCCAGTCTGTCTGCACTCTTCTTGAATTGCAGGAACCAGAACTGGACACAGTACTCTGGGCACGGCCTGACCAGTGCTGAGTAGAGTGAGATAATCACGTCTCTATCTCTGCTGGTAATGTCCCTTTGGATGCAGCCCAGGATCCGATTTGCCTTTGTTGCAGCAATGTGCTGTTGACTGGTGTCCAGCTTGTTGTCCACCAGGACTCCCACGTCCCTTTCAGCAAGGCTACTCCCCAGCCACACAGAGCCTAGCCTGTACTGGGCTCTTTGGTTCCTCCATCCCAGGTGCAGGGCCTTGCACTTGTATTTGTTAAACTAAAGTGACGAAACTAACTATTGCATTTTAGTTTTGTCATTTGAAAAGCACCTTATTGATCAGCACAGTATGAGACTGGGATATTCAAGCAGCATATGCTTCTGAAATGGTAGTGATAGTAATGAGTATTTTGTAGGCCTAAAACAAGACAAAAATAAACATCTTAGGAAACTTGAGTATAAAATTTTTAACAGAAATTGACATCTTTCCTTTAAAAACTTTTGAAGACAGTTTAATGAGTCTGAAACATGAATCCATATTGGAGCTAACTCAACAAATTAGAAAGACTTCTTAGAACCGGAGTGGGAGTATTCATACTGAAACAAGCTAACAAAATAAATAGTACAAATAAATAGATTTTGTTAAACATGAATGCACTTTTTTTTTCTAAATCAGACAGCATTGCCCACTTCCATACTGATGGTGATTTCGGAGTGCAGTCTCAGTGAACAAGTTTGAAAACCAAACAACACTGGGTTGTTTTTTTTTTGCCAAGGGTAGAATAACAGAGCACAATCCTCTGCTGATTTATATGAAGCCACAACAGCAATGTTAGATTAAGTTAGCTTGGAAATTTGGCATATTAAGTAGTGGTCAGCTATGTGCGTTGCTCAGCTCCACTAAGCAGTTCATGATTCAGAGGAAATTTAAACTTCTGATTCAGTTGCATGCACTGAAAAGGTTAGGTTTCACCCTTTCTTCCACTGAACAAGTGTAAAGTCAGGTTTTATTAGCAGTGCAATCATATCCTTTGTATTTTATCAAATAGCAAGCATTTTCAGTCAATCTTTAAGAAAGTTCTTGCTCTGCTAACTGCTACAAACTGTTAACATAACAGAATTCAAGAATGATGCTTTTTGCCATCTCCAGCTAGCTAAGGTACTCTGTCTCATTCTGGTGCGATATTACATGAATGAAGCTATGCTCATCTTTGTCACTTTTTGTCAGGGCCAGAGTAATACACGGGGTGGGAAAGGACATCCTAAGCAAAGTTTGTCCCAGTGCTTTTCTTGGCACCATGTCAGAGCACCTCTTCCATAAATTTGTCAAGCTCCATCTTACAACTGCTCACCTGGGCACAAAGCCTGACAGCCCTAGTGCTGGCTGTTAAAGCATAGCCAGAAACACATCATAGCAGTCCACTGGTGGTGGTTCCAGCTTCCCACAAGAGCACACATAAATCTACTTGCATATGACACTGATTCTTCATGCCAACAGATCCAGTACTTGCAGGAGATCCAATACCCAACATGTTGCTGAGAGCTCTAGGCTGAAAATCCTCTCTTGAAAGCCTCCCCCTGAGGTGCTGGTGGTCATCCTGCTGCTCCCGAAAAGAAGCGAAATGAAGGAAAGGAAGTCCTAACTCCCAGCCTGAGCCAGGGTCTTTGTCCCCCTGGGCTTGCGTGGCTTCGCAAACATCCCTCACACCTCTGACTTTCCTCCCATTCACACCGCACCTTGGAGGTGAGACAACCGCCTCCAGGAGCATCTCACATTAAAGTTAGGGTTTTTACAGTTTAAAGAGAAGGACAAGTAGGGCTGAGACCTAGGCTTTGACATTGATTTAATGTCCAGTGTGATCTCATCCAAAGAGCAAAAACTAAGTGCCTCTGATAGATGTTCCCAGTGTTATTTTATATATCTATCAAAAATACTGTGTTGATCTGAACCTACACCAAGCCAAACACATTCCACTACTGAAGCAGTATCAGATCCAAGAGCAAAAATCCCAGGGTATAATAAGGAAACGTTCCTATAATAAGGAAACTGACTTCAGCCTGTGCTGGCCTGAGCCCTTATTTGGCAATTTTCCTGAATGATGAAAAAGGAAAAGCCAGCATGCATCTTCTCCTGGGAGACAGAGAGCATCTTGTCTGCCTCTCATTCAAGCTTTCAAACAATAATTCTCCTTTATAACTGTGTATTGTTTCTGGCAATAATTATGGATATAAAGCCAGATAAGTTTGGTGTAAATTAGCATCGCTCTGTGAAGTCACTGGAGCTGTGCCAGTATATACCAGTTGAAGGCATGGCACATAATGTGATGTCCCTGGAGCTGTGCCAATATATACCAGCTAAAGGCACAGCCCGTAATTCTGTACATCAGCATCTTCACGCTGCACTTCTTCATCAACAGCTGCTACATATTCTAAAAACAGAAAGCAGAGTCCTGCCTTTCAAGGTCTGGGGAGCATGGCCTGTTTTCTCACTACGACTATTTTACAGTGTCTTTGAGAAACAGACACCATAGGTGATTAAGGTTTCTGGGCCCCTTCCCAGTGCAAATAGTAAATAATACTTGTATTTGATCCATGAAGTACCTCTTCATGTCAAAGGTGGTTTGAACCAAGTGTTCTGGCATCCTCCTAAACTCTAAAAGATGTGGTGAGGTCAAGCTGCTGCCTTCAGCTCCTCATATACAGTCATTTGGTACACAGGAGGCTCTGACCATTTTACTGCATACAAAAGGCACCTGCACCTCCTGCCTACATCTGACGTACATTAGAAGGCAGGTGCTCAGGCATAAGGGATATTTATATTTGTTCAATGATTAATATCATTGCACATTTTAATGTTTGATGAATATCACCGTATATGTAGTCATAGTTTATTGAAGTAACATCTTTCCCTGCTTAAAACTCCAAATTCTAAGCTCCAGAAGATATTATTAATTATATTTGCAATCTGCAGTCACTGTGTTCTGACCTGTATTCTAATACAGGACACGAGCTTCACTACGAGGTATTTACAACTAATGCTGACACAGGTAGTAAAACTTTTTTTTTTTCTCTGCCTCATCTAATTTATTCTAGAGTCAGCTACATAGCTAAAGCTTGTAACTGCCACCCCCATACTAATACTTGAGCTGGACCACCTAAAAGCACGTCTGTTACGCAAATACAAATGAGGACAATTGCTAAGGATCAGTGTTTCCCAGCAAACAATGTAAGCTTTGTTCAGCTGATACGTGCTTGGGTTTTGTTGGTTTTGTTTTCTTCCTCTGAAAGAGTGGTAGCATAAGTACAGCCTTCCTATTTTGTCTTGGAGCCTGGGATCATAAGACTGTTGAGTGCGATTTCTTGCCTTATCTAAACCTCTCAGTGATGGTCGCTCGGGAACAGACAGGCAATGCCACAGACGTTCCCAGACAGGAAAAAGTGGCCCCAGAGGAAAAGATTGAGCAGGTCTTTGCTTAAATGGATCTGACAGCTTTGCTTAGAGAAAGATGTTTGTCCCTGTTTATGGACATGTCCTTTTCCCCCCTTATGATTCCCAGGACCAGCGTTACTTTTTACTGTGTGTCTGACTGTCTGGGTAGGGAGCCTGAGGGTCGTGTGTCCCACAGGCAGTGGGGATGGGTGAGAAACAAATCCCCCAAGACTGCTATTTGCAAAGGGCTTGAGTCTTTTCCATAACATTTCCATTATCCTATTTAAAGTTTAATACTGCAATGATGGGAGTCTTTCCATTTATTTCGATGGAAGTAGGGTCAGTGGCTGCCCTAACCTGCACATGCATATGTATTTTCACATGAACCCTCCTCAGGCTGGAAGACCAAAAATGTCAAAAACTTTTTGCTGGTATTTAAGTCACAAAGTGGAAATTGATTGTTAATAAACTTCTTGTCCAGATTCACAAATTTATTTTTCAAGTTGTGCTTTATATTCTTTTACCTGTCAGATATGATAGCGACTGTATTATTTTCAAAACCAAAATATTCTATGGACTTTATTTTTTGCTGTCAATATTTGCATTTTGAGTGCCTCTAACAGAAGTAAATGAACCTTCAGCCAAAGTTTAATTTTAGAAAGGATATATGGTGTCTTGCTTGAAGATTTTCTTAATCAGTCAGATTTGTCCCGACTTTCAACTCCAGATAAGAAAATAGATTATTTTATCAAAAGGTTTTACTGTGTGTGGGTTTTAGTGCCAACCAAAAATGGCTCCCAGTATCTTAGTTATTAAAGTCATATTTGCTGGTGATTATAGCTATTTCCTGCATAAAATGAAGTTTCCACAAATACTTAATAAGTCAAAAGAAGTCAAGCAAATAGCATGCCTCTGGAAATATGAAATAGATTAATATTTTTCTGAGACCTGAGTATCTCCATGCACTGGGTTAAATGTGTGCAGGAGCTTATGTTTATTCCTGATAAAGTCTAAAATATCCCGGGTCTAATTAAGCTTCCCCAAGTACATTGTTCCCCGTGTTCCAAGATGCTGAAAAAAACACAGTTTTCAAAGCTGGAATGGAACACTGTTCCCTGTCCTTTCCCAGCTACAGTGCCTGACAGGAGACCATCCTGTACCTCTGATATTTCTCAGGGAGATTCTTTGTGCCCCTCTTCCCCTGCTATCATACAAATCTTAGCAGGACAGCAATATAAACAACCCCCTGGCCGGATCCTGGGGAAATGACGAGGGTCAGAAAGCCAAACAGGAGGCAAGGGGTGATCCCAGTACTGATGGAAGCCAGAGGTAGGACACAAGGCCCTTGAAGGACAAGGGCTCATGTGAATTCATACAACAGAGAAGAAGGAGCGAGTCAGCCACTGCACACAGTGGAGTATGTTTAGTTAATAAGCGGTGGCTATATCTTTGCTCTCTCCTCTTTGGTGTAGAGGAGCCAGCCACTTTCCACCACTAGATAGATTTAGAAATTAGCCTTCAGTTGTGACCATAATATATGAACTCTAACTGCTCTTTAAAAACCCAGAGATTTTTATAATATCTGAAGTCACTTTAATCAGTGTTTTTGCTGAGATTTTTGCTATAAACTTTTAAATAACATAAATATAATAGATAACTTTTTTCTAAATGCTGATCTAACATACTTTTTTCTAATACTGTGGCTGTAAATCAGAGTAATATGGTTATTGTAAAATTATTGATATTGACTTCAGTCCACACATTGTAGGAATAATCTTTTGAAAGTGCACTAGGCTGGTCGGAGATGAAAGGAACTTTAAAAAATGACAAAACAAAACAAAACAAAAAGTTATTTCAATGCTTTTTCTTCTCTTTCCCACAATCACGTATTTCTGAAATAAGTGCCTGCAGGGCTGGATCCAAAGCTCTTTGAAGCTGAAGGGAAACGTGCTGTGGAGCTTTTGTCTGAGCCCTGTGGGTGCTCCCTGTGCCTCAGGTTCAGAAGCCCACCATAGCTGCCCACTGCAGAGTGGCTACGCTTGGTGGTTCCAAGAAGTTGATTAACAAAGTGATTTGGATCCTGATAGCCCTGTGTCTTTTATGTTAAATTTCTTTCACAAGGACAAAAGAAGGTGTCTTTCCTTTGACTTCAGTGAGTAAAGCTGAATGTAAGAAGAGTATATTGAAATAGCCATAATGACTGTCAATGAAGAAGCAAAATCAATAAGCCACAGCAGTGTTAGTATTCACAAAACAAATGACAGAGACTTGAAGGAAAGCTTGAAGTCCAGAGTCAAAAAAATAAAAGCATAATCCTTGATGCAGGCATAAACAATTATTTGCCTGCAGCTTTTCACTGGAAAGAACCACAAACTTGTGAACACGGACAGAGTATGATCTATTGAGCTATTAGTGGCCACACCCCACCAAATAATGGCAGAGTTTTAATTATTTAGAGCCATATCCTAAGGTCCTAATTAATTTTTAACCCTGGCAAACTGTTATGAAGTTGATCAAAGGTACCATCTGAAGGACTTGGCATATTGTAGCTTACAAACAGGCAACCACCACATAATTCTCTGAGGAAATTTGGCCAAATGGGTTTGGGCAGCTGCAAATTAGAGTGGAGTTTTGCTGGTTTGTTCTCCTTAATGAAAATCTCATTAAAAGTCCCAGAGATACAAATGATTTACAAAAGGCAACATATTCAAGGCCCTCAGTGTCCACCTGACTCATTTTTCACATCTGAAAAGTCTTTCTTCTCTCTCCAACCAAACTTTCAGCAAACACTTCTGTACACAGCTGAGCTTGGCAATTACTCCCAGGAGTGCGGCTAAACTGGACGTTGTCATGACGTAGCGTGACATGGTTGCCTTTGACATCAGTACAGGGAGTATAAAGGTCCCCATCTACCAGTGTTTGCCCCCAGCTTCCAGCATTTTCACAGCTGGTTGCCTGTTCTCTGGCCCACGTACAATATCCTCACACCATGTGTATCACCGCTTGTTGACTGGAGGAAGAAGACAATTCCAGATGGATTTCTGCAGCCGATTACTCTCTTTAGGGACTCCCCAGAGAGTTCATAAGTTGAAGTGGGCTCCTAAAAAAGACGAGCAGGACACGCAGTCCTTTGGCTACAGATAACATTGCAGCTGAGTAGAGTGATTTCTCAATAGACATTGACGTGCTTACTTTTTTCCCTGCTTTTTCTTCCAACAACATATCTGCAGGTAGTTTGCCATTGTCTCAGGTTTACTCCCAGTGAAGTAGAACATGTGGGAGGACTCCAGCATTTCCAGAATGTCATCTGCAAATGCAACCATCCCCCTGTGCAATAGTATGCTTAAACTCTGAAAATGGGAATGAAGTAGCGACCTTGAGCTGCCCTCCCTTCTCCTCAGTGTGAGCCTTTGGTCTATTGGGAAGGTGAGAGACCTCAGAAGCTTATAAAACAGCCCAGACCATGGCACTTACTCACTTTCCCTCCTCATCTGCCACGGGGCTCACAAACACCCCTTGAAGTTTCTGAGCAGCCTCGTGTTGGCTTCACTGGGAGTTGGATTGGGCGCGCAGGCACAACTCCAAGTCTATTCCCAGCAAGGCAGTGTTTCTGGCCTCTGTTAATTGGGAACTTGGAACCTTCTGCTCGTTTCCAAACCTAAGGGCTCCAGCTAGGGCGTACAAAGTGCTTAAGCCATGCCAAGAAGCCAACTAGAATAATTTTCTTCGCGAGAGTTAATTATGTTAAATTGGGTGCCCTGCTCCGAGGGATTCAACCACAGAGGCAGGCACGAGAGAAGGAGTCGAGCCAGTTTTGCATGAGCAGATAGTGAGGACGGTGATTACGCTGGTCTGTGAGAAATCTGGGGCTGGCGAGCTATCCGCGCATGATGTCATCTTTCCCAGACTTGTGAAAAGGTTGCGAGGACCTGCTGCAACCCTCCCAGAAAGGCTTGGTCTTGTTGCTCCTGGATTTGGAGTGCATGGCTGCCTGGGCACACAGCTCATTAGGGAGATATGTGTAAGGCAAACAAACCCCACTCCAGGAGCGTGGTTATCTCATGGCACAGAATGCCACATGCCCGCAGATCAAAGCCGGTGGGAACAGATGCTGTTAGCAGAGCAGCAGCTGCACTCAGATCCTGTCCACACCCTTCCTGTTTGCAGTGGCCAACCCGGGGGCTATTATGTTCCCAACAGGGCGATGATTGCCCCTCCTTCCCACCCCTGCTGCCATTCTCCGGGGAGGGTGTACTGGCGCTCGCCTCTCTGTCTGCCTTCGGGTTCTCATTGTTTCTTTCGGAAGGTGCAGATAGTGCACTAGACACTCCTTGGCTGGTGCTTTGATAAGGGACTGGAAATTGTTTCATGCGTTATACAGAAGCTCGCTTGAAAGAAGGAACTCTACCCAAAATAACAAAACTGACCTCAGGAGTCATTATTTTCTTTTAAGGAAGGAGCTTGCACCCATCCAGACTGGAAAAGAAAAAGGTCAGCGAGGCCAGACTGTTTTCTAATGCACTGGAGTAAGGTGGCATTAAACTTAGTGATGTTACTGTGCTTTCCTGCAAGTGCTCTGGAGACCAGATTCCACCTCTGTGTGCAAGGAATTCTCTATTTCCCCACCCTCCTGCAATTCCACCTGTTATCCAAGTCATCTACATCAAGTTTGGCTTAACCAAACCAACCCTAACTGCTGTTTAAAGCAGTAGTGCAGTCTTACTTGCAGTACTGTAGAAAGAACTGCGCTCACTGTAAAAGGAAATTACTTGGAAAGCAGATGTTCAATGAGAGGATCGGGGTGAGAAGGAGGCATGTTCCTTTTCAGCCTGGCTGTCTAATAGCTTTTGATCTGTCCATTAGTTTATGATCAATTCAACCTGTAAAATACAGCAAACTTGACTCCCACTTTCACTTGTGAAAAGCGGGAATAATTGCCACGGGCATCAATGGGGCGAATCAGTGGGATTTAGATTTTAAAACGCCTTCTGATTTGTATCTGTAACAAAGACAGAATTCCTTCAGGCAGCTTTGGTCTGGCCTTGTCAAGGGGTAACAGGAGCGTTCCTACAGGTAAAGCATCTCCCACCCTGCTTCCAGTGTGAAGCCTAGTTAGTTTGGAAGAGTCATCATCTTCAAAATACTGTTTTAAATACACTGCTGGCAGGTACAGTTTGTGGTTTATTTTTCCATGGTGCTTGCAAGTTCAACAACAAACCCAACACAACTGGATATAATCTAAGCTCTCTTCTCTCACTCAGGACAAATATGATGTTATATAAAAATTAAAGTAAAAGTGACAACCACTAGCTTAGCTTCTTGGCAAGTCTTTGTTTTCTGCCTTACTGTCTCATATAGGTGAAACAAAGTAGCAAACAGGTTGATGGCAAAAAAGTCAATTGCATTACCTCACATCAAAGAGAATCATACGATGCTCTAAGTGACCCAGCCAGTGTGACTGAATGGACAAAATAATGCTAAAAATACGATGGGCAGATAATTATAAAGTATGCTTTGTATTTTAGGATCTCCTTAAGAGAAGACATAATCTGAACTGCTCTTTCAAAAACAGATTTGAACTCGTTCAGAGTTACAGCAGAAAGTGGCAGGTGCTTGGCACGATGGGGACTATGTTGGACCACGGGGCACCTATGCTGTAATACGCTTGTTCAACTTCCCCTGAAAGCTCTGCTCCTTGCCCACTCTTCAAGACAAGATATTGGATCACATAGAGAGAGGTTTTGCTGTTGATAATGTCCCCAACGTCTTTGCATTATACTTTTTACAATTCAACTTCTATCTTTACATCCCACCGTCAAACGCTCTAGATGATGGCTTTTAATGGGAGTGCCAAATACACTGGCATCCCTAAGTTTATCTATGATAATGAAAAATGCTGACATCTGGGAACGTGCACTCAGTCATGAACATTTTTAACTTTCTGAAAGGTCCCTGGCACAGTTTAGCCATGCCAGTTAGCCATTATCCAAAGGAGTTCCTGGTCATGGCTCACACGTGGCCTGTTCTCAATAGGCAGCCTACCTGTGGCCACTCTGCTTTGGAATTTAAGAGAGTTTAATAGTAAGGGAGGTTGCCAGACTACACCTCCAGCTTCAGGGCCAGAGAATGGGCTTTAGCACTGTTTAGTTTACTGATACAGATGTAGCCAATGGCTTAAAAGAAAACCCCTCCATGTTTTCTTGATTAATCTTTCCTTGAAATAATACTGCTGAGGGAAACTCCCTGCCTACAAATCCTAGATCAGGCTCTCTCTTTCCTGGGTGTTTTGTCTCTATTCGTTTGTTATTTTCCCTGACAGCTTATTTGTTTTCCCAGTTGTACTCCCTGGCTGCTGGATTGTGCAAGTCGAACTGGAACTGTCTTTTCCCATTTCCTCTGTCTCTGGTGTTTCCTCCCTCATCATCATTTTACACTGTGGCATTTGCAGGAGCAGCTTTCCTTTCTCATCATCGCAGCCAGTACGTGCCAACTGCAGCCACCCGAGTGGGAAGGAGGAGGAACACTCAAGCTCTGCCTAGTGGTCGCTGTTGGTCCCTCTCCTGTGCAGAGACTGCCCCATGCTGCAGCTGTGGGCTGGAGGTAAACTGCTACAAGCAGGGGTTTCTCGCAGGGGCAGAAGAAAAGGCTTGGTGTTTCACAGTGATCAAAATAATGGAAAAGTATTTATAGTGGTAAATACTGGCAAGGTGTGTTGAACAAGAAAAGCAATTCTTTCTAAATTTTTGGGGATGGCAGGACCATCTGGGTTATGCTGGCTTTCTGCACAGCACTGGCCACAGGATCTCAGCTGTATCTTAGAGTTGAGTTCCTACTTCAAAAAGGTGAAGGACTTGGGGGTGTTGGTTGGCGAGAAGCTCAACATGAGCCAGCAATGTGTGCTCGCACCCCAGAAAGCCAACCATATCCTGGGCTGCATCAAAAGAAACATGAACAACAGGTCGAGGGAGGTGATTCTGCCCCTCTGCTCCGCTCTCATGAGACCAAACATNCTGCTCCGCTCTCATGAGACCCAACATGGAGTACTGCATCCAGCCCTGTGGCCCCCAACGGAAGAAGTACATGGACCTGTTGGAGCAAGTCCAGAGGAGAGCCACGAAGATGATCCAAGGGCTGGAGCACCTCTTGTATGAAGACAGGCTGAGAGAGTTGGGGTTGTTCATCCTGGAGAAGAGAAGGCTCCGGGGAGACCTTATAGCAGCCTTCCAGTACCTAAAGGGGGCCTACAGGAGAGCTGGGAAGGGACTCTTTATCAGGGATTGTAGTGATAGGACAGGGGTTAATGTTTTTAAACTGAAAGAGGGCAGGTTTAGATTAAATATTAAGAATAAATTCTTTACTCTGAGGGTGGTGAGATGCTGGAACAGTCTGCCCAGAGAAGGTGGGGTTGCCCCATCCCTGGAGGTGTTCAAGGCCAGGCTGGATGGGGCTTTGAGCAACCTGATCCTAGTGGGAGGGGTCCCTGCATATGGCAGGGGGGTTGGAACTACATGATCTTTAAGGTCCCTTCCAACCCAAACCATTCTATGATTCTAACAGTTTGAAAATACGTTAGACTTTAAAAAAGTATGGCTTCTGATCTCCGCTGTCAGAATTTGTTTTGGTTTTAGTTTTTTCACCCAAATTCTCTGTAAGGCAAGAAGCTGGTCTCTGTCCTGCCTTGCACAGTTTGCTCCCCTGCACAGCAGCACAGCCTCAGCAGGTTAGTGTAGAATATCCTCCAGGCACACACAACAGGCTGCCAGGATGAGATTCCCAGCTTCAAGTGCCTTGAATCCCTTCCCACTGCAGGTCAAGTCCCCAGGTTTCTTATCTCTGAGTGGTCAGAGCAAGAGAATCATCTAAGCAAGAGAACCATCAGATGCAATGTGCCCATCCCATTTTGCTCAGAGGAGAAGTCTCACACAAGGATAGACTGTGTCTCCTCTCTGGAGGAGCACAACAGGTTTGCAGCTCTAACCCTGCTCTGACAGCTGGAATTGGGCAGGATTTCCAACACAGTTCCACATTTTTTGTCTTTTGTCCGTTAGCTGACTGTTGATGACTTTCTGATCGGGGGGCTCAGCATGCTTTGTTGAAGCAGTGGAGTGGTGATCTTCAGATTACATTCTGGGGGCCAAGCACCCAGTTTCTAGGGGTGTGTGTGTCTTTTTCTGGGATCTAGCTCCAAACAACTAACTGTGAAATACAGTTCAGGGAGCTAAAAGCCACAGAAGGAAAGCAGCAACACAGATCATAGAATGGTTTAGGTTGAAAAGGACCTTGAAGATCATCGAGTTCCAACCCCCCTGCCATAGGCAGGGACACCTCCCACTAGACCAGGCTGCCCAAGGCCACGTCCAGCCTGGCCTTGAACACCTCCAGGGATGGGGCCTCAACAACCTCTTGGGGCAACCTGTTCCAGTGCCTTACCACCCTCAAAGTGAAAAACTTCTTCCTAATGTTCAATCTAAACCTGCCCTCTTCCAGTTTAAAGCCATTCCCCTTCGTCCTATCACTACATGCCCTAGTAAAAAGTCCTTCCCCAGATATTAGTGAAATTGCTGTCTTATGACTGCCCTCGCCACACCTAGCCCAGGTCAAGAAACCAACAGGAAAGAATTTTTATATTTACAATACAGCACAATCAAGCAATAACACCAAGACATTTTAGAAGACAAGTGACGATCGTGTGCATGGCTGTATGTGTATGCACATGTGGCAAGTACAGGCACACAGACACACACCCACACACACTGCAGAAGGCATGAGGTGCCAGAATGCTGTGAAGTCTGGTTGCAGAGAAGTGAGATTTTGGTGTGTTTTCTAGTTAACAAATGAAAAAGTGTTTCTCAAACACCATTCAGGATCCCAGCATAAGCCAAGAACCTTTATATATCTGTGGCTGTGGCTCTGAAAGGCTGCTGCTGGCAGAATGGCAGAGTGTAGCAGGGTGCAGAAGAGCTCCACATCTTTTTTTTTTTTTTTTATAACAGTGAATGACAGTGTTACTGAATAGTTAATAAAATACAAAACTGAAGAAGTTAAGTTTCATCTTGTTTTGATGGCTATGCTAGGACCAATCTCTCTTAGATTTCCTAAGAAGCACTGCTAGTTAGTCCATAGATTTCATTTAGGTTCTGCATCAAAAGAATGAGGAGTTTGATACAGAAAGTACCTGTTTGTGCCAAGAATCATAGTATTGCTGTCACAGGAACTGATGTTGAGAAACTCCAAAACTGAGCTGATATTTGAAGAAGTCTCTGTGCTGCTACAAGATGAAATGGGAAGGAAAATGAGCTACAGGGCT
This sequence comes from Anarhynchus alexandrinus, assembly GCA_008711295.1. Lineage (NCBI taxonomy): Eukaryota > Metazoa > Chordata > Aves > Charadriiformes > Charadriidae > Anarhynchus > Anarhynchus alexandrinus. The sequence continues at coordinate 2,131,005 of VUYV01000147.1, read as the reverse complement.
CTACTCAGGAGGAGAGAGCAGGACGCTCCTGGAACTCGCCTTCTGCTTATCTGGAGCCTTGACCCCAGGCTGCACCATTTGATCCGCATGCCTGCGACTGCTGGAGACTTATCTCCTGCAGCAGGAATTTGCCTGTGCCTCATGCACCCATCTTACAGTCCACTTACAAACTGGATTATGGGACTAACACTTCAACACTCACAAGTGGGAAACCTGAGAGCAGGTCATGGTCTCCATCACAGGCGAGGTGTAACAGAGTCAAGTGGGAGGTCAAGCAGAACTAACGGGGTGAGGTACAGCATATTTCATGACTCTTCCCAGCCATAGAGAAGCTAAGCGTTGTCAGTGCAAAGGATCACCAAAAGCATGTTTAGTAGCTTAATAATTAATTATGTAATTGAATATAAGTCATTTTATCCTCCTTCTCTCCTTCCTAAATTTGATCTTTACAATACAATTTTATACAGATAATGAAATAAAATTTGATGTTAATTTATCGGGGTTTTATCACCTTGATTGAAGGATAGCATATGTATTTTCTGGTACTGACAGCCAGTTATTTTCTGTATAAGTACCAAGAGGCAATGTTTCTTTGTGATTCAATGGCAGAGATAACAACACACACATAAACTGCATGTTTATGTTACACCACAAATTACAGAAATGTCCCTTTGTAGCAGGTGAGAATGGATTTCCATCCTCTGATGAAGAAAACCTAGTTCAGTTTACAGCTTGTTACCACTCTCTCAAGAAAAGTTATAGTATTTACAAGAATCTGTGACTCTTTTGAGTATAATTCCTCTGGTATACAGCTTCAGCTTACCATTTGTAGGCTTCATTAGCTAGACACTCCATACCATCTGAACCACCAACTCACTTTTTATCAAATATGCCTACCCTTCCTTTTACACATTCTCTGGTGAAGCACAACATACTTTCACACTAAGAAAAGTGCTCCTCAATCCTGTAGGCTGCTTACCTGAAGTGGCTTTTTCAGATCATACCTTAGAATCAAAAACAGAACAAAGGAAAATAGTTTAAGATGAGGCTCGGTCTTCTAAGCTGCCAGATGGGCAGCTCAAGATCTGGTATGTACCTTCAAAAGGCAACCTGGAGGACCTCTCTTAGTCAAGTGCACTATTGTTAATTAGACATTTAATCTCATTACAGCTACAGCACCTGTAGAAACTCTGTAGTAGATAACAGCCTATTATTGGTGGAACCTGAGCACCATTATGAAATGTTATCCTACAAAAGAAGATAGCCACCTCAGATGTGGTTGGGGTTAGGTTCATAAAGAGGATTTCAGTATTGAAATGATTGTTGCTGTAAGTGTGTTGTGCTGCGCTGTGGCGGGGTCCTTAGCATCTAGGCTGGGCACTGGGGCTCTGTAGAGCAGCCTGGGGGAATCATTTAGATATCAAAGACAGGAAGGGTGGATATCATCCAGCTGAAGTGCAGGACTGCCTCTGCTAAGCAAAATGAGATGCTTAAAACCTAGTAGGAATCTCAGCTGAACTTGTAAAGAGATGTCAGCTCAGCCCTCAAAGTGTTTAGGTCCATAAACCCAACTGAAATTAAGAGTTGGTCATAGTAAGTCCTTGTGGATCTGGTCTGTAAGAACTGTTGTGTGGATATCAAAGGAGAAGCCACTGGCTAGAGATGAGGCCAGCAGCTGCCTGTGTGATGCCCCAGGAAATGTATATCCCTGAAGATGAAAGGCCTAGCAGCCAGAGCTGCTTGAACTGCTGGTGAGCACTGGGGAAGGGGAAGATGTCTCCATCCCCACAGGTACCTACCTGGTACTCAGGTGAGATACTTAGTCTCTCAGTGAGGGTGCAGGAGGGCACCCGGCTCTGATGAGGATTTCCAGCCCAGAGGTGAAAAGGCTCCTCAGAGTCATCTCCCAAACCTATAAGGATTCAGACCCACATTGTATCACCTTCCTAGAGCATCTGGCAGCCAGCAAGACCGTTCAGGCTAGGGAAACTGGGAAGCACCATCACCTCCAAAAGCAGTGGCAAGTTGCAGAAAAGAAAGGAAGAGTCATACTGTAAAATTATAAGACTTGTTTGAGAGGAGACTTGACTTCTGTCTTAGAGGAAAAATGAGCTAGATGACAATTGTTTTGTCCAGTACGTTATATCCTGGTCCACTATTATTTCCCCTCCTTCATCTCCCATGCTGAGATATTAGTAATTTTCCACAACTACTGTATGTGGCAGTCCCAAGCCGGTGCTTAGGATCCATTTTTTTTTCGAAACTCTTTTGTTGTATTTGAACGTATTGCTTCTTCCTGCTGCATCACTACCAACGGTGCCATTATTCTAAGGCAAAGCTGATGATTTACTCTTGGTTATGATTTATAGCCTTCTGGACTTTTTATAGAGCTGAGTGTTTCTTAAGGCTTGTGCTGGAGCAGTTGTATCTTCCAGTTTACCCTCTTGGCGAACTGGCAGCCAGCGAACAACATTTCTTCAAAATGGCAGGGGGGGACTGTCCTGAGCAACTTCTCGAGCAACTTCTTGAGTCATTAACTACTGTGGGGGAGAGAGAAGCGGGCAGAGGCAGGAGGCTGCGATCACTGCGAGCAAGCATTCGGTTTCTCCTGGTGACACATGGCTCTCTAAATTAGAGGGCTCTGAATAAAATAAAAAATATCAAAGCCATGTGTCTGCTTGTGGGTGCCACATTCTTTAAGATCACAGTGGCCGTCCTTCTGCACGAATGTCGCAGAAACGGCTCGGTTTCATCCCGCTTGAATGATGTGGCAATATTGTGAAACGCGGGGTGGAAAGGCGTCCCGAAAACAGTCAAGCGAAGAAACCGCCAGAGAGCTGGAAAGCGGCTGTAGAGACCCAAGTGCTGTCACTTTAAAAAGGCGACGGGCCTCGGCGCCTTTGAAATCATTTATCACAGAAGCCGTAACATCTGCCACCATCTTGGATTCATTCGAGAAGTGCGTCTCAGTAGCCATTTTAAAAATGTTTGTTTTCAATTCAAAACACATAATTAAGTACAGGCCGGGGTAGAGTATATGCCTTGAGCTGCTTTCCCTCACCCTGGTTCAGAGCATGGCTTTTTCACAACTATGCACTTTGAATTGAAAGCTTTCTTTTCTTTATTTTCTTTTTTTTTTCCTTTTTTTTCCCTTTTTTTTTTTTTT
>VUYV01000147.1:2065794-2127500 GCA_008711295.1 Anarhynchus alexandrinus | reverse complement strand
AGACAAGAGACACTCAGATGATTTGTGGTCATGGAAGGAATGAGCGACCTTGTTACTAGTCTCCAGAGAGGCTACCAAAAAGGTAGTTATGTATGTCCTTAATATACTGTCCTTAATAAACTATTCAAATCCTTTTTCCAGACTTTCTAGGAGGCACTTCAGAGGGACAGCATGAAGACAGTACTTGTCTGTTTACATTGCCTTCAGTTCAGCCGACTTTTATCACCATCACTGACACATTGCGAACAAGCCTGGGGAAAAGAGGAGCAAATGCTCAGGAATGAGCCACTCCAGACCGGCTGGGGATGGGCTGGACCTGTGGCTCTAACGTTATCTCCTAAACAGACGGGAAGAAAAGCAAGTTGCCAATACAGGGATGAGTTAGAAGCTAAGGCAGTGTAGGTCTCAACCCACTCCCCCGAAGCACAAGAGGTTTTTGTGGGAGGTTGGGAAAAATCCAGAAGAGTCTTTAGGTGGCTCCGAATTCAGTTACCCTTCGTGAGCCTAATTCTTCATTTCCAGGTGTCTCAAATTCTCCATCTGAAAACACAAGTCACACAAGTTCCCTGAATCACCCAGGTGCTCAGATGCTGGGGCTAAATGTGTGCTGGTGCACCATCCCCTTTCCTCAGGTCATGCAGGCACAAGCGAGTAGGTAGGTACTTTGGATGCTTCGCCCTGGAGACCTGCCCCTCGCCTTCCTGAGCATGGTGGTTCCCGTGCTGAGAAAAATCAGGTATACACATGGGCCAGGAGCTGCAGCATGCTTTAACTGCCGATTTTCAGGCTGAGATGGTTTCTGAGTGATGGGCGGACTGGGACTTTGCAATGTGTCATGGTGAGCAAGTATGTGCAGCTCATGTTAATGAAAACCAGAAATAGATGATCTCAGATTTCAGTGACTCCGTGCTTTTAAACATGACATCTTTATTTTAAAACACAATGTGCACAAGGCAGTGTTTCTTTCCTGAAGGTGCCTGGCCAAAGCTGAATTCAGAAGTATGCAAAACAAGAGGAGACCCCTCGTAAGTCTGCAGTGAAATGAACAACAATGAGGTTTTGAATAACTTATGCTACAGGTTTCTGCGAGAGATACCTATTTTTTCACCAACAAATATGTTGTTCCACTAATGACAAAATATATTCAGTGTTCCAGCAGTGTTTTCATTAGAAGAGGAAAAAAACGGAGGAAAAAAGAGGAAATTAATGAGAATATTGCTAATGACAGGGTCCCTGCAAAAGACACCTTCTGTCTGTGATCACAGTATTGTACAAAGGAGGTGGGATGCATCTGTGTTGAAAATAAAAGTATCTGCTTGGTGTGCATGCTCNTTTGAAGGTGTCCCGTAACCGTGTGAGGGAGGATGTTGCTCTAGATTTCAAGGGGAGGATATTTGTTTTCTTTTTTTCTTACAAATCTGTTTTTCACGGGCTTTCTTCTTTGGGCACGCATTCCAGCGTTACAGACGAGCACTGAAATTACCGGGGTGAAAACGCAGCCAGGAATGAGTAACATGCAGCCATACGTGCACAACAGAAAACATCCTCTTTGACTAGGTGATAATTAGAAAGGCTGCTGCATTGCCGTGTACACGAACAAAGCACGTCCCCTTTGGGAATGTATTTTCTTTCCTCTGATGTGAAAACATTGATGTTGTTCTGTGGAGGACAGATTTTTAACTGCTCACTGACCTATTTTTAAATGAAGCTTCTGCCTGCACCAGCAGCTGCTTCCAGCTACAGGCATATGACCACTGCCCAAATGGGTCTAGCTGGGATGTTAGAGAACTGAACTGGTGTCTGATTAGAAAGGGTTGATAACTTATCAGTGCTCCGCATTACTTGACTAAAGCCAATTAAAGGTCTCTTGGAAATAAGCTACTATCGCCTCATCTTCGGCAGAAACATCCAGACTGATAACCCTGTAGCCACAGCTGGTGACTGACAGGCTGAGTCGACTACGAGCCACTGACTTTTTCTTCTATTACAAGGATCATCTTCCCCTAATGTGCTTCTCTTGTGACGACTGCATGGGTTTTGCTCCACATCCAACTGAATTTCTGCATTTCCTTACCATGGTCTGCCCATAAGACCATCACCCTAGGATGATCCACCCAGAAAAACCATATCTCACAACACAGACTATAAAGGAATATTTTATGAGTAGTTGTGGATATGCAGTTAACAGATATGAATATGAACCTTTCAGATTAAATGTATGGCAGGCCGAGACAGTATGCCTTTGGATGTCTTGCAGTGTGAAATATGACATATACCTGCATTTTTTTAGGGGAAACGGAGGAATATACTTTGTCTGAAAAAAAAGGAAGGAAGGAAGGAAGGAAGGAAGACAGACAGGAGGATGGAAGGGAGGGATAAGAGAGGAAGGGAAGAAAGAAGGAAAGAAGGAAAGAAAGGATAAAATACCTTTTTTTATATCCTTCCTGTGTGCATTGGCTGCTTGAAGACCGATAATCACATTCAGAGCCAACCCCTCTTACCAGGACACAGCAGAGGGAGGCTGATGGGGTTGACCCTCTCCAGCTAACTCTGGTTACTCTTCTGGTCTAAATGGAGGCAAAAATACAGCAGCAAGACTTACCAGGGAAATCGTATGTAAATTAGGCTAACAGACACGTTAAATAGTTGCTGTTCTTGCTGGTGGATAATTATTTAAAGTTCTGTGTGATATCCAGGAAAAAGTAACTATGTGAATTCAAAGCGTTACTCATTAAGTAGTATACAAAGGCTAATATAGTGAGGATGATATTAAGGTCAAAGCTGAACTTTGATTTAGGTATTAAGTTTTTATTTAGACTTACTAAACATTCTACTTTGAATTCTACAGAGAGAAGGACAGAGCCTCATAAAAGTTAACATGTCTTTTTAAGGTTGCCATTACCGGCAAGGGAACAAGAGGCAAGATAGCATTTGCTTTCAAAACACATAATTTTCAATATTTGGATGTGATTTTGTGTTCAACCAAAGCAAAAAAAGGAGGTCAACCGATGAAAAGGTTCAACAGAATTTAAATGCAAATTGTGTAAGAGCACAAAATGTTTTCTACCTTCCGTATATAGTGGTACCAGCAGGCTAACACTGATGCATTTAAATGTATAAAAAATATATAATTTGCATTTTTTCCCAGAAGTTTTAGAATACATACACACAGCCCTCAAAAAGTGACTTTTAAACTGAGATTTATGTACGAATCATAAAACACACTCATACACTAGCACAGTTTATGTACTAAAAAATAACCAAACTGCAATTTGTAAGGCACTAAATGCCATTACATGCTAACTCCATTGCATATAAAAAACCCACTCAGGTAGGAAGCACTTGGCATCTTGTAAGGTTTAATGAGATGCAATAGTGGTCAGGTTTGCAACAGGTTTTGTATTTTTTAATGCAGGTATATCATAGAATCATAGAATGCTTAGAGTTGGAAGGGACCTTAAAGTCTAGTTCCAACCATCCTGCCATAGGCAGGGACACCTCCCACTAGACCAGGTTACTCAAAGTCCCATCCAGCCTGGCCTTAAACACTTCCAGGGATGGGGCCTCCACAACTTCTCTGGGCAACCTGTTCCAGCATCTCACCACCCTCAGAGTAAAGAATTTCTTCCTAATATCTAATCTAAATCTACCCTCTTTTGTCTTAAAAGCATTACCGGCTGTCCTATTGCTACACTCCCAGAGCTGGATGTGGTACTCCATGTTGGGTCTCACAAGAGTGGAGTAGAGGGGGTGAATCACCTCCCTTGACCTGCTGGCCATGCTTCTTTTGATGCAGCCAAGGATACGGTTGGCCATCTGGGCTGCAAGCACACATTGCCAGCTCATGTTGAGCTTCTTACCAACCAACACCCCCAAGTCCTTCTCCTCAGGGCTGCTCTCAATCCATTCTCTGCCCAGCCTGTATTTGTGCTTGGGATTGCCCAGACCCATGTGCAGGACCTTGCACTTGGCCTTGTTGAACTTCATGAGGTTCACACAGGCCCACTTCTCAAGCCTGTCCAGGTCCCTCTGGATGGCATCTCTTCCCTCCAGCATGTTGACTGCTCCGCACAACTTGGTGTCATCTGCAAACAGCATTTAGTGTTTCTGCAGTGGGCCACATCCCAACACAATCAGGTCCTGATTCAACAAAATTTGTAGTAATGTACCAGAGTGTTATTATTTAACAGAACACATCAGCACAAGCCAACCTTCAGTCCTACCAAACTCAGCAGGTTCTCAACACCTGGCTGGAGTCAAGTGCAGGCAAAGGTGATGTATTCAGGATCAGGGCCACACTGACTCCCCCAGTATGGCTGCATTAAGGACCACGTCCCTGCCCGACCCAGCTCCCGTGGCTGGTGTTGGTCCTGCAGCAAGTGGCTGGGACTCTCTTTGGCCAACCAACCACAGGGCAGCCCATGCCCTCTGCAGAGCCGTAGTGGCAGCCCGGGGAGTGCTGAGCCCCCCTGGGGGCAGAGGCAGGGCTGGCTGGGGGCTGTGGGGCAGTGAGGCAGGGGGGAGGCTGCCCCACACCTGATGAAGCCCCACCAGCTCAGAGCCAGATGTGATCGGCTTTCCTGGGGCTGCAGTTGCATGGGGTTTTCCACAAATCGACAGGAACAAAGGAAACAAAGCACACAGTTTCATCTTAATTATGACACACGACATAATAAAGAGCTTTTTCATTTTGAAGGTGTGTAACTAATTCTTGGCTAAAACATTTTTTGGAAGTAGAGCTCCTCCCAAAGTAATGCCCCACAGTAGTAGTTTTAAGTCATAAAGAATCCAAGGGCTTACCAGAGTTTAAAAAAAAAGTAGAGGCAAAGCGGTGTCACTGGGCTGAAATTCCTTTGACAGATGTAAAGGTCTCGATGACAGTTATTTTCCAGGTCTGCAGCTCAACAATCATGCCTCTGAACGGTTTCCCACGTGAAGTGTTTGAAGAAGCGGTCGACGTGTGACTGATCTCTAAGGCCCACCGCCTGGTCTTCTTTAAGGATGAGGCAGAGGCAGAAGGAAAGGTGATGCTGATAAGGGAATCTGAACCAAATGTTGTCACATTCTAGAGATGATTAGATGCCCTTGCTGTGACTTATTACACAACCTGAGAGCGGAAAGGCAAAACCTGGGATGAAATGTAGCTGCAAGAGGGGGAGATGCTTTTTCAGCAAAGTGCAAAAGCCAAGAGAGAAATTGTTGTTGATGCCTAAGATCAGGTCGGGCAGCAGAGCATTCTCTGTGCTGTGGGATAGATGTGATGCTGCAGTAAATCTGCCCTCAACTCAGACCTACTGTGATCTGCATTTATATCCTCACAAGCTGCTGACCATGTAAAAAAGCTTGTCTTTAATAAAGAACAGGACAATGCATTTAAATGGCATTTTTGATCAATCGGTTATATCAGATTTTACATTTTTCCTTGCACACCTTAATGAATGAAAGCTTTGAAGCCTAATATATGTAATAGAATGAATAGACCTAAATTTGAAACACTAGCTAAACTTCAAGTAAATGTTTGTATGTTTGCTTATAAGCAATGTTATTGATTCCTATGGTTCATATATGAAATACACAGCTTAAAGAAAGTGCAACCTTGCTCCTAAATCTGTATTTTCTTTTAAAAAGACAGTTACCTGTAGCCATATTCCCAATCCTGGGACTAGATGGATTTTCTGTGTGTCACCCTACGGTTTGACTATGATGATGGCGTATTTAGCTCAACTGAAAAAAGAACGGAGTTTGGGATTCTGGAGGAGTTCTTTGGTAAAAACACTCCAGTTCACTCAAGAGTGCTTTCACATCTATAAAGCACTCCTGTTAAAAGTAGCAGCAAAAAAAGTCTGCTGCTATGAAAAGTACTGATTTGTCACATGAAACACAGGCTCCAAAGTAGAGCTTATACATGATCTGTTATGCACCACTGCTGCAGGGCTTAATTTGCAGTATAAATACAGAAGTTACATTAAGTATAACTTCTCAAGATGTCTGCTATCTACTCTTTCATTAAAAAGCATCTTCTGGACTGTTTGGTTACCACAGAAAGTAGTACAACTTTTTCCACCGATATCAGGACAGGCAGTGTCACCCCTTACATCCCCTTCTGGCAGATCCAAGGAGAGGCAAGAGCAGAGCTCCCTATTGGTGTTACTAGCTCTGTAGCTTAGAAAAGGTATGAGTCAATGCTGTTTTGGGAAAGCAATGTCATTCTGAACATTAGTCATGGCTTATGAAATAACTGAAGTATCCTCAAGTTTTTCAAAAATTGTTTTATCAAGTGTGAAGACCCTGAAGCAAGGATTTCAGCATTTAATGTGCTACCAATATGTATTTTTAAGTATGTTTTATTTGTAAATATGCATTCTTGTATGTGTTGATAGAAAAAAATGGTGTGCAAGTGCAAGGGAAAGTGCAAATTTTCCTAGCGCAAGGGAAAACTGACAATCTCCTTCTTAACCGGGTGCCACACTTCTCTCCAGCCTCAATACCTATAACATACAGCCCAGATTTGTTGTGCCTCTGGATGCCAAGGTGGCTTGTAATTACTCCCCAGTTTACTAGTTAATTGTTGAAATCCTGACTGAGGATGGCAGCTAAGATGCCATGCAGAAACACCAGTCACTAGCGCATACCCCAGATGTCCAAGGGTTCCTAAGAAGCCTTTCAAAATGTGAAGGAGGATTTGGTCTAAACTGGATTTTAAGCCCTGTTTGATAGCTATCTGCTCTTGTTTCCCATGTTCAAAACAGGTCTGGTACAACACAAGCCTGCAATGAGTGGTGAGGCACCCGTCTGCCGCTTGAAGTTAGTGAGCAATCTGAAGAGCAGCCTGGGGCCAGGCAGACCTTGCTGGGGACACCACCCAAGCAGAGGAAGCAGCACCGCCATGCCATCCCGTTTCTCTTTCCTGAGGTGGCTGATTAGCTGTTTTAAAGTCTGGCCTTTATCAGGTGTTCAATTGCCTAAGTAAATCCCTGGGTGATTATAATGAACAGACGAAGATCCATTGTCTGGGAAAGATCAAAGTGTGGCCTCTACCTGTTACCTCACTTCTATAGCGCCAGAGGAATCGTGATGAGACTGAGGTTTTACCACAATGTAAATTGTTGGTTTGGGTGTCCCAAAAATGCACGTCTGGAGGCAGCCAGGTGGTTAGCGCTGCTTTGCGAGCAGCTGAGGCGAGAGCTGTGTGGAGCCGAGATGATCGAGATCAACAGGAATTTCAGTCGGGAGTGTGGCTGTGACAGAGAGGATCTATGGCTCAAAGTTTCCCATCCCTCCGCCACAGGATAGTGACTCACCGTGTCAAGGAAGAGGTCGTAGGAAGGAAGAGGGCAACAAAGGGACAGAGAGGAAAAAAAACACCTTCCCCCCTTGGTTCCTAACTCAGCAGTTTGAGAAACGTACCTTTTTTATGTCCTTCCTCAAGCCTGGGGATTTTTAAGGCTATCCATCCTCTCCCTCCGTACCTTCTTTTACTCTCCTACTTCCCTTCATCACAAGCGCCTGCCCTCACCTCACGCCGGGCACGTTTGTATTGCAGGCGCTGGCAGAGAAGGACAGCTGCCACCAGCACACCCTCGTTTCACCCCCTCGCTGCCCTTCACCGGGGTCCTCGCCCCCTGCACGACCCCGTCCCTTTGCTGGCAGCCTTGCAGGGGTCTGAGCGGCTCATCCCTGACTTTGGGGCCAAAATACATCGGGGGTACAGTGAAGGGTGCTGACTTTTGTTTTATTTCAGTTGCACAAATAAGCAGGAAGCTTTACAACATGGTGCTGCAGCGCTGATAGTTTGTAAACTCCTGCCCCATGTTCGTACAGTGCCTGCCCATCAGGAAGTCCAGCCCATAACAATAACCATACCAAAGCCCATATGGACAGTGTAAAATATATTTGCATGCAGAATGAAGATAGTGGAGCTATAGAAAATGTTATATTGCTTTGAGAGATGAGTTGGGCAGCTTGCGTAGCTCCTTGTGTGATGAGCAGAGTGAGGTCTCTGCCCGGATGTCAGGAGGGTCTGGCTGAAGCCTGAGTTCAGTAAGAAGCTAAGAAGGATGCAGAAATATATCACACAGGGGACTGTGAAAGCACTGCTTATAAATGCACACCAACAAGTGGTTTTTACCCTCTTTCTCACAGCTGCTGGCTCATTTAGGTATATGGCTTCTCCCTGCTCTGTTAAATCAAGGCTTCGCCTTTTCTTTTGCCAGGAAGAAAAGCTCAGCACTGTTTTTCCCTCAGCCATGCTATCCAGCAGTCTTTCTGGTTACTTGGCAGAGTCTCATTTCCACAGTCACTGCATTTAGCAAGGAAGTATCACCCCCATCTTACAGGTGTGATTGTGAGGCGCAGCGTACGCTGAGACACATCCCCGTGCAAGGAGCTTTCTTCTGTTTCATCAGCTCTCTTCAGTCTGTTGGATTGCTCCTCCTAAAAGCAAGAGGGATGCTAAACTTCAGAGGTGGTGGGCATGGGAGGGGTGAGAAAAGAGGAGAAGAAAGGAAGCTGTGGCATTGACTGAATGCTGACTGCGTGGCATGCTTTGCTGTGCGTTACCTTTTATTTCGAGGAAGCTACTGAAGCTGCCGGTCCGGGCTGTCAGAAAGTGATGGGAAAAAGTGTGTGATAATCTACAGGGGTAAAAACCTCAGTCAGGAGGTCACTGATGGAATCACTACAAGTGAACACGCACAGTTCACTCCGCATCTCTCACAATTTATACCATAAAAGGGTGCAAGACTCATTTTTCCATGCACATCCCTTCAGCGCAGTGTGGGCAGGGGAAGGGGGAACTTGCTCTCCTCTCTCTGCCCGTTGCAGCACTCCCCTTTGCCTTCCTCTCCCTCCCAGTTGATGCACATAGGTCCTGCTGTGTCCTCACCTTCCCAAAAGGTTAAGTCTTGCTCTGCTCTTTTGGCGGCTGGTTCAACCTTCACTTTCGGGGGGCACATTATGCTGTAGCCTGGTCTACAGTCATAGCTAGCTACGGATTTGCCTCCAGAGGAGGAGAGTACTTTAGCTGCTGGGCTTGCAAAAGGCATGCCCACTGAGAGCGTCAGCAGCTCCTCCGACTGCTGCTGAAAGATGAATCTGAGCTAGCTGGCCCCAATACATCAGATGGCAAGAATGCGGGGAGGAGCTGGGAGAGATGAAAGAGAGAGATGAAAAAGTGGGAGGGAAGATTTGTTGTTTCTGTGGAAACCAAGACTTTACTCAAACTCAGATTTTTCTATCCCTGACCCCAAGGTGACCTGCTGACCTCTCCTCCGAGCCTGACTCCAGCCCAGCTGTTTCTCCTGAAGGAAAGGGGCCAGACTCACCTCCTGCTCTCTGCTTGACAGCGTGCCCAGGCAGACTCCTTCCTGCCAGAGTAAATACAATTAAAGAGCATCACGCACAGGGTTCAGGCCACCTAATACCACAGAGGTCAATGAGATAGGTGCCCCAGAAAGCCCCAATGTGACAATGCCATCATAACAAGTAAATAACTGCACATGTGCTACTCTTGAGTTTGCTGGCTGCATAGGTAAGAGTTGATGGATGTTGCTTGTTCTCCACACATATGTAAAAAACTATAAAACAAAGATCTGAAGCAACCCGTGAGGTTATGAATCCAGCTTCCAAAAGATGTTCGCTAATCACTTTCCTGGTCAAAAGGGCCTAATAAAAAAGATGCGGCAGCATGCAGCGTGAGGGCTAAACCAGCACAGACTAGCAAAGAAGCGAGAGATGTGTGGCTAGCTCCTGACGGGAAGAATTTATTTGGGAGGAAGAAACTGTATTTAAAAAGCAGTAGAGAAATAATCTAGTCCACAGCCAGGACAAAGCAACTACAATTATGTGTGCTCGTATTAGGAAGGAACAGTGGTTCCATTGCTAAACTCCTTCCCCAGGCAAGAGATCAAAGCAAATTACACCCATAAGAAGAATTTCTACAATGCCTCACTAATTAAATAGCAGTTGGTTCGTGTAATATTGAAATCAAAAAACATGTAAACAAACCTTGAGACAGGGTTGAATATTTTCCATGCAGACATGAGCTCGAGCAGACTCTATCTTGCACTGTGCCTGCATTTTGCAGAAGTCTGAATCCAGAGATGGATCCAATTATTGTGCTCAAGATGCATCTCCACTTAATATTAACAAAAGTTAAATCCTTAGCAAGGAAAATACAGTAGCTTGAAGGAATATGCAGAACACAACCAATGAGTGATGATAAAATGTAAAATGGATTCAACTTCAGTGACGTTTCAAAATTAAAAATGAGACTGACTGGTGTCACATACTTTGACACAAGTAAGTGTAAACATTCAGTAATTTTTAAGCTACTGTAGGTAAGAAAATGAATGAACATTACAAAGCTAACAGCAGTACCTTCCAGTATGACTACGAAGGTTCCAAGGCTAGTGGCAAGGCAGCAGCAAAGACCAGCAGCATCCTTATTTCACCGTCCCCTCTGAGTGAATTTACCTCCAAGAAAGTGGATGAGTGCTGCAACATATGTGGTGCTGGGCTGGTCAGAAAGGGGCAAAATAATAACTAGAGCTTACCACAGCTTTTTACAGCAACACTGCTGAAAGTCTATGAGCCCTAACGCTGTGGCACATACAAATCTCTTCCTTTTGACAGAGGCAGAGCCTGCGTTTTGAAGGGGTTTTGTCTGCAGCCGCATGTCTTCACCTAAATAAAAAAAATGATACCTAAAAACAGGCAGCTGAGGATTTCTTGGCTCTTTTCCATCATAAGTCTGTAGTGGTAAATCGCAGCATCTCTGCTTTCCATTACTGGTTTCTTCTTGTTGATTTAAGGATTACCTGCAGTGCCTCTGTCCGTCAGAGACCCCACTGGGAACACTGGGAGTGTTTCCCCTCCTTCATGGCAGAGATCTCTCTTCTCCCAGATCAGCTTCTGCTTTGCGTATGCCCGTGTTGCTCTGGCTATGTCTGCTCCAGTAAATGCAGCAAGGCCAGGGAAAAGGCTTAAGCACTGGCCCACAGCTGCCTCCCCCATTTGGCTGTCGGCAGGCTCCTGGGAGCAGCGCCAGTGGCTGCCTCCTAGCCCGCTCCCAGGCCGTGCTTGGGCATAGTTTGCAAGTGCCAAGAACCATTTTCTCACAGCAGAGGTAGCCCCAGAAGCTCCCATCCCTCCCAGTCACTGCCCCTTCCCCGTATTTGAGGACCATCCCACCTCATCCCTGATTCCCTTCCTGCCAACTTGAGTCTGCGCATATACACGCAGTGTATTACCACATCCCGTTGCTATTCCGGTTTTTCCCTTTGAATCATAACCCTGGAGCCCTGCATCTCCAGAGAGCCAAGTTTCTCTCAGAAAGAAGATTTACAAAATGAGAATTTCCTTCTCAAGGGCTCATCCGCTGAGTCCCCACCTGCACGCCTAATCCTACCAGTGACATCAGGGGGAATGGGCAGACATGTGAGTTTTGAGTAAAAGACAAAAGTGATTGGTCTCATATTCATTACACCCACAGCCATCTGCTCCCAAAAGAGAGGAGGTTTAATAAAAAAGACACTTAAGCAGAAATAATAGCCAAAACCCCTGCAGACCCAGGAATATGACAGAATCACGGTATTTCTGAAGCGAACACTTCCGAGTTTCCCTTAACAACAAACTGGATACACAGTTCAAGTGCCCTTTGGATGTGGCAAGCGGGAGCTGGAACAAGCAGACAAATGTCCGGTGCGAACATGGCCTCTCGCCAAGGGCAGGGGAGGGGATTCATGGGGGTGATACTTTCTCCCTCCAAAGGCAGAGTGCCAGGAGAGCACATCTGCCTCCCAGAGAGCCAGGGTGGCCACAGAGCTGGCCCAGCTTCACAGGCAGCCTGAAAATCTTCCCATCCTTTAGGTTTTCTCCCAAAAGGACATTCCTTTCCCAGCTCACCTGTGCCAAGCACTTCCCTCTCGGGGCAGCTCAGAGCTCTGCTACCCGTCATGGACATCTGCAGATGGCTCTTCTACAAACAGCTACTTCTAACCAGCTTAACCTGTGCAGTCTTTTGCCTCACTGCAAAAGGACATCGCTCTTAATTACACGTTGGAAAAGTCCTCGCACACACACATATTCACATCCACACTCACACACATACACCCACATGCACACACACACATACACATATTCACAGATGGGTGGGGGTACCAGCCACGGCCTGAGGACAAGTATATTCAGCGCCAGCTCAAAGCATAACTCCTCTGCATCCCTCACTTTATGAATAAAAATTTAGCAGAAAAATATCCTGGGAAAAGAAGAAGCTACAGGGCTGTTATAGCTTTAACAGACCCCGAGTGCTTATCTCAAGCTGAGAGAGTGATTTCATGGCAATAATTTGTTTAAAGTGTTGCTGATTGCTTCCTATTTCTTCCTAGCAAATGACTTTTACACCTTTCTACTGTTGATTTTATATGAGCTGCTATGGCAATTACTCTGCGGGAGGCTGTGTAAACATCACACAGACCCTTTTATCTGACTACTAAGGGCCATAGAAGACACTCCTGAGACCTGATAAAATGTATTTTAATACATTTTTCACCTTCCTTGCAAAAAATATTGTTACTAAGCTGCTACCAGAGTTTTCTCTATTCTTACAGAATGCATTCAAGTGTACTTCTAACAGAGACTGTCTGATCCCTATAAGTAGCCTCTTTGAAGGGAACTTCAACAAAGTAAGAAATAAAATTACTGAGAGTTGCTGGAGGCAAGGAATTGCCCCTTCTCTGCTGAAAGAAGAATTTTTCTGATAAAATTATTTCAAATCAAGTTGAATCTTTCGGAAGAACCAGGGGTACACAGTGATTAGGGCTAATCAGCGGAATCTCTTTCTGATTCATCCTTTTATTCTCAAGTGCCAGCGCTAGGTGTCAGCTATCCGTTTCTCCTGTCTCCACTAGGAACAGGTTGATACAACGATGTCCGGAGTCTGACCAAGACGCTTTGTGTGTTTGACTGGGGCTCCAGACCAAGGATTTGGGTTGGCCCATGAAGGTTTTTTGCTGTATCCTGACTTCAAAGTTTCTGCATTCTCCGCTCTGCTTCTCTCAGAGGTGGGAGGCCTGTCAGATCACCTGTGAAGCCCAAGCACCATCACACAACCACGTCTCTGTCAGATTAACCAGAGCACACGCTACAGAGTCTCTGCCGGTTTTAGGCTTTTTTTCTGCCGGTTTTATTCTGACTTTAAGAGGACTTAAAATAGCTGAACCAGCACAAAGTTAGAGCAGCACAGGAAGATAATACAAGATCTGGTGTAAATTCTGCTGGTACAAAGTCATGTTCTCAATGTTTTTTAGCACATTTATGCTGATGATGTGAGTTCATTCTTGATCAGTGTTTTGTGTCATGTGACAACAATAGGTTTTTTTTCTTATCAAGAAAATCGTATTATTCAATGAAGAGTGAGAAAGACACTCTGATAGTAATTAGTAGAAAGAGAACGACAGAGCATTAAACCTTACAGGATGATTAACTGAACAATTAACTATTGTAGCTAGGATCACGATACATTTTAATCCCTGGTTGTCAGTTGTTTGGGGGATTTGATAATTTAACTATAACTTGTATAATTAAATGTATGATTAAACTCCTTGCTATATTTACATGATTAAATGTAACTTAAGTATAAGTAATATGATATGTCTTTCCTCAGTATTCCATATGAATAAGATGTGTCAAATGTCTTATGGATGAAAGCACCAAAACACAAAAGGAAAATTCGTAAGACTTTACCTGTAGGCAAAATGGGGAAAACATTCCTCAGTGATGTTATCTTAGATTCTTAATCATAACTTTCAATTTTGTATATATTTTGTATTATTATCCCATTTTACAATCTCTGAATCCATATTTACTTTGGGACAAAGGTAAATTTGAAAGTAAGCACATCAGCTTACTTCTAAAAACTGTCAGTTTCCAGTCACCCTGTCCCAGGAATAAAACGCATGCATACAATTTTCTGAGGGTGGCACTCTCAGATTCGTCCAGTTGTGTTCTTTAGCTTTGATATAATCAAGGAAAGTTTTCTGAATTGCAGGTTGTATCAGTCTTCCAGAGCATTTACTGCCATGCTGGTCCTTCTGCTGCTCATCCACCCCTACTGATACACCATTAATAATACACAATGACAGCTTCTTATATTAGCCCCCTACAATAAGTTATGGGTGGGTTTTTTCAGTGTTTAAAAATGTGTTATCATTACTAGCAGAGAACAGGACTCTGGTAGATACTGGATCAAACTCATATTCAATAAAGAGAATAACGGGCATTTTATGTGTCTTCACCTACACATAGAGTTCTCTCTTCATTTCTACTTGTGCTTCTGGGCAGTGAAATAACTCCCAAGCTCTAAGAGAAGAGCAGGTACTCATCAATCGGCTCTACAACATCTGTTGAAAGACGCACTGTGTGCAGCGTGATGTCAAACAGAGGGAGCGTGAGCTCGTTAGGAAGTTATGAAAGGAGCTTCCTTGTTCCTTGGACTGAAAGCCCATTTCTGGCTCCAGGTGGTAAAAACATTAAAATGAGACCGATTGTGCATTATTCTCACCGCTTATTTCACACAAGCACGAACTGGTCTGGTACAAGAACTGTCTGTCAAGTAAGTGAAATGAGATAAGCAGGACTAACAGAGAATTATGCACTTAGCATAACAGTAACTCCTGTAACTTTATCTAGATGGCTACATAAATCGCTCTTAAGTACTCCAAGTGTTGTTATGTGCATTTTCTTTACAAACAGGCTTGGTAAGATTGTTCTTACTGGCCTTTGCACACCCACGTACGCTCACCTTCACCCCTTGGAAAGTGAGAACTGTAACTGTATGAAACAAAAGCTGAAACGTTTATTCACAGCAGTACTATCTAATTGAAGTAAAAGTCTTCTGAGATCTATTTGCTATATATGTCCATGTGTATATGAAAATACAATGCAACACCGCCCTCTATTAAATGAACATTCATTTGCCCAACATAAGCCGGGGAGTGGAAAATCCTGATTCAAGCCCCAAGATTTGCGTAAGGATACAGACCAAACAAAGAGGAAACTGTTGTACAGTATCTAATGTTCATTTGCAACTCAACACAGAGCTAACTAATTCATCACTGTTCCTTAATGTTATCAAATTCAATCCTAAAGCTTCACTTGGTGTGAATGGTGGCACTATTCCACCACAAAAACTTGTTTCAGATAAAAAAAAATACACACTGTGTTAGTGTCTTGTCGAAGCTGCTTCCCAAATACAATCCCATTCAAACTGTTTTATATAAATGAGGTTAGTTCTGACCTGTTTAAGTGGAAGAGGAGGGGTACTTAGAAAAAATTCCATCTCCCCAGATAGATAGCGCAATTTATCTGCCATCTGGTGTGGTTTTACAGCTCCTAGAGACAGAGGCGCAGAGCCCCTAACCTGCCTTACCCCCACCAGGTGCCCTTCTGTCTCCCCTTCCTACTGATGGGCCTTAGAGAGAAGAAGATCCTCGCGAGGGATTCCCCTTGGTTGCCTGCCCATAGGCAGAGTGGAGCACCCCCAGGACACTGAAGACAGAGTGTGAGGCTGGCAGGTGGGACCTGCGCCGTCTGGGCCAGCCGCAGGAGCACCCTGGGTGGCACTGAACATCAGTGCCCATGGAGGTGGTCATCTGCTAGTCCCAGGGACAACCCAGGGACAGGACAGGCAGGGACTCTTCCCAGGAGACAGTAAGGAAGGCTTCGGCTGTACAGACAGAAGCTATGCTGTGCCACGTACTTCCAAGGGCAGAGAGCAGCCCCTGGTCCATTTTATTTACTGGTGTAGGTGTAACCCTCAGCTTCAACGGTGACATTTCTTGAAGAACTCCATGGTCTACTCAAAGGGAGTGAAATAATAGATACCAAATTGTATCTTGCTCTAATACATTAGTATTACCATGGCTTACTGTGAAATAAATATCCAGATGTCAATTCTCCAGCCTTCTCTAGCCATATCTGAGTAATCACAACTCTCTCCTTAAAAAAAGAAAACAAAACGTGCACACAGACAATTAAAATTTGTCTAACTTATCTGTCTAAGCTATTTCTCTCACTTCTAGAAGATATTTAGGATTTTCTGTTGCTTGCTTGCCCATCTCTAGATGTCCCTCCAGAAGCTCTGGGGATTCATGGGACAATAACCCCCGGAGAGGTTACTGCCCCTCAGGGATGTCCCCACCTCTGCACCCAGCCTGCCTCAGCTGCCATCCACCGCGCAGACAAAGCCAGTTAGGCTTAACAGAGCTGGCTGGGAGCAGCCGAAGAGCAGCCACATCATCTGTCCTGCCATCCCTGGAAGAAGGGAAGTCACTTCAAACCTAAGAGTGGCTGCAGGGAATGCTGGTGGGACTTGGGCTCCTAAATCACTGCTGTGAAAACTTGACCCCAAATCTGCAGCGTGCTGTGGAGCCACTCGCTGCAATGTGAGGAGACTTGGATTTCTGTGTTCTTAGTGGTTTGACTTTGGTTCCTTGCTAAAACAAACATTTTAACAAGTTTGTCTCTGGAAGCCTTTGAATTTATTGTGCTTGTAATGTTTGTTCCTAAAATGGCCTGTTGCAGGAAACACTTAATATTTCACATTCTTTTTGTGTCCCGTAACATATAAACCTCATGCCTATAATTCTGTTCGTTAGAGCAATTGTAAATCATTACATTTTCTTTCTCGCTTCCATTATTTTGTTAGGTCTGCTCAAATGATGCAGTGATTGCACACAGCCTATCTGTGAGCACTTTCCACTGAGGCTCCAGGGACTATATGGTCTCTAATCAAATACCTAGGAGATATTTTTCTTATTTTCTGATTCTACAGAAAAACTACAAACCTGAGAATATAAGAGGCAATAACAAATTCTTTTCTTGTTTCCTCTTATATTCAGTGTAAAAAATTCTCCAATCTAAAAGCAGCTGCTGTAATATTTTATACCACTTTCTACTAGGGTACTTTTCAAATTATTTACTAACTTCAATGTAAGACATTGCCTTTGGTTTAATATTAGAAATTTGCCGTGTGTTACATGTAAATTTATTTCCCACTGTGTAAGAACTTTTATAAGTAAAGGTTATTGTTTTAGTGTAGCCATCTTCCTCCTGGAGGGATTTATGAGACTACATGTTTCTCATCCCTGTAGGAAAAATTATTAGTTCTCTGTCATTTTTAGTCACCTGATTTCTCACTACATAGATGTTCAGTAGAGCTGTCAAATAGCAGTATTCTCCATATGACTACGTTTATTTATATTCTCTTGCCCTCACATCAGCAATATAAATTCATCCTACAAATCTTTATCTACTGAGTATTTCAGAAGTCATCACGTGGTTTTGAACTGGACCACAGGCAAATCAGAGGTACCTGTTGCACAGAATGACCAAGTCAGTGGCATTTCTTGGGGGAACCATGCTTCATTTTGATTTCGGAAAAGAAAATATAGCAAATTATTCAATCTGCATATCAATCAAAATGACAACATGCTCCTTACCTTTATGTAAATGAAGAAACTCCCTAATTTTTTATTCAGTGCTGCTCCCCATATCGGAAGTGCTTATCAGTTGAGAAAAATGTTTTCTTTTAAAGACACGAGCTGTAGAGGAGTCAGACAATTTGGCAGTATGTCTGGCAGCAGACAACATAATACCTATTGTTCTTAAACCTCTTTGAAATATGAATGAAATGCAGCAGAAAATTAGAAACTGGGCTGACTTCACTCATCATCAGTGGTTTCATATAACCAAGCAACAGTCAAAGTCTGAATCCCACTCCTGGAAGGAAATACCGGTTACCAGCATGCTAGCTTGAGGCGATTCCACTCCCAGCAAAATACAAAGCTCCCCCAATTGCAGTGACGCAAGGCCACAGGGAGCGAAGTTATGTAGAACATACAAAGAAACTAACTCTTAACTAAAAGAGATGAGGTGGGAATAAACAAACAAAGAGCAAGTGAAGATTTCTCTGTGATGAGTGCAAACTACACGAGTGCCTCATTTGCCTTTCTTCATGGGAAAGAAGAGGTGGAGGGTGAGCTGGGAGGGTGGGAAACTGCATGTTAACTGTAAATGAGTTTTTGCCTGGAGTGTAGACAGCTTTGGCCAACACTCAGCCAACACAATGACCTTTATGTTATCGTTCCAGTCGGCTCAGATTGACTCTTGGGCTGTTGTAAATTACATCAAAAGCTGGATCCTGTAGGCGTAGGGAAGCACTACGTTTCTGCAAAGCATCCTGCCTCCATGTTTGCTCTTCACCTCTTCAGCAATCCAGTTCAGTACATACAAGCTTTTTTGTCTGCTCCTACAGTGCCCCTGACATGTTCAAGCAGGAGATGACAGCCATCACAGCAGCATGTGCCATTTTGTGATGGAATCCGTGTTCACAGACCTTGGCAATTATATTAAAGGCCCTCATCTGTTCAGTGTTTAATTTGCGAAACATTGTTTAAATGCAGAAACATATTACATGACTCATACCACATGATACAGCAACTTCAGCATCCGACAGTAAGAGCTCCTCTGAGATGGTCCACGGCATATTACCCAGAACATTTACTAAGTTGTTGGTAATCTGTACTTCACCACTGTTCTGATTTCTTTTGCAACTTTTTCCTTTTGTGCCTTATATTTTTGGTAACTTGGGCCAGTAACATATTACTGAACCTTACGTTCAGAGGAGCCTTCAGCATCCTGTCCCTAAATATGGACAGGAACAGAACTGATGGGCAATACAGTCCCAGCTACCCAGCTCTGCTGTTGTGCAGCTAGGGAAGAACAGGAAAGTTAACCTCCAGCAGGATAACTCTGAGTCTTCTTTGCTGGAGTTTACCAGAGGCATCAGGTTTTGAAGTGTAAGAGTCAGTCTCTCATGGAAATAGATGCTTTCCAAATTATTTATATGGTAGTTCCAAATTATTTATATGGTAGTGTGGTATTTTCAAATGGGTTAATAAGAAATTACTTCTTTCAGGACCTTCACCATAAGCTTTTTCTATGTTTCTGATTGCACAGCTCTGTTAATCAATTTTATGCAACTAATGTTCCTGATCAACTATCCAAATGTGCCATAGAGAGTTCATATGATCTGCTGTAAGCCTGATAGTATGTTTCTTAAATTATTTTGCTTTAGAGGGGAAAAGATTAGGGCCCTGTAGACACTTGAATATCTACTTTTAGGTCTTTGCCAGAGATGTAGCTCTTTTATCTGTCTGTGAAAATTTCTCTCATTTTGTGACTCTGGAGGTAATACTTCAAAGCCGTCCATTATAAATTGAATGACAGAAATGTGAATAGTATTTAGTTCATGGCAACCCTATTATTGGCTCCAGGGAGGAGAACAAATTCTGATATGATCATGGTGTGGCTTTTCTTTGCACTAAAGCTGGGTCTGCCTCAGAGGATGTACTGATTTAGTGACTTCCACTGTTATTACTTTTGGCATAATGTGCAACAGGTTTTAAATCCCAGAACGCTTAGTGCTTTATCTCTGCATTGAATTTTAAGTTTGCAGGGAGATGCAAAATATGAACGGTCACAGATATTTTCTATGGTCAATAAGTTTGCAAGAGCTAACCATATAATGTGGTGTTTTCTGGAACCAATTCTGTCCTGCAGGATAGCCCCAGTATTTTACAGAAACATTTCTCTAAAGTTACATTAGCGTAAACAGATGCAAAAGAGAAGTAAGCATTTGACTGTATTTTTGCATAAAGATCCTCATTATCTGTTTCAGAGATGGTATCAGAGACATAAGTCCTCTGCAGAATAGCAAATATTTGTAATGCCATTTATATGTTGCTCTATTTATTTTTTTTCAGAGTTTCTCTAAAAATCTCTGCTGCAGTCCTATTCATGTAAACTTCCACACAGGAACTTTGGAGAAAACAATGTCCCCCAAACAAAACAAAACAAAATAAAACAAAACAAAACAAAATAAAACACAACAAAAACTCACACCAAAAATTATTTTCTCTGCCTCCATGACTTGAAAAGCAGAAGAATTTATCCCAAATATAAAGCAGTCAAAACCACATCTATAGTCTTAATTAAGTAGCTGTGCCATGTTGTTTACAAATTTACCAACTGTAGAAGCTGCAAACACCCACTGTAAAAATAAATAAAATGGGTTTTAAACCATATTTATAACTACCACAGAGTGAGCAAACAAGTTACTTTGTGAAGGTTGATACCTAGTTCTGTACTGTTCATTTTAGCTTCCTGTAGGTTTCTGTTTTAAATTATTTTTAAGACGGGAATTTACTGTTTGTGATTAACATCAAAATTTCATCTCTTTCACCAGGATGTCCTTCACTTCTGGCAACTCTAGTGGCATACTGTCTATCATGGTAATGGAGAGATTGTCAAGTAGTGAGATAGCAGCCTTTCTAATTAGTGGGAATACTAAATATATTGCACTGTTACCAACTTGGGACCCTGAGAAAATGAGTCCAAACTCTTTGAAGGTCTGACATTCCCTTTGTTCTGCAGTTGTCTGTCTTGATATCCTATCACGAAACAATGCTCAGCTTGCAAGAATTAATAGTATTAACTGTTAACCCCGAGCATCTCATTAAGTTTTCCAATAAACAGATGATATATTCAGGACTCCATTTTATCTTCCTTTGAAATAGCTATTATTATGAAGAAATCCCAGATTTCCTTAATATATTTATTATTCAAAAAAATATTTATTATTTCATAGGAAGACACAAATTTTATTGCATAAATTTTACTGCACGAAACACTGGTAAGGTATTAGAAAGCCTTTTGGATTTTTTTTGCTCAAAACTGTTCTGTGCCAGCCTGGATGTGAAAGCTGACATGAGTAGACCTTGGTCTGCTGCTGGTACACCACAGTGGCCCAAGAGTATTGTAGAAGTGCCCCAAAGTCCCTGCTTCTGGGCTCTACACAGGGGTAGCTGGGAGGGACTTCAGGAGGACAAAATAGTTATATTCATTGCTATTGTAGACTCAAAAAAAAAAGAAAGTTTGTAAGCTAAACAAGAACATTTTATCTATTGATCCATTTACATTTAAACAGTTTCTATTCATTAGTAGCTGTCAAAAGTGGTTATGTCCTTCTACTTTTGATATTTAGATTAGATTTTCATTACAAAATTGACTCTGATGTTTATGTTTAGTATCAAGAATTAAACAAAAAATCAGTATGTTTAAGATCATATGAGATTAGATGACGCAAGAAAATACTCCCAGGCTTAAAAGGGGTTATTTATTCTCAGATAGTACCTTGTTTCCTTCACAGGTTTGCCTTATATGTATACAAAATAGCTTTACTCTTAAATATTTTTATACTCCTATAATTCTGTGTTAGCATACAGTTTCTTATCCAGCATTATATAAAGATTTCTGGCATGCAGTTGCAAGGTATATATCCTCATAGATGCAATTTTGTCCATCAATACCACAGACCTCATGTGGAAAGTAAAGCACAGTTTTAACAAGAGGGAGGCTCTCCTAGTCCCAGTCAATAGTGCCTCACATACTCTACATAAACTAGTTTTGCTGCATTGGAGGAGGCTTTGTTGTCTGCTCCTGTATCTATATGAATCCTCCATGTTGCCCGTTTACAGATGTGCTGGGTTTTTTGCCTATTAATGACATATGCTGCTTTACAATGGGTCTTACTAGACTGACACCTACTACCGTGGTTCCCACTGAGCCAGGGCAAGCAGCGGACAGGGGCCCTGGGACGGATCTTTCTCTCATCCCATCCAACACTGGGTGACTTGCAGTGCTTCCTAACTTAGCTTCATACCTTGGCATCTTTGGGCACCCCAGTCATTTGTCCTAATTTTTCAGTCCTAACACTGGCTCTGGCATCATGCATCCTATTTTGTAATCCAAAAAAACAGAGCTTTCTAACGCCAAGATTACTTTGAAGGCAACAAGCTGTGGAAACCTTCACCGAAAATCTACCCACCTGCAAACATGCTGTCTTGTTACTAGCTTTCAGGCTCTTCCCTGATGCATTTTATGTGCACTCCTACAAAGGCTTTTAAGACTTCCCATGCTTCACCCTCATGTTTTCTTAAGGCTCTCTTCAAAAGGACAAAGTATAGGAACTTACTTTAGATTTTAAGATGAAAGCCATGCGTGCTCCAGTGTGCCTGAATCTGGCTTCTTTGAGAAAGCGCTGGTAGGATATCCCATCTAGCGCATTGGGACTGTGGAAAACATAAAGGTAGAGCATGATGTTTTATTCTGTTGCATGCAGATTCTTATGGCACACTCATTACTGCAATACCTACACCTTGGAATAGTGCATTTAATGTGGTGAGTGCACATCAGCCATCCTGGGGTGCTTGTTTTCTCATCTTCTCCCCGAAGGGACAAGAATCTACAAGGAAGTGTCTTTTTCGAGTAGCTTTGGGAAGGTGGGAAAAGCTATCGCTTCTCTTTTAACATACATACTGTGGTGTGCATAAGAGAGGGTAGAACAGAAATGCATTTGAGGCAAAAAATGGTGACATGTATTTAGATTTGGGGAAATTTAATACAAATGTTCTGTTTTGACCCCAAATAAATGTATTTTTGTCTCACAAACAATCTTTTTTCTCTTTGTGCAAACTGTTCTGTTGTGTCAGAGGCTTTATAAGATAAAGCACTAAACTTTTCCCAGGTGAAGCTCACTTTAAACCTAAAAAAATAGCCCCAAAACTTCCACTGGCTTTGAAATGCTGTAGAAAATCAGCAGAGAGAGATGAGGGTGCCCACAGGTGCTGTGGCTGCTGGGGAAATGCACTCAACACTGGTTAAGGTGCAATGCTGGAGCTTCGGGCCCAGCTAAACCGTATTCACATCATCAAGGGCAGGCTCCTCAGAGTACAAGAACAGTCTGAGGCAATGTGTAGAGGGCTGAGCAAGCTTGACGGAAGGCCATCATGGGTGAATATGGTGATCCTGACTGAGTCTGAGCACAAAAAGGAAGCACACAGACAGGAGCAGGGAGAGGCCAATGGGAGGATACAGAGACATTGCCTGGACATGTAAGGATGGAGTAAGGAAAACCAAAGCTCATCTGGAGTCGAAGCTGGCAAGGGGGAGTGGAGGACAACAGGAAAGGTTGCCTCTGTAAGTACTTTGGCAGCAAGGGGAAGGCTAAGGAGAGTGTGGGCCCATTGTTCAGTGGGGTCAGGAACTTAGTGGCAAGTGAAAGGTGCACCTCTATGCCTTTTTTGCCTCAGTTTTCACTTGAACCCAGGCCACACAGGTCCCTGAGTCTGCTGGCAGAATCTGTGGGAGTGGGGCCGTATTCACAAGAGACAAGCACAGACTTAGGGCTCACTTATCCACTTGGACATGAGCAAGACCAGCTGGGATGCATCCAAGGGTGCTGGAGAAGCTGGCTGATGTAATTGTGAGGGCAGTCTACATAATTTCCAAAAGGTACTTGGGGGCACTTGGGGGAGGCTCCTCAGGACTGGGAAAAGGCAACATCACACCCGTTCTCAAGAAGGGCAGGAAGGAGGATGCAGCGAATTGCAGGCTGGTCAGCCTCACCCCAGCCCCTGGGAAGGTGATGGAGCAGATTGTTTTAGAAGCCATTTCCAAACACATGAAGGACAAGAAGGGGCTTGGGAGCAGTGAATATGGGTTTCCCAAGGGCAAATTATGTCTGGCTAGTCTCATTGCTTTCTGTTATGACACTCTGTGGATGGGAGGATGGCAGTGAATGTCATATAGTGTGACTTAAGCTAGGTCTTTGACACAGTCTCCCATAGTTTCCTTATCACTGAACTGGTGAGATATGGACGGTACAAGTGGACAATAAGGTGGCTGAAAAATTGTCTGGACTGCCAGGCTCAAAGTTGTGATGAGGGGTGCAAAGTCCAGCTGGTGGCCAGCTGGGGTCTACAGTTGAAGATCACCATTAATGATCTGGATGATGGGCTGGCAGGAACCTAATGAAGTTCAACAAAAGCAAGTGCAAAGTCTTACATCTGGGATGGAATAACCCCCCACACCAGTACAGGCTTGGGCCTGACAGGGACACAGCTCCACAGAAAAGACTTTTCAGTGACAGTTTAGATATCAGGTTTTAGGTTCAGCAAAGGACTACAAGAGCTTTTTGAGTGGTAGGCTGTATTAATGTAGGACAGCTGGCCTGAGCTTTTGAGATTCACCAGGAGAATGTTTTGGGGCAGTCTTCGTTATCAGATATTTATTAGTCAAAACTTAGGCTTTCACTGGCTTACATGAACCTAACAAGTATTTAGATGAATAGGAGTAGTCTACCTTGTGATGCTCAGGGAATAGAAACCACAGCCTATGTCTTCTCATTAATGTCTCTATATTGCGTGTTTAGAAAGATAAAGGAAAGTTTGCAGGCAAATGCGTTGCCCACTTCCAAGCTCTTTTAGTGATCCTTCCCAAACACATCTCTCTGCTCTCTTTTGCTCAGTGTTGCTAGAACCTGACCAGGACTTTTTCCTATAGAGAAACACAACAGTTCTATACTCTGGTCTTAAAGCTATTCAAGCTTACTCAAACCTTTCTCAAATGTCAACAATATTTACAGAGCTATCAAGAAAAAAAGCTGGGGCTGAGGCCACCATTGTGCCATGCACACACCCCTCCCTTAGCAGGACGAGGGTGCATCCTTTGCCAGCCAGTGCTGGGTGGAGAGCACTTTGATTCTCCTTTACCAAGTCCCTATCTCCAGACAACCTATTCAGTTCCCCTACTCACTATGAAGCAGAGAGGAAGGAGAAAACCGGTTTACTCTTTTTCTCTCTTCGTTACTGCCATGCTTAACAGTTGTTTCTGTGTCATCTAGCACGCTCCCATGATCTACCAGGGTTTGAGGTGTTGATGCTGCAGCAGAACAGCAGTGTGTTAAAGACCCCTGCTGAGTGGAGTCTCATTGCTATCCTCTGTGCCTACAAAGGCAGGGGACAGAGTAGTCTGTCTGTCTCCTTCCTGCCCAAAAGCTGTGCGCTTGTGGGAGAAACAGGGAAGGGAGGGAAGGTGAAATGGAAAGGGGGGAGAAGAAAGATAAATGGCGAGAGGGAAAACATGGTAAGGAGAGAAGCGCCTTGCATAACCTTTCGACTTGTGGCAGCCAAGTCACATTTTTTACAGTTGCATGCTTCCATGTCTTGCTGGGCTGTTCAGAAAAAGCTCCCACAAGAAAGGGAATTTAACTTCTAAAAAAATCCTCCGTTATTACTATTTATTGTTACGTTCTGATAATTTCCAGGATTTCTGACAACATTCCCATTTCCAGGGAGTCACAGAAATCCATGTCAGAAATTAATAAAACAAGACATACATATAAGAAATTAATAAAACAGTTGCTGATTTGCCTTTTGTTTCCTTTGGTAAAAGAGGTCATGAGCATCTTTCAGCCAAACAGCTTCCACCCAGTGCCTGCGTACGAGAGCACACATCAGCAGCACCGCTGTATGAGACTGCTGCATTCATCAAAACCCCCGAGGCAGGCACAGTGCACCAGCGATTGATACTGCAGACCTCCAAGCCTGCTTAGTGAAAGTTATTTTTCACATCTTGGACAGTAAGCATGCATTACAATACTGTCTGTTGCATCAGTTAAAGGGAAAAGGCCTGATCTTATTAAAAAAAAAAAAAACAACACAAAAAACAACCAAAAAAGCCTACCCCTATTTCAATTGGTGAATAATTACATAAAGAAAGACAAGAGTCTCAGATTAAAAATGACATCTTTAAAATACTTCTTCATCACTTCTGATCTGAAGACCTGTATCCTTCAGAAAGCTGCTAACACACAGAAAAACTGGCTATACCTCAATACTTCTGTGACACAGTCTCTCAAAATCAACCTCATGTCCTCTCCTTTAGTCCTCTGGGTTTTTTACAGAAATAAAAGTAAAGCCGTACTGGATTTTCTTTCCTCCCCCTCCCTTTTTCTTTTCTATTATGGGCTAAAAGATTGAGAAAGTTTGATATTTCTTGATCTAGAGCTTTAAGCTTAAGAGAGTGAAGCAGAAGGGAACGGAAAGCCCCGGTGAACACAGATCACCTTATGTAGCCTATGTGTTCAAAGAAAAAATGGAGCAGAAGCACAGCATGGCGTGCTCTCCCTGTTTGCTCTATAATATCCCAGATTTACTAACAGCACAAAGAAAAAACAGTACCGTATTATTTATAATGTCATTTCTCAAGAATGCAATGTCCCACCCTCTCCCACTCTCAGCTTTAAACTCGTTTGATGAACACCAGTTTTCCAGTAAAGGCAACATGGTATTTGGCCAGAGTGGTGGAATAAGAAACATGATTCTTTTCATGTTGGACACTTGCATAATATTTCTCAACATCCAAAGTTGGGCTTATGCAGGATTACAGCAATCCGTATATTATTTATGAAAGATGACAGCATGTCGTGTGATAATGTTTAGGTTAGTCATCATGCAACCTATAATAGCCTACATGGAGGGAAATATGAAATTTTACTTAGCAAAGTGAAACGTTTAATTAATTTCATCTGTCCAACAGTTGCTTTTTTTTTTTTTTACCCAAGCAGCAAATATCTTCCAACAGATTCACAGAGCAGAGACTTGTCTTACAGTGACAGCTAAGAAAAATGCCTATTAATGCTCCAAGCCTGCCGTGTGTGTCTGACACAGCCAGGTTTGTCACGCTGTTGATCTCAGATCTGCGTGAGAAAAACAGATTGCACACAACCCTTCGCAGCTTCTCCAGGCCTGCGAAGGCTTGCGTGGTCTATGCTGGAGAACGGCCTCCTCCTCTGGAAGAGGAAAGGAGAAGACGCTCAGCCCGTCGCCATCATCTCCTCGTGTATTGCTGCTACCTTCACCAGGGTGGGCGAGACCTCCTTCCAGGCAGAGATGAGGAGACAGCAGGGAAAACCACACAGGAGACCTGTTGAGATTAACATTTCCAAAAAGTCTCCAGCTGACCCTCTGTGTGCTATCAATAATGTTAATCGTAGATGATCTTCTAAAGGCAGCGGTATGAGGCATAGATGGTTTTTATTGCAGTACAAACATAAATAATTAAATACAATGTAATAAATGAGCCTGTCAAAACCAGCTGGCACAAAGTTAGACCCACTAATCTGAGCTGACTGCCAAAATCAGCATGCAAGCAAATCTCCATCTGTGAGCTGACTGCCCAAGGTGCTTAAGGGGGCATGTTGTGCATGCCCACGTCAGCTACCCAGAGCAAAGATGCTGCTCGGAGGTGCCCCACTCTGGCAGATGGATGTCCCATAGGACAGAGGAGTGTGAAGGTCGGTACTTAATTGCTACCACACAGGAGTATATGCCATAAGTACAGCCAAAAACTGGATTTTATTTTTTTTTCTAGATAGGATAAAATACTTCAGGGAAAGCTAACTCTCCAGTAAAAGCTTTGTCTTGCATATACGTACACCACTTTTTACCTACATGAACTGTATTAATAAAACGTCTCCGGTTGTGTGAAAATTTACTCAGAGCCAGGAAGTTAAAACTACACCCTTAACTCAGAGGCTTGAGCATTTATAAAATGTGACTTTTCCCCTCCTTTCATTGTGCTAAAAAAAAAAAGGAAATTAATCTACTGCTGACCAAAACACACAAAAATGTTTCATAAAAAAACTGGCATTTTTAGAAGATGACTTTTGGCCACACATTGGTGATGTTATTGGAGTTTTTCCTTTAAGTCCAGACATTTAATCTAGGTATTATTAACGCTTAAATAATTTGCCAATTTTTTTCCTTACTAAGCCTTTTTTTTAAGATGGTTATTGGTTTGTTTCCTTTTAAATTGTGTTTCAAGTGTGATTTTTAATGAAATTTCAATGAAAATATCTCTTTTAAAAGTCAAATACTTTTTTGGGAAATGAAAAATGGCCTTGAATGAAGCAATTGCAAGCTCAAATCAGCCTCAATGCTTTCTATGTTGCGTTCTCCTATTTTTGGCTGACTCTCCATTTCATTGAATCTAAAAAAAAACCCTAAAATATGTATTTGTTGTCTATGCACACATACACACGTGTAAAAACACACACAAATACACACACACACACATACTAATTGGCCAAGGCCAATTTGGAAAAACAAAAAAAGCTGCTAATGCCTGAAAACAGGGATTTCTGGTGGGAATAACTGTGTAGCTACAGTAGGCATCAGTGCTACCAGGAGTTTGTTGTCTCCGTCTATTTGTGCTTAACATTCATGGGAGCTTGGAGATGTTGTAATCATAATCCGTCAGATCGAGATGATGATTTCTTGGTAGCCTCTTCCTGCTTTAAGGGCAAGCATTCACTTTTTTACTGTGCAGTTGGATGGGTTTTTGAGAGGATCCTCCACCCTGCAGCAAAAGCAGAGCTAAAAGAGCTGACAAATATTTCAATGTTTAAATTTTTGTTCATGTTTACACACCCTTGTCTCCCTCTATCTAAAGAGATAGAAGATACATGAAAACAATAAAGAGAAGGGGATATTATCCTTGCATGTACTGATACAACATAAATATTTTGAACTTTTATCACATAGATAAGGAAAAACAATCCTGTTTCCACATCCCTTTTTACATCAAATTTTGCCAATAGCAGCTTCATTTGGCTATTGTCAAGCACACTACATAAAAAAATGCGTGTGCTCAGAGGGTGGGTTATGCCCGAGTGACGTTAAAGTCGGCGCAAAAGAGCGACAGAATGCATGTGGCAATGGAAGCTGCAAAACTCTATCGTACAGCGCCTTTCAAGGATCTTTACACTTGTGATCTAACCTTGGTTGCCGGACCTGCGGCTCCAGAAAGGCCTCCAGCCTTGACTTGAAAGACGTCGGGAGATAGTCCCCAGCATTGCACCTCTCGCTTTTCTCCCCTTCCCGCCGGCGGCGGGTGCCGGTGGGCGCCGGGCTGTGGTGCGTGCCGTGGGGCGGCGCGCCTCCGCGCGCTCGCCAAGTCTCCCCACGGCCCGGTGCCGATAAATACGCCGATAAATCTGCCGCCCGCTCACGCAGGGCTGCAGGCTGGCACCCACCGCCTTCCCGCCCGCCTTACGTGCTCCTAATCACTCTTCCTGCAGGAGCAACAATACCGGCTCAGACGGCGGCGGCACATTTTTTGTGCTGGGTACCTGCCTTAGTGGAGGCCTTTTCTTTTGAATTGCAGCCCGCGGCCAGCTGGACAGAGCGGCAAAGGGGCCGTCGGCGCTCGGTAGGAAAGTTGTGGGAGGAAGGCAGCCCCGTGCAGAGAATGGCAGGAAAGCCGCTCCGCTTCCCGGTGGCCCTATCTGCTGGGAGGCGGCGCGGCGCCTGGAGCCTGCCCGCCCTTCACGCGCTTCCCGGGATTTCCGAGTCGCAGCCGCGGCTCCCGCTAACAGCCAAATATTTCACTCTTGAGACATACTACACTTCCTGATATAGGATGCACTTGCATGTCTCCCGGTGACCTTAAACACTAATAAAGGAGTCATAATATGACCTAGACGGGCCCTGAGAGCCAGCCGTGGCGCGAGGGATTGAAGGGGAGGTTGAACGGGTGGGTGCGCTTGTCTGCTCGCTGTTTGGCAGCTTTCCTGTCGTGTTCCTTTCCTTTTGATTACGCGGAGAAGGAGATTTTAAAATACGTTCGTGTTGCCCTTTTGCCAGCAGCACAAGTTAATGAAAAATGCGAGTGTGCTGACAGTCGGGGCTCCCCAGCAGCTCCGGCTGCCTTGCTCCTGCTCCCCCACCACGGCGTCCTACCAAGGAAAACAGCGACGCAGTGCGAACGCCAACCCTCCTACGCTGGCGCTAATTCCCACTGCCTGCGCAGGCGAGAAACCGCTGTGCTTGCGTATCACGGACCTTTTAAGGCCACTTCGCAGTTGTAAAACAAACAGAGATATCCAGATCCCGTCCCAATCACGGACTGAAGAAATGCTCGGGGTTCTCGATGTTGTCGGACCAGATTCTCATCTGCTGACAACAGACTTATCTGCATTCAAAACAGCGGAGAACTTATCCCCTTTGGTGTAAGGAAACACAGCAGCTATCGTTTGCTGCTTCCTGCCACACGTTGAGTTTTGTGCTGCCTTGGCCCTACAGCCTAAGCAAGAATAAGCAGAAAGAGGTTAATTTTGGATCATGCTGGCAATCCAGCTATCAACCATAAAATGTGCTCAGACTTGCTAAGTAATGAGTGAATGATGACTTTGTTACCAGCAAAATGGTCAGTGTTACAGAGATCAAATGCAAGTGGAGGAGAAACAAGAGACCACCGGGAAAGAGGCAGACTTTCTCGTCAGCAGAGAACTGTTTTAACTGCTTTAATAGCTCTAAAAATACTTAATTTGACCATGAACCTATGTTATTTAGATCTGTTTATTTGTAAAAGGAAGGATAACAGTCTGTCTTCAACTCTATATTACATAAGATCAGCTGACATTTGCTATGATATCATAGACCAACAAAATGAAATAACTTGCAGAGAAAATATTGACTTTCTTTGCCTGAAATGAAGCCAGCAGACAGAAGAGAGATGAATATGAAATAAGAGAAAATATTAGAGCAGTCGTACCCAGACTAAATTTAGATACAAGTGATGCATGACCTAATTCAAGAAAGCTCAAGGAAAAGATCTTAGACATTATTATCATTAATATAAAAGCTTTAAGTTGCAGAAACCAACCCTCAGCAAATGAACAATGCAGCGAGACAATTCTCACAACTGATGAAAACTAAAGCACACCATGATCTCATCGTCCTCCGGTACTTTCACATAATTCCAACTGATTTTGACAGGAGCTATGCACACATTTTGGAGGGAGGCCTTTAGTTGCATGGAGAAACAGGAGGCAGAACCTGTGCACATGGCAATTCTTAATGCTCGCTGTCACCGCACAGCCCAGCAGCTCAAAATGTTATAGATCTGTTCTCAGCTAAGACCTTAGTCAAATAACCTCACATTTGACATGCCCTTGGAGTATCAGTCTGCCTTCAAGACTCTTTCCCAGGATCTGACTGACAAGGGCAATTAATCAGGGCTGGGTCCACTGTAGCCAACAATGTGACATCAGTGCAAAGTTGGTGAGAAGTCCATGCCAGACCTCTTTTTCTGCGTCAACTTTATTATTGACGTAGTGCTGTTGCTCACTTACCACTGCATTTTTTTTTAAATAAATGTGTGTTTTTGAAACTGCTGTTAGGATACGTTTGTCAGTTTGATTCAACCCAGTAGACTTCAACTGCAATTTCTACAAGATCCTGTTCACTCATTCCACTTCTGTACAAAGAGAACAAAGCAATATTGACCGTCTTTGAATATTTCTGTCTTTCTGGGAGATGTCTCCAAAATTTCCTCTCTACATTCAGAACAGTCCTCTGCATGACTCTTCTACGGTCTGATATATCCACCATCATGGCTACAGAAAATGCTCTCCTGACATTTTCCCAAATTCTTAATTTTTAATCCAATACATCTAAATAACAACTCATTATCTCCCCCCAATCCTAGACTTGGAGGGGATGAAATGCTGTCTCCCATGTGCTCCAGGGTTTTAGGATAGTAGAAGTTTTGAAAGTTAATCTTTCTTTAATATTTATAGGAATTGATTCATTACACTATACCTTCACTACCAAGGTTACACTTGTGTTCATAAATCACACCAGATCAAGAAATGTGTTGAGGACCTGATCCATTCAGTGTCTGACCTGCATGGAGTAAAAGCAGATTTAGAAGATTTTGGAGACCTTGCCACTTCTTAGAGAATACTGGATTTTTGCATTATTTCTGTTTTTTATAACATCTGATTAAGCAATACTTCTGCCTCCTGTTACCCCTTACCAGATCTATGCAAGCAGGATTGTCCAGCATCCCCCTCCAATGCTCCAGGCCTCTCCATCTCTTTCCTTCTCCCTGCTGGCCTTTTGTCTGCTGTTTCTGGCGTGTGTTTCTGCACACTATTTCAGTTTCTTTAAATGCACCACTATTGGAGCCTCAGCTGATCTCAATTTGTATGTCACACAAAAAAAAAAAAAAACCCAAACCCAAACCAAACTGAAATACCGTTTGCTTTTTCTGTTTAAAATGCACCATAAGTTCACCTCATGTCATTTGCGTGTTTCCATTCTCCTCCGCATCAATTTTTCCATGGAAACTTGCACCAGCGTCATATAGGATAGTAACGCCCCGCGCCTGGGCTGCCCATGCATGCATGCGAGGAGGAGGGGGTTGCTGGGAAGGTAAGTGTGACAGACAGACAAACGGCCTGCGGCTCTTCAGCACATGTGTTTCTCAAGCTCCAGTTGTGAGTTGACATGTTTACATTTCAAACCACTCACAGATTGCAGCGGGTGCAAACAGGCATCTTCAATTATTCGTGCGGCCTCTTCCCCATAAATAAAATATCAAGAAAGAAAGAAAACTGCCTTCTAGCCTGTTTACTGCCAGGATTTATCCCATCTTGTTTTACTCGAGCACAGCAACTACGAGGAACGCCTCAGCTGTCGTGGAAATAAAAAGTTAGGACCAATAAGCCCAGACAACGGTCAGGTAACTTCACTCTCCCTGGGGCCAGGAGAAAGAGCCCCAGTGAAGGGATGGCTCTGCAGCAAGGGGGAGGTCAGTGTCCTGCATGCCGTCCAGGCATACTTCACTACATCGTCACGGATCTGCTGTCACCCCAGAACAGGGAGGCGGGGGCCACATCAGGCCGACTTGCCCTGGAAGTGGGGTGGGATCCAATGCAAGACCCCCACAGCCTCCCTGGCTGCTGCCGTCACTCCCACGGGTTTTGCGTGACAGTTTAGCCCAGGTGACATCTGTGTCACATCCAGTTCCTATGTACTCCAGTGAAACACCAAAACAGTGCCAAGGGAGATTCTTTTGGGCCACAACGCACATTTGTTTGTTCAGTCAGACATTTGTCCGTGATGGTAACTCATCACAAAAATACCAAGTGCAGCAGTTATGTCCTATGTGAATCTCATGTAGATTTAGAAATAGCTTCGGTCTAGGTAGATTTAAGGTGGCATTTTTTAAAGCACCTATTTATCAAAGTGACTTTAGGGCCTACCTCCCTCCAGCTTTCGGTGAGCGTAATGGCTTGTCCGAGCTGGCACTTCACATGAGATTGGGCTTCACACTTCTTGACTGATAGATATCATGCCCCTGGTGGACATTCCTGGTTGGCATATGACAACGTAGACATGAACATGCAGTCATGGGCCCCGTACAGGGCGCAACATGACTTCTATGCCGTTGCCCAGTGCACAGGTGAAAACAAGCCTTTCAGTTCATGCTGGGCATATTAGCGAAGAGTGCAGACCTAGGTTTTTCCAGTTCCCTTTAAATTCTGAAGTTTTATAAATTAATGAAAAAGAAATTGATAGGCAAATAAACTAATGAGAGCAGAGAAAATCCACACATTCGGGAAGACCGGTCTCTTGCAATAAGCCATGGAGAGAGTGGTTCAACAATATTTAGATAGTTTTCTTTTTCACTATTCCGTAGGAGCTGTATTCATCCTGCCTTCAAGAACTGGTGCCCCTGCTTAATCAGATTTATACTAAGCCTAATATTTAAGTTCTCAAGAACAATTTGAGATTTCCTTCCAGTGAACATTAGAAAGTGATACCGTGATTAGCCGTGATATCTCTCTGACTGGGACTGCTAAACAAAACAAGCGGCTGGCACAGCTATTTGATTTGGGAAGAAAGAGAAGCAAGAGTAATGACAGCCAGTTTCCAGGTTTTTATTAGAGGAAATGTTTTTGATACAGAAGTCCCATCCCAGATGTATTTAAGTTCACATACTAAACACAAGTTGTTTCTAAAACATGGAAAAGTTCATAAAAGCTGATTAAAATTATTTCTTAGAGCCTCCTATTCACTTTTTCCTTTATGTATCCCCAACAGTGAAAAGAATTATGACATAAAAGATAACTAAAGGGTCAATCCTGCCCAAAGATAAAGTAGTTAACACAGGAGCAGAATTTTGCCCAGATTTACCTTTGAACCATAAGGACTCTGTTAACACAAAAAGAGACAACCTTATTTTTCTGAGGAATATGATGCCATTAGAGGTCTTGAAGAATAAATTAAATCTTTTCCTGCATTGTGCCATACAGTCTTAGAAAAATAGTGAACTGACTTTCTTATCACATTTTTTACCACAAGTGATGCACAAGGCAGAAAAAAATTGCTGAACAGATTCTGAATTTCAGGCTGAACTGGCAAAAGTTAGAAAAAACTCCAGATTTAACCACTGTGACACTGAAACAAGTGACAGAACAGAGCTATGCAACTTTTCATTTTTGTTTTCCATGGTTCAGTTTAATCCCTCCAAAGAAAAGTAGACCTAACACTGACTGGAGGGCTGTTGCTTTTTCTTCATGTCACAGAAATTCAAATTTCAAAGTGCTTCTTACTCTGGTCTGAAAGTGGTTTAAAAGTAAACATCTGTCTTTCATCGGCTGGATAGCAATTAAAGAAAATCTATCATTAACCCCCCAAGTACCTCCGCAGATTCTGGGTCACTGGGAGTAAGCGATGCTTGGGGCTCTTGGGGTTCTTGGGTGTGGAGGAATCCAGTGCATCTATACCTCTTTCTGTGCAGAAGGGAATATGGCATCAAGGATCCCTTTCTGCAATACAGCTGGGAGGTAGGAAAAAAGTCAGAAACGAATCCTAAAACAAAACATCAGCTACAGTATACGTCTGTTCCTACATGTGTTCCCAATAGTGTCCTGAAGACAGACTTGTGTATTTGTTTTTAAAAAATGAGAGAGAGTAGCATCTGTTACAACTGAACAAAAAATACACTTTATTGTATTTTTATGTATAAAACCACATTCAGTCCTTTCTGTCATTTGCCTTCTCTCACATTTGGCACCCAGGGCTATCTACTGTTCTCTTCTGAAGCAGCCTTACGAGTTCACCTTCTAGCAAATACTTGAGCACATTCAAGCTGCAGGTACTTGACACTCCGGGACATGATCTAATCTGTTAAGCGGGAAGAAAATGCATTTCCTCCTTTCTTTGACATGCCACCAAATATATTTCAGGGAATATGAAATGCAGAGGAGAGGAGTCAGTCTGAAATCCTTTACTCGGAGCCTCCAAAGAGGCATTTCCATGTGCTTGGGATGAGTGCTGGATACCATTTCTTCAGAGTGAGCGATGACAATGAGCTTTATCCCATCCCAAAATGTCTGCCCCAGGATGAAGAACATCCAGACCTGACAACCTCAGGCAATTTAAACTATTACCTGCCAAATGGCTGTGGAGCCACTAGGGCAGGGGATGGTTTGGGTGTTGGTGTCCTCCATCCATTCTGGTGCTTTTCAGCCAGGACAGCAACATCCTTTTGAGCACGGAGTAAGCCAAAAAGTGATGGTAGGTAGGCTTGGGGAGACCCAGGTGCTATGACCCACTGCTAGGACATTGTGTGTGTTGCATCCAGCATTTAAGATAACACATAAGCATTCAAGGGACTAATGCCTAAATATCTTTCAGCCTATTCTGTTTTGTTTTACGGGGATTATTGTGCTGTGCATATTACCATGGCATCTGAGTGGTGTGTTTCACGTGGCATACAAATCAACCTACATCTAGATCTATTTTTACAGAAAAAAAAAAGGATTTCTGTTCGCAAGTCAACTAGACACTTTTGAAAATGTGACTCCCGGTCAGACTAAGATCCTTGGCCTTCCCCTGGAGAAGCAGCTGGAATGCCTGGGACCTACCAGCACAGAAGCAGTTAATTTCTATGAAGTCTCCGAGAAAGAAAAACAGTCTAAGAACAGCCTTGTGTTGGGAGGAGGGCTAGAAAACGAGGCTGTTGCTGTTGTTTTCATTGTGTGCACTCTAATCAGGGAGAGTAAGAACAATAATGCATGTAATGCTGATTTTGGACCGTTTCCATGCAGCTTTTCCCAGGCTAGGCAGCCTTGGGAACCACTGATAGTGTGGCACACCAGGGGCACAGCCTCAATCACCAAGCACAGGGCAGGGCAGCCTTTTCTGCGGATAAAATATGTGAGGGATGACAAGAATCTTCCCAGCATGGGAAGTGGCAATAACAAAAAAAAATATACAAGGGGCTGAAGCTGAGTGCAACATCCACTGCAAAGCATGCCTGCAGGCGACGCTCAGATTTGAGAGGTAGACTGCTATTTTTCATTTCCTCCCCCATTTTGTGATTGTTTGTTTGTTTGTTTGTTTGTTTTCCCTTCTTTCATTAGATGGCCCCCTCCCCCTCTCAGCACCACTTTGAAGCCAAGATGAAAGAAATGCTGTGGCTGCTGGCACGGAGCACACAGGGAGACCGACTGAAGTGTGCTTTAGTTTAAGATGCCATGGCTTNTTTTTTTTTTTTTTTGGCTTTTTTTTTTCCTAAGTAGGGGAGGGACGGGGGGAGGGGAGAAGAGGAGAAGAAAGTTATTCAGCTAAAAACAATATATTACACTTCATTGAAAAGCATATTGTACAGCTTGGTTTGAAACATGGTCCTAATTTTTCAAAGCTTTGCTCTTCAAGGACAGAGGGTTTGGGGTAGCTAAGATGTGGCATCCTCCCAGACAGCAACTGCCCATATTTTATTCATAAAACCTGTCACATCAGTGTATGATGAGAATTGACACGACGAGCTGTAGCTTCGTGACCTGTTTTGAATAAGTCGGTCAAACCAATGATGTTTGCCCCTTAGTAGCAGAAATTCATATAGCCACTGCGGGGTGGAAAGAAGTCACTTGCCACCATTTTTGTTCCTAAAACAAAGAGATGCTTTTGAACAGTAACAATAAAAGGATCAACTTGTTTTCTTTTCTTTTCTCTAGGCAATTGATTTCTTTTGACATCCACTTAAAATGAAAGAAAACTCTGGCGGGGGAAGTGGTAGAATTCACACACCTCTGCCTTACACTGGAAATACTGGAAGACATAATTAACTTGGAGTGGCCAGAAAATTCAGATCTCTGGGGAAATCCTGGTGCTGCTGACATCAGCAAGGGATGTGTTGATGACTTCAGCATAGTAAGGAGTTCAAATCCCACCGAGTTCGTGATGTGTCATCCCAGCCTGCAAGAACAAGGCCCTTCCACCAACCCAGACTTTCCCCGGTGCTGGGAAAGTTGTGCAAAGACCCTGTAAAATCCAGGGGAAAAGGAAGGTCACCATGGATGGTTGCAATATTTTCTCCTGCCTTCAGCTTCCAGCCCTTGCCCCTATAAAAGTGTCATTCACCACTAGAATTTCATGCTTATTTAATATCTGTTAGTCACTGTTAAACTGCCAACAGCTAGCTAAATTCGCACTAATGTTCTTTTAAATATGCAGCAGTCCTACCATTTACAATCATTATGGAATTAAACTGTAGAATTAAACTCTCAGGTCAAATACCTTAACGTATATCTAAACCAGCATTAATTAGCATGTCCAAGGATTTTTTGGAAGCCCTTGAAGAGAGCAATTACAGCAATCGGTGAATATCCTTTGAAGGGTGGATTGCATGCAGCTTAGCAAGTTAGAACTTCTGACTATTAATTTATTTTGAACTAATTCTGACCCTGCTTCTGTCTGCTAACTGCAAGCCAATTTTCAAAGGCCAAGTATACTGGTGTTCAAAGCAGGCCAAGTTTTCTGGAGAGCAGAGAGCAGTAAGTGACCTCTCAAAGGGACGGGGCTGGTTCAGTATCAGAGATTAATGGAGAAAGAAAAGAATCACAGAAGAGGTGTTATCACAACCTGTTACACAGAAAAATAATTTTATAGCAATAGGTTTTGCATATGGAACAACCCAGGGTCCGTGTTAGGAAACAGCACAGCCGTTGTAAGAATTTCTTGTCACAGCATTAACAGAGAGGGTTCGTTTCAAAATAAGGTGTTTCCAAACAAGTAGCAAGTGGGGGAACAGACCCATTTGTAGTTGTGGCATCACAAGAGAATCATGAGCAGACCTTTAAATGACAGAGAGATTATAGGACTTGAAGAGGTTTTCTGACTCAACGCCAAGGAAGGACCAGTTATCTAAACTATTCCAGGTATGTTTATGGAATCTCCTCTTTAAGATCTCAAATGATGGAGATTCCTCAGTTTCCCCAGGTAACATAATTCAGTGCATAGCTGGCTGCACATTAAAAATAATTCCTAAGATCTTCCCCAGTCTCCTTTATTACTGTTTGGCATGCATGCATCACATTCTTCTGGAAGGCAAAACTCATTACACGTTAGTGTTTTCATTTGGGTTGCCTTTATCATTAATAGGTCCGGTCAGGCCCATCTTTCCTCCTCATGGCTTCGAGATGGTGCAATTAAAATTGTAATATGCTCCAACTCTTCTATTTGCTGCATTTTGCCTAGCCAAATTCTAATTGTTGGACTCCCTTTTGTGAGTACCGTGATACGCTTCCTATCGCCATTGTTTTAGAAACACAGGCCCTTTCAGAAGAGTAAGTAGGAGGGGATCAGAAGAGGAAACGTCCAACACTAAATCAATTGCAGTAACTGGGTGCCAAGACATTGGGCAATGAACTTTGCATATCAGACGACCACATGGATCTCCCTCAGTCTGAACTGACAGGTGAATAACATTCCAGAACTGAAGTAATTTTAACCGAAAGATAGAAAGAATCAAACAGGACAATTCTGCATATGGTTATTCTCCTGATACTACACAAAACTTGTCTACAAATCAAGAACAGCAGAGTGAGGAAAAAGCTAGGATCCATAAAGAGTTATTTTTCAATGTGGTGAGATTAACAGAGTTCTCAAAAATTCTCCCTTCTTAAATCAGTGGGTTTGATTTTTCCTTGGGATATTTGTAAAGCAGTGACACAGGAAAGGCACAGCAAGTTGTAATTCTTACCTAGCATCCAAGAAATACTCCAGTTACTGTAACCACCAGAAAGAAGACTCAAGTGCCTTCTGGACAGCCTCAGTAAAAATATCTGTTTGATGTGCCTCTGAGACAGAAAACTCAAATTGTAAGTGCTTCTGGGGGAGTTAACATTTGAAAAAGAGATTGGACAACTATGTGAAGAATAAAAATATAGGGAATTATAAAAGATAATGCTGAAAAAAATCCAGACACATTAAACCTGTTGCTTCAGGATTTAGATGGCTCTAAATACTGGTGGGAAGGAAGAAACCTGCTGGGGAAGAACACAAATCTGCCTGCCTGTGTGAGGCAGGGTTTTCTCACTGAGTGTCTAGTGCTGACTGGTTTCTGAGGTAGCATATTGAACGGGATGAGCCACATACTGGTCTGATATGAGAAC
Organism: Anarhynchus alexandrinus; assembly: GCA_008711295.1. Classification (NCBI taxonomy): domain Eukaryota; kingdom Metazoa; phylum Chordata; class Aves; order Charadriiformes; family Charadriidae; genus Anarhynchus; species Anarhynchus alexandrinus. The sequence goes on along the minus strand of VUYV01000147.1, from coordinate 2,088,286 downwards.
TACCATGTTCCTAAAAAAAAATAGGTATTTTAAGAACTTTAGAATCGACCTCAAGGTAGCATCTTTTCCATTTTCACCATCATATCTGGCACAAAAATGTGTATGAGCTCTGGTCACTGTTTAACCTCATGCACTAACTTATTCTTTTTACCAGCTGATCTCTGAGTGTCAGCTGCAACACTTCAGCGCTATACTCCTGGCTTTAGTTTTGAATTACAGCATCCTACTCCCACTACACCTGTGTGCTCACCAGCCACGGGAGGCTTTTCCTGGCTGTGTGCCTGACCCCATGAGGCTCTGCGTGCACAGCCCCATAGAAAAAAGCAGTAGTCCCTGCCTCCAGCACCTTTGGTGTAAATCCCTGCGCTGTCCTACAGATACAGCAGCCACGACTTCTGTGAATCCTTGAGCTTTGCCTAGCTTACACCTCATAATCTGCCAGATTACTAAATTCTGTTGATTAAACCCATTAGTTCTGTCAGTGAACGTTGAGTTTCATTTAGGGCCCAGCAAATGCTTTCGGGAAGTCAGCCATTGTCTCTGCTCCATAACAAAGCCGGGGACAGACGCAGCCTGCGCGCTTGTTCAGCAGCCTCCTCCAGCTCTGTGAGGATCACTCTTACCAACAAATTCATGGTCTAGTGTCTAAGGGGAAAGTGTCAGTTGAAGAGAATTTTTGCATTAAATAATTAAATATTCTTCATTAAGTAACACTGAGCTACGGAAATGCTAAGTTGATTTTTCCTGCTTTATGAATGCCTTCAACAGGCAGCAAGTCCACATGAGTTACTGAGTGCCTGCAGTACAGGGCAGAGGCTTTTTAAAAGGTTACAGGAGAAACCTGGTATTGCTTATCAAATTTGTCCTCTCCTATGTGTGACTGGTATAGTCAAGGGAAAATACGTCATAGATTACTTGTAACAGAGAGAGCAGATGTGTTTTAAAGCACAAATAGATCTCCACCTTTGCAGTCTCTCAGCGGATCACAGCAGGCGGATAAAGGTTTGTGTCACTGCTTGTGAGCTGTTCGTAACGGGCTTGAAAACTTTCCCTCATAACATTAGTCCAAAGCTAAGGCTTACTAGCCAGAGCAAAAACAGCTGTGTTGCCATGTACCACAGCTTTTAAGGGAGCAAAACAATTAGTATAGTTATTTATAACTACTTTTGAAGAGTGTAAGTCAAACATTTCAGTTTTTCCTTTGTGTTCCCTATAAACAAAATATCCCTTGAAATAATAGTGTTAAGAGTAAAGACACATGAGATATATGACTGTGACAAATAATCGCCTCTTCTGAAAAGACAGGATTTGGGGGTTTTTACATTCCTAGTGTAATAAAGAAGATCATGTGCTTTTTTAAGGAGTGAGGAGGACATGTATCACCATTGACATTTGAATCTCAGTCAATTATGTGTAGGCATAATTCATAGTAACTGCTACACTGTCTTCTTCTGACCCTGTCAGGACCAAAGAGAAGCTCAGAGAGCAGGGAAGCTCAGACCCCGGCCCCGTTGAAGCCGGGGCTTGTGCCTCCAACACAGGGGGAATGGCAGCAAGCAGGGATGGGGAGCAACGCGGAACCGGTCAGGCGGGAAAAAGGTGGCAACACCGATTTGGTCCGGAGGTCAAATCCTTGCAGTCTTTCCCAACTGCTCTCACTCACTGAAACTTTTCTGTTCTTGTACTTTTCTGGTGCAGTTTAGTTAGACCTGCTACACTGGCTGGAGTGCTTATCTAAATGAAGGTTATTATGCTTTCGGTCACGCTGCTCTCCTTTATCTGAAGCTCCCACCAAAATCACCATGTCATTCTGGAACAAATAAGAGATCTAATAAAGAGAACAAATATCTGAAGGCAATAATATCATATCTGAACGGATGCTTTCAGCAAAGGAATGCAGATTCAAAACTTAAATAAACTCGCAAGCAGAACTGTGACCCCTTCTCTTGCTGTCTGAGGCACAACAGGGGTGTCACAGAAGTGGTGCAAGAGACCTGAGCAAGATCTTTTCTGCTGGCAATAAAAGCAAGGATACTGAAAGGATTACTGAAACTGGAACCAGGGAGTTCCTGACATGCGCCACGGCATTGCTGAAAAGGGAAGTGAGTAGCATCAGGTCTCTGGCTGATTGAAAACTTTCTTTTGGCTCTTTGGGCTTGTTGGCTGAGGGAACAAGAGACTCCTGAGCAGGTACTATGAGACTGCCAGAGTACTTTCCAACAGGCCCTTGTGACAAAACTATGGGTCTCACCTTGGCTGTAGATGAAGCTGTTGCTGCTACAAAAGAGCCCCAGCCATATTCCAAATGGGATTTTGATCATTTTTTTTTTCTTCACTGGGCAACAGCTACGGATTCCAGCATGGTGTGAGCCAGGGATCCTCTCGTGGGTCCCAAAAGATAATGAAGCCAAAGTGCAAGGCTAAATGTGTAACATTTCTGCTGCTGAGAAGCCACCAGGGCAGAGATGTTCACTTTAAAAATCTGTCACAGATGTTACAGATTCCTAAACTAGGGACTTGACTATGAAGTCCATTTCTCAGCTCATGGAAATAATTTAACTATTTAAGTCTAGCACTACCCAGCCTACCTCTCCTCTCTCCTGGTTAACGGCATTAGGGGGGTGTAGCCTTGAACATGGGGAGACCGGGGTTTAATTTTCAGCTCTGTCATAGTCTTCTGGTCTGACTTTGAACATAACATTTGAATGTGTATCAGAATGCCGGGATGTGCCCTCCCACCCAAGGTTGCTCGTGAGATCAGCAACAAAAATATTTGAGCCCAATGCACTTTGCTCAAAAGGGAGTCTCCCACCATCAGCACATTCCCATTGCAAAGCAGCTGCTAAACCCCTTGCAAACATGGTTGGCAGCCCCAGGAGGACCCAGCCAGGCTGGAGCCCTTTCTGCGAGGCTGGAGATGCACGCTGCTGCTGGAAGAGCCATAGGGACATCTCTGGGCTGCTGTCAAACCAGTCACCCCACCATGGCGGTCCATTGTAGGGTTACCAGTTCAATGGCAGCCCAGTGATGTCCCGGCAGCAGCATGATGGGCTGCTCTGCTTGGACCACATCTGCTGTCCCTCCTATGCTATCCCCCAGCCTCACACACGGAAGCAGCGATGGCGGTGGGGACAGCAGCAGATCCTACTCATCTTGCTGTTAGTCTGAGAGCAGACAATGATTGCCTATTTTTATTACACTCTTTGCCACGGTGGGTCTTGGACCAGAGATGTGGAGTAATTGCTAGAAATCCTGAAACTATAATGGCTAGTGCCTTGCGTAAGACAGCTCTGTTATTGCCTTCGCCCTTGGTATAAATCATCTCAACAGCAGGGGAACATCCTCCTGTGCTGGTGTGCTGGTGTGTGTTTAACTCCATCTCTCTGGCACTCTTTCGGCTGTGCTGTGAGCAAGACAGACGGCGTAGACGACAGACTGAGGTTGAAAGGAGAAGAGGTTTTCTGATTCAGTGTCTCTGTCTCCTCCTTTGTCTGTTGCTATCACACAGTGATTGAGTTACAGCAGTGCAAAGGAGGCTGTGGGAACATCTCTGTCCACTGGCTGCAGAAACAGAGACCCCCGGGCCAGAGCTACAGCACTGATATAGTGCAGCAAAGGAACCCTCCACCTTTACAAGCCCAGGTAGGCTCTGCAGCAGCTTTTATACACAACATGCCACTACTCCCAGCCTTACTGCCTTCATGACACTACTGCATAACACTAAAGTTTTGCCTTTTCCTCCTAAATCTGATTTCCTGCATATCACTTTCATAAGTGACATGGCTTAAAGTGGCCCTCAGTTTGCCAGTGCCTATGTTAAAATATGTTAAAGCAGCCTGCTTTTCAAGGATAAGGTTCTTGAAATTCTTGCAATCAGCTCTTCTCCATTCGTCCCTGTACAACTGAGGCACTGAAGATCCTTAGCTAATACAAGGATCCCACCTGACTATAGTCCTTCTATGAAGCCTATACAGATTGTACAAAAGTCAGTGATGTTTTAAACTTTAAAAGCATGAGCTATCTTCAGCATGGAAAGAAAAGCAATTCTATGAGCTTTCCTTTATTTTTTCAGGTATAACTGGCAAGCTACTGGCAAGCTACACGATGCTGAAAGCTACTGCATGTAGGGGCTACCAATTGATTTATATAGGGCTTACTAATAGTAGGGTAACGATCTGGAGAAAATCTGATTACCTGTTTTTCAGACACAGCAAAGGAAAGTAGCTGAATTCTGTAGTACTTACTTCAATAAGCTCTGTTTTGCTGTATTTTGCTCTCACCTCTAGCTAAAATGATGTTCTGATTTTCAACGGATCCTTTGAAAATAGTAGTATACATGTCAGATAATAAGAACAGGAAGTTGGCTGTACATAGTTTTTTCCTGCTCACCATTGCTTTAATATTTTAATACTTTACTCTCTCAATATATTTATCCTTACAATTACCCCAGGACATCTTTTTCTGTAAGCTAAATACATATATTCTGAACAAGTGTGTTGGAGAGATGATGACTGTTTCACTGACTGAGAAGTGATGTGTTTCAGTGGCACTCCTTTGTGACTCTGCATAAATGCATATGTGCATGCATAAAAATGTGTGTGAAAACAGAGAAAACTAAGATTCACTTTTTCTAATCTAATCTACCTCTGAATGATTTTACATTCCTTCCTCTCATCTGCTTTCTCTCTGATTTGCTCTGTGGCTCTCCAAGCCGGTGGGAACTTCTGACAATTTCTGAGATCGTGAGCTACAGCTGAGCCAGCAGGATGGAGAGGTGCCATGAAGACTTTCAAAGAGCTGGATGATGAGAACAGATTGGTGACAAAGCAGTTTTAAACACAAAGATGTGAAATTTGTACAGCAGAAAGATCCTAATGCTTTTCAAAAAGCTTTTACCAAAGGATGAGGAAAAGGCTGAGGTACTCAATGTCTTCTCGCATCAGTCTTCAATAGTAAGTTCAGTTATTCTCTGGGTTCCCAGCCCCCTGAGCTGAAAGACAGGGATAGGGAGCAGAACGAAGCCCCCATAATCCAAATGGAAATGGTTAGCAACCTGCTACACCACTTAGATGAACACAAGCCTGTGGGGCCAAATGGGAGCCACTCAAGGGTACTGAAGGAGCTGACAGAAGTGCTCACCATGCCACTTTCCATCATTTATCAGCAGTCCTGGCTAACCAGGGAGGTCCTAGTTGACTGGAGGCTAGCAAATGTGATGCCCATCTACAGGAAGGGCTGGAAGGAAGATCTGGGGAATATAGGCTGGTGAGCCTGACCTCGGTGCTGAGGAAGTTTATGGAGTGGATAATCTTGAGTGCCATCATGCAGCATGTACTGGACAACCAGGTGACCAGGCCCAGTCAGCATGGGTTTCTGAAAGACAGGTGCTGCTTGACTAACCTGATCTCCTTCTATGACAAGGTGGCCCTCTTAGTGGATGAGGGAAAGGCTGTGGATGTTGTCTGCCTAGACTTTGGTAACACCTTTGATAGCGTTTCCCACACCATTCTCCTGAGAAACTGGCTGCCCAAGGCTTGGACCGGCATACTCTTCACTGGGTAAAAAACTGAATGGCCAGGCCCAAAGGGTTGTGGTGAATGGAGTTAAATCAGTTGGAAACCAGTCACAAGTGGTGTTCCCCAGGGCTCAGTACCGGGACCAGTTCTGTTTAATATCTTTATCAATGATCTGGATGAACAGATCAAGTGCACCCTCAGTAAGTTTGCAGATGACACCAAGTTGGGTGGGAGTGTTGATCTGTTTGAAGGTAGGAAGGGCTTACAGAGGGATCTGGACAGGCTGGATCAATGGGCCAAGACCAATGGTATGAAGTTCATCACGGCCAAGTGCCGGGTCCTGCACTTGGGTGACAACAACCCCATGCAGCGCTACAGGCTTGGGGAAAAGTGGCTGGAAAGCTGCCTGGCAGAAAAGGACCTGGGTGTTTTGATCAACAGCCAGCTGAATATGAGCCAGCAGTGTGCCCAGGTGGCCAAGAAGGCCAATAGCATCCTGGCCTGTATCAGAAATAGCGTGGCCAGCAGGACTAGGGAAGGGATCGTTCCCCTCTACTCAGCACTGGAAAGGCCCCACCTCAAATACTGTGCTCAGTTTTGAGTCCCTCACTACAAGAAGGACATTGAGGTGCCAGATCATGTTCAGAGAAGGGCAATGAAGATGGTGAGGGGTCTGGAGAACAAGTCTTACAAGGAGCGGCTGAGGGAACTGGGGTTGTTTAGCCTGGAGAAAGGGAGGCTCAGGGGAGACCGTATCGCCCTCTACACCTACCTGAAAGGAGGTTGTAGCGAAGTGGGAGTTGGTCTGTTCTGCAGGTAACAAGTGACAGGATGAGATGAAATGGCCTCAGCTTCCACCACGGGAGGTTTAGGCTGGATATTAGGAAAAATTTCTTCACCAAAAGGGTTATCAAGCATTGAAACAGGCTGCCAAGGGCAGTGGTTGAGTCGGCATCGCTGGAGGTATTTAAAAGATGTGTAGATGTGGCACTTAGGGACATGGTTTAGTGTTAGGTTTATGGTTGGACTCAATGATCTTAAAGGTATTTTCCAACCTAAATGATTCTATGATTCTGTGATTCATGACTAAATACATGAATTGTTTACTCGCTACGTCAGGGGTGAGTAAATGCAAGAGTGAAGGCTAGCCTGGAAAAAGAGCATATTGCAAACTCATAGGACTGCTTCAGCAGAGTGGAACCACCCCAAACTCCAATATGGTCACAATACCAGAGGCATGTCCTCTGGATCTATAATGGCCATGTAGCCAGAACAGAATATCTGAGTCTGAGGGCTGTAAGTTTAGTGGCACAATGTCCACCAATGTTGAAAGAAGAGAAGGTCCTTATATCTGATCTAGCCTTAGTGCTTCCTTGTGCTCAGTAAGCAGTGCCAGAGTGTGGTCAATTTATATGGAGAGACTGCAAGAATCCTAAAGTTTTGATATCTCAAATATTTCTAGGATTAAAATACCATTCATTCACTTGTTTTATATGGCTATAACATTACAAAAAAAAAAAAAAAATCCCCAAACAGTACTGTAGAAACGCAATCAGAACTCAGAGACACGCTGTGATTTTTTTAGTTTTCTTGTGATGCAAGGTCTATCGATCTGCACCCTGCCTGTTGTAATTTGCCTCTTGACAGCACTTATCACTCTCCTTTGACTGCTCTGAATTCCTCCTACTTCTCCAATGTATGTGCTCTCCGTCAGCTTTCCTGTGGCTTCTTCACCATCTGTATTGTGTCAGCCTAGCCTGAGACTTTCAATTGCAGCACTATAGCCTTCCAAACTAGAGAAAAGGCCTTTCTCTCAGCCTAAAACTTCCCTCTCCATGATGGGATTGCTTTCTTAGGAAGACAAGAAAGGAAAAGGAAAAAAAAAAGGGAGGAGAGGAGAGGAGAGGAGAGGAGAGGAGAGGAGAGGAGAGAAGAGAAGAGAAGAGAAGAGAAGAGAAGAGAAGAGAAGAGAAGAGAAGAGAAGAGAAGAGAAGAGAAGAGAAGAGAAGAGAAGAGAAGAGAAGAGAAGAGAAGAGAAGCAAAATGGAACAAGACCTTTAAGTACATCCCACTAAACATATTTTCTGGGATCTGCTTAGGACTATTGTACACGTGCTACCAGGGGAAATTTTTCACAGTGAACTTTGATGTATTGAAAAGAGGGAAAAAGGAAAAGAGGAAAAAAGAGAATAAAAGAAAAAAACCTGTGGTGTAATCCCCATGGGAAGACCATGTCCAAGAGTGACATTCTTGAGGCTAATCTTCCCATATGTCCTCTCTAACAAGCACGGTAAGAAATAATTGCAACCATTCCTGCTTCAGTCGTATACGCTGGCAAAAATTATTTCACCAAAAGAGCATTCTTCTGTGCAAGTCCCGAGTGTCTGTGTGAGGCTGGGACGCAGCGCTCACTCGCTCGCTTACCAACGTTCCTGCTCTCAAAAGTGCGGCATTCAAGTACAGAGCAGGTTGCACTTTCTGCTATAGTGAGTAAAGGTGACTCTCGCTGTTACTGTAAATTAACCTGTCAACACTAGCCAGAGAGCCAAAGCAAATAAAAGTAATGGGCCTGCTAGTGAAGAGCTGTTGACATAGCATTTCAAAAAGACAAGTTCAGCACTTGGGGCTGCAAGGGCACCAAATGTTTTTGTGTTTTTGTTTTGTTTCGTTTTTTCCAAGTTTGCTTGGAAAATGCAGAAAAGTGGGGAATGTTCAGCATCATCTCCAGCCTGCTAGTGTGTTGGGGAGGGGATGGACAGCCTGAGATTTTCAGCCCCGAAGGCCACCGGAGATTGTGTACTTAGCTTGCATATCTATATAAGCAGGGGGTTATATGTGTTGGTAAATCCTTTTCAGTCATGATGCTCCTTAAAGTGGGCCTTTAGAACTGATGACTGAAAATTGAGTCTCCAGTGTTCTCAACCATTGCAAAATTATCACATAAATTCATGTTCTCTCCCTCAGTTGCAGGAGGCACTCGTATATCTCTATATGGAAAGCACTGGCATCTTCATTTTCTCTTAAAAGCTCCTTTTTGCTGCATGATCAGAAGTACAGGTGGACTTGAAAGGGGAAGAGCATAAGCACTTCTTTGTTCAGAGTGGTTTTTGAGTAGCCATTGGTCTTCGAAGCTGTTTATATTCCAGCAAGTTGTGTTACAACTACTGTGAAGTGATTTTGAAAGTATTGTTTCCAGTACTCAGGAACAATTCCTGTCATGCTCCTCACCATGTTCAGTTAAGGCAGTACATGCAGAGCTCATCCCACTGGCCAGATCAGGGCAGTTCCTTAATGAAAGGGAGCAAGTACAAAGGACGAGGGAGCCTGTAAGCAAGATGTGTGGTGGAGTGTGGGAGGGAAAGGAGTAATCCTCTGTGCCCTGGTGGCTGGGACAGAAATCACCTCTGGAGCGACTGGGACTCAATTCAGTCATTCTTGATCTTCTGATGTTCCTCTGACTCTTCCAGACACACGGCCACATGGTTAGAGCACTGATGTTCATGTGTTTTAGGCTCAGTCTCCGTCTCTGAAATGCTGGATGAGCCAAGAAATCTTACATGAATGGGACGACAGCTCTTCTGTTTTCCCACCCAGGATCTGCCTTATCGGTGTGTCATAGCTATGAGGTCATCAGGCCAGGATTGCCTCTCTCCTTATGTCTATGCAGTGCCTGCCACAGGGGCACCAATGTCACTAAGAGCCTGCACGGTAGCCCAAAAAAAATAAGCATAGTGGGATGTCCACATATGACTTCCGCTTTTTATCTTTTAACAACGGCTGCTACCAAGCACAGCTTTATCTCTCTGGACTACCATCCTCTCCAGATAACTTTACCCAGCATGAGACAGTGGTCTGCCGTCTCCTTTTGATGCCTTCAGTTTCTTCCACCAGGGTTTGGCAGACTCTCCATTACAGGCAGGAGTACTGATTAGTCCATAGGCCAGAAAAATCTTTCACAACTTGTTAAGATTTTACAACTATTTAACTGCAAAAGAGTTGCTTAATACCCGCATAGAGCTCTACATCAGTGAGGTGTCATCTGCCCCAGACAGAAATGCAATAACATGATTCCCATCTCAAAGAACCTGCTGTCTCACTAGCTAACCCTTCCTACAGTGCTAGCCCATGCCTCTGCTAATTTGCAGTACAGCTTCCTAAAAAATTGGTTTTAAATGCAATGTTTGGCTCAGAAATATTTTAATTGATTTTTTTTTTTTTTGTGAACTATGATTTGGTTTTGGATACCTTTAGCATAAAGAAATTCAGAAATTAAAGGCTAGATTTACCAAGTGACTTTAAAAACCTTGAGAACATATTGTGCCCTGATCCTACATCCTTAACCAGGAAAGCTCATTTGTTGCAGTGTTTACTGAGGAGACACAAATTCAACACTCCTCCTTGTGTCTCTACTGCAGAGAACAACACATTCACATTTGGGCCCTTTGCTTCTTGGGAGCTTGTCTCAGCGCTCAGAGAAGGTGCTCTGTAGTGGAGCTCTCCCAATATTTCTAACTGAAGGTTCATCCCAATTTATAGAAAGCAATTAAAGTAATTAATTGCCCACTCAGACAAGTGCTGTAGACACCAAAATATAAGAATGGGTTGTGGGGGAGGGATGTGCTCTTTCTTCTCTGCGTTGTGAAAGCCACTAAGTCACCTCATGAATCAAGCCTTCCAAAATTCAATGTTTCCTTCTGAAAATGTTGAAATGAACCAGTTGGGCATTTCCAGAACTTTATTTGTTTGTTAGTTTTTGCATCAGCCAAAATTAGTTGTCCTGCTTGACCCAGTGTCACAAGCTTGAACTTTTTTGGGCAAACGCTTGATTTATTGGGGAAAAGAGAACAATTACAAAGTCTTGGTCTGTGCCCCTTCCTTCTAAGCCAGGTCCAACAGCTGGGGAGCAGAGCCCATGCTCCATCGCGCCTGGGCATAACGGGCAGCCTCTGACCGGCAGCAGGAGGTTAGCTACTTGTGTGGCAGCATGTGGCATTTCTTCTTAATAGAAAAAGAAATCACCAAAGCAAAAACAGATGATAGAGAGTAGCCGTTGCTGAGATACTACAAATAAGTAAACAATCCTTGGGCTTTGTGCTGTTGCTATTTTTCTTTAATGAGGATTGTGGGTGGGAGGCCCTGGCGCCTCTTCAGTGCACCCAGCCTAGAAAAAGAGCTCTTTCCTAGCCCGATCAGCTTGACGAGACGACAGGAGTGGTACCTCCTGAGCAACCCAGCTCACAGCTGGGGAGTATTCCCCCGCTTTGAAGGCTTCCATTGCTAACATCAGTAGAAAATTTGAAAACCCTGTCTCTTCTCCTGGATCGTATCGTGCCATGCAGTTCTGCTCCCACAAGAAGAGGCTGCTGTCAGGGACTTGGCAGGCTTCCCAAAGCTCAGCAGTTGAGTGACAAGGAGCAGGGAAGGGCACTGTACCAGGGCTAGTAATGATTTTTTTAGCCTATTATTAGGTATTAAAAACTATAGAGAAGATGTCCTCACAGGCGCAAATCATCTCAATTGTAAGCTGATGGTAGAGCGCATAAAATTTCATTTTGAGGACAAGCCAAACTGTACCACATCAGTCATGGGCTTTTTGGGTATACTTGCAAAATATTTTCCTGCACTCTTCAAACCTCATGTTTGTCCACTATGAGACATGTTCAACAAAACATAATGATTCCAATGGGAAGGAGGTAGAGAGTTGTCCCTGGAAACATCTTCAGGCTACAACTTCTATATCCAAGTAGCCTCCAACTTCAAGAAGACTCATTCTGTTTTTTTTGCAAACTGCAATTGCACTTACACATGGGTTTAGCAGTTCTGCTGTCTCTGGACCTCCATGTCTACTTTTTTGCACAAAACTGGCCCCGTTGCTGGAAAAGAAAGATGAGACAGATATTTGAGATTCCAGCTGGACACCGAATGGATTGTTCTTCTCCATGATACAAACCCAGCCTCCTGGGAGTCCACAGAAAAGAAGGCAGCATTGCGTTTTCACTCCTGCAGTACACTGGGGCACTGCTATTACTTGTGTCTCTTTCTGCATGTGCAGCCCTGATCCCTCATGGATTTTTCTAAAGACTGTCAATAATGTTGTTTACACATCTGTAGTGAGGGGCAAGAGTATTTTGTGTGTAGTTCAGGAAAGGAACTGCACTGGGTAAGGGCTGCTTTCCTTGCCAAATATCAGTTTGAACGTGAAGGTCTGTAGCTGCTCCTTTGGGGTTGTGCACTGCCTGTGTAGATTGCTTCCTCTTCCAGATACCTCGGTAAAACCTGTTGCTACTGCTGCCGCCACTATTCCTCTCCTTACAAGTAAATGTACAAAAAATACTAACTGCAGACTTTAATGAATGCACCTTTATGTTCAAGGGAAAATCAAGAACAATGTGGGCTGACCAGACCAGCCGGCTGCTTACAGTCAGCGGCTGCCAAACGAGGTGCAAGGGGGGAAAACTGAAGTGCCCGCCAAATGCGTCACTCTGGGTGCCAGCTCAAAGGGCACGTGGTTTCCCACAGACTTGTGTTTCAAAGCTGGTGTCTGGAGAGGAGTAAAGTTTCTTCTTTGGAAAGCTCTGTCTCCAGTGGATTCTCAGGTGTCTACTAGGGTTGCACTCCCCTAACAGTGTGTCTCTCAGCTGGGGTGATACAATAGGCTTGTGCGATTTCATGAAGCTTGTGGGAACATCGTTAATACCTTGGTGATCCCTACAAACTCTAGCTGAAATTGGCCATCCAGTCTGAAAGATATTGAGAGATGTGAATACAAACACTTGCATACCACATTGAGTTGTATGTTGGCAGTCTTATTTCCTAGAAAACCCAGCTACTAAGTAAAACCACAAGTAGTGTCATTGGCAGTAGTGTCCGCAGTCCCCTTACCTGTCATGGGGCTAAGGGCACCCACAGGCCTTACTGTTCCCAACCAGCCTCCCCTGGGGTACCCCTACCCTGCCCACAGCTCGGCACCCCATTTCAGCTCAGCCTGGGGCAGTCAGCTGCTGCCCCAGTGGCGCTGTAGCAATGCTGGTCTTCAACCCTATCTCCAGGATGGACTGCACCTATGCCAGAGATAGCAGGTCTCCTGGATGTACACTGTAGCTTGTTTCTAGTCCTGTCTCTGGCCCTGGATGGACTTTGGACCCATGCTGTAGCCTTGCCCCATCTCCTCTTGCCTCTGATGGCAGCACCTGGATGGTCCTGGGCCCTGGTTTGTTGTTTGCCATGTCAGGGGCTGTTGATAGATGCTGTTACAGCCTCCAGTTCTGCTGATCACTATGATCAGACCTTGTGGAACAGCACCCGTTGGTGAGAGCATGACTTGCGCTGGGATCCCCCTCTGCTCTCGGCTCATCCCCCTTCGGGAGCAGACTCACCCTGATGTGCCCTATGAAACAGCAAAGCACATGGGGAGCTGTGAAAGTTGCTGGAAGACTTGCATTAAAACAGGCACTACAAAACATGTCTAAGGTACATACCTCAAGAGACTGAAGTGTACAGGAGTCTCTTTTCAGGTCAAATAAACCATCAAGATAAAATTATGTTACCATAAATGTTTTCATAGCAGACAAGAAAACCTGATCATTTCTGGCCAGGAGAAAGGGCTCCATCCATCCTTGTCAAAGAAGACTTCTAAGAGTCAGATGGCACCCCAACATATCAAATATGGGGGATCAAGCCAGGCCTGTAAACATCACCTCTTAGAAGTGTAAAGCCATATGAAGCACATTTATACAAGCTTTCACTAGAAAATTTGGGGGTCAAAAAAGGGGATTAATGTCACAAGATTTTGAGGAAGGAGAAAGAGGGCAAAAATGAGCAATGATATCTCTGCTTGCCAAGGATTTATCACTTCATGTGTTCAAAAATTACAAATACTTGAGATGACCTTAGCCAGCAAGCTGATATTGTTTAGGGCATCTTTTCTGGCAAGAAACTACTGAAAAAAAAAGGGGTTTTTTTTTGTGTGGGGACTCTTTAACACTAGGAATTATTTCTTATGAAAGAGGCTAAATAGTTCACACGCAAAGTCACAACTCTGCATTTATACAAGTCTTATCAAACTAATTCATGAACAATGGCTTTTTAGCAGAAAAGCTTTAAATAATAAGTACAGCATTGTGGCATGTGTTAGAAAGGAAAATATAATATTAAATAACTCCTACAAGGCTTAAGGCCATGTAATAATCACTGGAAGCTGAAAAAGCTTCTCTGAAACGGAGGCATAACAAATATGTTCCTCCTGCTGCAAACAAGATCACAAACACTGGAGTATTCCCAAGAGTTTGTTTAGGGTTAGCTATCTACAAGATGCTTTAGCTTGGCTATCTGGAGCCATGGAGAAAAGGAAGAAGAGCTGAAGTCTACAGCTGGTAGCCAAGAAAAGGAGAGGTTAAAAGCACAGAACCAGTCTCCAGGGAGTTGAGGATGGAAGGTGAAATGTGCTAAAGGGTGGCATGAGGAAGTGTCAAGTGCCAGTGAGGGAGTGTTTGTTATCTGAGCCCTGTTAGGGGAAAACATGCAGAGGGACGAGTTGGAGCCCCGGCAGGGGTGTGCCCAGAACTAGAGTGGATACATAAGCTAAGTCTGCTACCACACTGAGAAACCGGCATAAGGGCTTTTGTAGAGATAGTGTGGTACTCTCTGAGTGACCAGGAGCCAAAATGCATTGGGATCCTTCAGGGCGCTCATACTCCAGTACTAAAAGTGACAAGCACCGTATTCTGTTTTGGAGTCGAAATTAGTGAGCTAGTGCTCGATTTTCTCAATCATTGTGCAAACATTTGGTTGAATGTCCTCTGTAGTGCTGTTGTCACATTTTACAGTCTGTTCTTTGATGCTTTATAGGCATACCCTTCAACAGCCCCTAGGTTTTGTCCTCTGTGTCAAAATCCTCCCTAAAACCTATGAAAGTTACCTGTGGGCCAAGCCTAGAGGACAACAGCTTCCCATGACAGCTTCATTCCTGGGGACAATGGAGCTGTCAAGATCCACGGGTCCAAGCCTTGTACCCAGCTGGCAGCCTTCAGCTGCAGCACGTGCTCATCAAAGGCGGCAGGAAGACCCAGATAGCAGCATTCATGGCCTTTGAAAAGAAAATGTAGAAACGTAGCATACCACTAATCCTCCATCCACTTAGAGCTCAGAATTAAAAACACACGAGAAAATTTCTTTAAAAAAAGGGAGATGCAGAAAGATGCAGAAATCTCCTTCTGTTCTTGTTTTTTTTACAAGTTGATGAGCTATTCAAAAAATGACGTGATGAGCACAGTAAAAAGAAGCCAGCAAATGACTGTCAGGTTATTTTCACAAAATCACAACCAGATCCTGCCTTTCTTTTTGAAAAAGAATTGCTGCTGTCATTACCTATAGATGATGAAGTAAATCTGTTCATTTGTGTTTTTAACAGCAAACCTAGCAAGAAAAGTTAAAAAAGTCTCATGTTCCTTGCTTGACATAATACACAAAATAATAAAAGGAAATTAATTTTCATCATAAAGGCATGCAGCTTGCACTTACAAATATTTGTATTCAACCAGCCAGATACTTTGTAGTATAGATCTTGATGGAGCTAGTCCCTTATTCAATTTTTCCTTCGGTGACCTCAAGCTGTAAAAGTCCAAATATCTCCTTCATGCAACAGGATTAGAATGGAGTCCCCATACTCCAAAGAACCGGTGCCTAACGTGTGAGCGCACTGCTCTGCTACCTTCGAGTGTAACCTGCCATGGTCACCTTAAAGCACCTGTGTTTTGCACTGCAAAAACATGATTACTGTTGCTCAGCCCAAATCAGTGCTTTCCTGTCATTTATTTTCTCTTTCTCCAGCCAGAGCAAACTGGTGATGGCTTAAATTGGGCTCTCTGTCTTTGTCCTGAAGAGGATTGGAACGGGGTGTATCCTTCCAGAACAGCATGTCACGAAGAGTAAATTCATTTGTGAAACCAGATCTGTAGGCCACCTTCAACCTCAGTGCTTCTTAGTTATTGTTTTTATGTGTTTGACTGTTTTCTGTGTAACATATAAGCACCATACCTTCCAGTACTGCTTTAAGCAACCCATAGCCTTGAGGCTGGGACTTTACAGGTACAACTGCAGTTCCTGGTTCAGGTACTGAGAAAGGAGGGAATACGATGATTCCTTTCAAACATATGTACACAAAGAAGCACCCAGAGTAGCCAAAAATGGATGCTTCAGCTTCTGCGCTTTCGCAGGCTTGAAGACCTCTGATCAGGAAAGCATTTATGGATGTGTTTAATTAGAAACACATGTTAAAAATACGGACTTCAATTATACTAACTTCAATGCAACTTAATTGAAAATGTGCTTAAATATTTCCTGTTTGAGTCCTAAAAGAACAAGAACACAATTCTTCAAAATATAGGACATTTCATTGTGTGGAATCTTAAAGTACTTTATGTGCTGCATATGCTGCCATTATTTATCCCTGAAAAGCGGCTGCTTCTAAGGTGGAACATTTTGTGTGCCATGAGAACAAACAGTGACACTGCAACAGCTACAGACAATGAGTATATCATGCCCAAATAAAACCACTGTAGGAAAACAGACAACCAGAACATAATTTCTCAGCTTGAAATTTAGAGGAGACACTAACTGTTACAAAAAGTCTTACTGGAGCTCTGACAATGAGCATGGAGGTCTGGAGCCCTTAACTTCACGCCGGGACACTGATTCATTCCTTACTCCTGGGGAAGAATGACCTCTCCCTTAACGAACCACCGGCAGAGCCTTATTCCTTGTACAGCGTTTAGTTTTCCTGTAAGGTGTCCTATCCCAAAGCCACGCTTGGCTTGCAGAAGTGTCTCAGCCTGGCTGTCGTGGCCACAGAGAAACGGCTGCCTAGCAGCTTAGAAAATGTCAGACAAAGTTTTGTCACTGTTTTTTGCTGCTGTTGTTGCCTTCCACTTAGGACACTTAATCCTTTGCATTTATTTCTAAAAACCACTCTGTGCTGTCACTTCTTCAACACTGCTTAAAAATTGATAGCACAATATGTTTCGCGGCTGCGTGCTTTGCCTTACACATCATAGCATATGTCTCATCCATTTTCAGCTGCACAGGTAGCGGCCACGTGGAAACACTGCCCAACGCGCATGAGGGGCTCACGGGAACGCAAGGGGCACTGCCGGGGCTATGGGCGCCTGCTGTCCCTCCTGCACACACAGGCTGCGCTGCTTTAGCTGTTGTAGTATGGTAAAACCCCCAGATACAGCTCTATTAGCCAGAGAGGTATTTTTGACAGTATAGCTCTTTCCCACATGGCTAGGACATAACAAGGTCAACCACCTTTAGATAGCTTCACTATATTTACAGTAGATCCCGTACTGGGACATTCACACTTTTTCTTTATATTCACTTTGTTAACTACCATCATATTGCAGTCAAAAAAATTACCTATCTTAAATCTTGGGCTCAAAACAACCTGCTTGCATGATCACGACAGAAAATTGTTCTGGAACATATACTCCAAACAGTGTCAGTCTAGAAATACGAAAAAAAAAAAAATCAGTTAACACTATTTAAAGTTAAGAAGAACCTCATTTCTTCACAGTTTTGTCTCAGTTGTTTTTCTTCTTCTGTTGCTTGATGCCCTCTTTGAGGAATAATATAAAAGACTTTTTAAAATGACATTTGCAGCAGATTAGTCTATGATGTGAATTAATCCCAGTCTGTGTTCTTAAAACATTCGACATGTCAGAATTTACAAGGCAGCTATTCAGAAATCGTTCAAAATAGATTACTGGCTGAAATTATAATGCTACAGTACACACATACCAATAGATATAAAGGGCAACAAAGAAACATACTCCAATTACATTAGTAGTAAGAGGAGGATGGGAAAAGAGCTGGACCACCATGTAGTTTAGAAGGAATGACACCACTTGATCCCACAGACGCAGGAAAAATATTAAATCTTTGCGTCAGCCTTCAATACAAAGATCGCGTGCAATCCCAGAATTAACACAACCTACACCAGAACTCAGCTCTCAGGCTAAGAAGAATATTTAGAAAAGTTCGTTGTTGAGTTGTGTTGTTTCCCAAATCAGCTTCCTAATTAATTTTATCTTGGGGTGGGTGTTTAAACCACCTGAAACCGCCTTGGAGGTTCACAGGACTCAGACAGGCAAATGGAGAACGGACATTCATGCCACCCAGGGCGGATCATCTGAAAGACAGACATCATTAATAACCCACGTTGCACAGTCATTGGAGACAAGTTACCTTCTCCAGAAGGTAATTTTTGCAGCCTAAAATGATTCCTAAAGTGACTCTCTTGAGGCACCCATCTTTCTCCCATAATTACAGAGGGAACCTTGATAACTCTTTTAAATTGGACATATAATGCTCCGACGTCTCATGTCATGTAAGCTGAATTGCACTTACACCTTCAGAAGAAGGAGACGCTGTGGGTTTGTAGGGCAGTCAGTTGTCTTTAACGTAAGAAAAATGAAGGATCAAATAAAGTCTTTGTTAGTCACTGCAAGATAATGAGGAAAGGACTGCACTCAACATAGATTTGTCAGTCTCCGTATTTCAGATCTTCCTGGTGAGCACCGTGGCTACTGGGTACAGGCTACTCTGGGGCGGGTTTCCTCAGTCCATCCCAGTATTTCATATTGCATCTATAGTAAGAGGCAAAAAACTATATCCCCTTCATGCTCTAACCAAGAAGGAAATTGTGAATGGGTAGCAACGGCAGCTGGAGGTGCAGGGAGCCCTTTGGGCACCTGGGAACTCTCTGGTGCCCACTTGGGCAGAGTCTCCTCTGCCACCGCAGTGCCACACGTCAGAGGTGAGGGGCAGAGAGAGCAGAGAGCAGCTGGAGGGAGGACAGCACTAGTGCTGCTGCTGTAACACCTCCTCTCAAACAGCCACAGAGATTCGGCAGCCAGCTCTATTTCACCCCCGCCGTGGGCTTTGGCTACAGAAACTTAACTTGCTGTTTGGCTGCCGTGAGAAGCAGCCCAGGCACAGCAGTTGGTGGGGCACGGCCAGTGAGAGCTGATACAAGGGGAGAGAAAAGCGTGATGCTTCTGCCAGGGAAGTATATGAGAGTGGTGTCATAGGAAAAAAAAATTATATACAGCAAGCATTCTCTTATTCAGATCTTTCCTGAGCAACAGCTTTCAGGGACAATACAGTTGTTCTCTTCTTCTTAGTCCTTTGATGTGGTACCTGTTGAAGCCACCTCTGAGCAACTGTTCCTCTGGTCCTGACCCATCACCATGTCTTCAGGCAGGTCAGGTGCGTGATGTTCCGACCACTGTGTACATCTGCTGTGGGAAGCACCCACTGGGGCAGGCCCTGCAGGGTGTACAGCAAGATCACACACGATTCTCCACAGAATTGCAGACACTCAGGGAGTTTTGCTGGCGGGAGTGCAGATTCCTCGTGAATTTATGTTCTTTCATCCTCCAGCAGCCTCTGCATAGGAGTTCTCTGCACCTACCTTACAAGCGGATGTCTTTACTTAGCTGTCCCACATACAATAAAAAACAGATAACAGTCCAAATGTTTCAAAGCCAAGTATAAAATTACTTATAAAGAGGTGTGGTTGAAATAAAATACTTATGGACAAATACCTATGTTATAACATACAGTCACATTGCTACTGTTTAGAATAATGTATTACCAAAATAAATTTAAATATAGCGTCAGATCCTTGGCTGTTTGAAATCAGCTGGTTGCCTGATCCCTGACGTATTTGCAGCACAATTACTGTAATTGACATTTTCTCAGGCTGCCTGTCTTTGATTTCCCTTCCTTTGTGTTCCTGTGCCACAGCCCTCGCTGTGAGAACTGAGGAACATCTCTCTGCTGCACAGTGGAGCACAACACACAAAACCCAGTGCAAGGGTGCACCCAGCGTGGTGTGCTCTCAAAACAGCAGGGCAACTCCATGAAGCCTCCTCTGAATAGATACGGAAGCAGTAATTTATAGAATTACATTATTACTGGAATTGTGAAAATAATTATTTTCATATATGTCTTATTGGTACTGAATGACCATACAGGTGCTCGTTCTGGACCTGTCGACTTCCACGGGTTGGGTCCTCTGCACTCAGGGTCTCTGTAACTAAAATACTTCAGACCTGGCCCTGGCTCAGCCGACCCAACTTGGGTGTTTCCATTCCCACAAGGTGGATGTTCCCGGTGCCTCTGGATTTAGAAGTAGTGATGAGTAAAGAATTGAGAGCAGAAGAATATGCTGACTATCATACACGCAGCATTAGCACAAATAATACTTGTTAAATAAAGCAACATCTCCTAGACTCAGCTGTTCTGCAGGCTCCCTGCATGGCAGCCATCAAGCAGCAGAAGGCAATTCACCATGTTCTGAAAACCTTGTTGTGCTGTTCCTGCACAGCACCTTGCATGGTGGGGGGCTGCTCCGTGTTAGGCTCAAGGGCACGAGTGCAGTGAACAGTGAATCAGTTATCTCAGCTTGGGGGGCAATGCTGCCATTTACTGAAGCAAATGGTGTCATCCTTACTGCCTCTGCCTGGCCTGCAGAGAGGCAAAACACAGCTGATCAGATGCTTTTTAGGTTATACAGGGGGTTCCAGCTCCACCCTCCCACACATCTTTTCCTCCTCTTCTATCTGCTGCAGTAATAATCATGAAAGCAAAACCAAACAAATAACAGGAATGACAATGATGGCAACATGCAGAACCGTGATTTGTTCTTTAACCAACAGCTCAGCTGTTTTGGGCTGGATGTAGGACTTGCTCGTAGACAAGGTGAAATGACCAGGTTCCCAGGTTTGCAGCACACCATCTGCACAGAACAGCACAAGCTTTTCTTGCTTTCATAGTTCTCAAATGGGGCAGAATGCATAAGCATCTCTCTAACTTTAGGTTAGGGTTTTCCTTAATGATAGTGATGAAATAGAAAGACTAGTGTTACAGAAATACCTAAATACAAATATATGCTGGAGCACTGTGCTACGTAGGGTCCTTGGTGCTCTCACAGAGGAGATATATAATGATGACTTACACTGTCAGGACTGTGTTAAAATTTCACTGATGATAGATTAAATCAGTGTCTGGCTTTGTTTGATGCTCTAATTTCCAGCACTAACTTTGGAACTTAGAATCATAAAATCATAGAATCATTTAGGTTGGAAAAGATCTTTAAGATCATTGAGTCCAACCGTAAACATAACACTGCCAAGTCCACCAACTTAAATTACCTTTCTGGTCCTTTTGCCTGTGCTGTCTAGTTTCTTGTACTTTCAGTTACAGAGCTGTATTTTGACCAGTCATGCTGCTGTGCAGTTTGCAAGGTGCAAGATCCCAGAGGAAGAAGTGACCTACTTCCAGGATGCTGTGTTTTAATTTCATTTTTTAGATTTTCTGTAAACCAAATAATTTTCCCACAAGGTGAAACAGACATAATAAATTTTCAGCACTTGCCTTTGTGAAGGGATTTCACTCTCATAAATTCAGTGCAGAGTCAGGTCAAACCTTCCCTGGAGAAACCAGGGCATAGATTACAGTTAACGCCACAAATAGCACATGCCGACCTATGGCTATACCTCCAGCATACATTTTACATGTGTGACACCTTGAACTTCAAAGAATAGATCATTACAATAGATACAAGAGTGAACAGGGGAGATGGCAGTGAAATACAACATTCACTTCTGCAGTTCTTAGGTACAGAGCCAGCAGAGTTTTCCCACGTGATAATTGAAACAAGGAAGTTTTTGTAAACTTAAAGGTGGTGAGGAAGCATAGTTACATCTCATTATACATCACAGAATGGGAAGGATATCTTTTTCTACTTTTCTTAAGAGAAACTGAGCTTTTCTTTTTCTTTTCTTTCTCAGAAAGTGGTCAAGTTCAAAAAAATGAGCAAATACAGCTGTGTGTGTATAATTTTATATATATCTTATATGTAATTTTAGAGTTCTACTTTAGCACCTTGCCGTCATCGGGGAAGTACTTTGTACTTTTACATCCCAGACAAACCCTCCCAACATCCTCTCCTGTGCTTTGATGGAGAAATCCAGTACTTATAGAGATAATGCCTGTTTGTACCCTGTGAGCTGTGCTTCCTCCCGACTCGAAACTCCGGTGAAAGCTGCAAGTTCTTCTCTAAAATGACCAGATCTTCCCACTTCACTTGTTTCTCCCACTCCTGAAAGTACTGCAGGGTTTAAACAGAGATTAATAATAGTTTTCAAATGTATTTCCCCAGTCCTGATAGGGAGGCAGCAGTGCAACTGGATTGTTGGCAGAGAACTTCAAAATAAAATGCTGTAAAGATAGCTGAAAAGTGGCAAGTAAAACTGACATAATGTGATCGGCACCAGGGATACAGGACATTGCACCAGTCAGACAAAAGGGCCTTTAGAAGTGTATTTTAAGCCTCCAGGGTTGATTTAACAGAGACAAAGTTTACTGTGGCGCAGAGAGCACTCTCGCTCCATGGAGGCAGCAGAAAGCAGTCGGCGGGTCTGTCTGAGCTGCCGGGAGGAAGGAAGGGAGAGTGAAAAACAGAATCGGTGTATTTGCTGAAATGCTGTCTCTTTCCACTTCTGGTCCTTAGCTAGTTTGTGAAGTTTCACCCCAACGGAAGACAATGATTTAGAAGGGCAAAAGGCTGCCCGGCGGCTGGTGTCGCCAGTCCCTGAGATAAGCCCTGGGAAGCTGTCCTGGGAACGCGCCGCACTGAACAGCCTGCGCAGGGAAAGGGCTGCCTGAGCGTCCCTCAGCTGCGCTGCCGCCAGGCTGCAGCTGGCCACCCTCTGGGTCCCATGTGTCTTCTAGATGTTAGCATCTGTGGGGTTGTCTTGTGATAAATACCAGGATTGGTTCAAGACTAGTACAGAAATATGGTGAAATTCAGTGTTTCTTCCCTAGGACTATTCCCCACATTACTTCTCACTTTCAAGTACATCGAGACAGTAGAAACAAAGTCTTTAGAGGAGGGTGGGGAATGAAATCAT